>JAOXJM010000019.1:1260101-1283139 GCA_026413425.1 Tringa solitaria | reverse complement strand
TGAGGGTGGTGAGAGCCTGGCCCAGGTTGCCCAGAGAAGCTGTGGTTGTTCCATCCCTGGAGGGGTTCAAGGCCAGGTTGGAGGGGGTTTGGAGCAACCTGGTCTGGTGGGAGGTGTCCCTACCCAGGGCAGGGGGTTGGGACTGGGTGGTCCTCAAGGTCCCTTCCAACCCAAACCCTTCTATGGTCTCTCAGAGAGGTCTTTCTCCTAAGAATATCAACTGTGGCTCTCAAGGCAACACTCCTAGGCCAGTTTCTCCCACAAACTTAACACCAAAACCTTTATGGGGCTGCCCCATCTAACAGGTTGCACAGACTCCTCTAAAGCCACCCAGATGCTGAGTCCATGTCCCCAAAAGAGGGGAGCTCACAAGGCAGAGCACACCGCTCACCCTCAGCCGGGCTCCAACAGCTCCGACCCAGCCGGATCGGGCCCACCACCACACACAGTCCCCGGCTCAGGGAGGGCTCAGAAGGCGGCGGAGCCCAAGGCCTTGGGCGGCGAGACCCTCAGCCCCTGAGGCGCAGCACCCACCCCGGCCGGGGCACCCGAACAACCCACTCGGCAGCCTCCCTCCTCGCCCACCCACGGAGAAAAGAAGCGAAGCAGAGGGCAGGCCACCTCCTGCTCGGAACAGGAGGGAGAGAAGGAAGATGAAGAAGAGGCAGCAGCTCCCACTCACCTCACCTCAGCGGCGCCTAAAAAGCTGCACCCGGCTCCGCCTTCCCGCCTCCCCGCCGCGGGGCATGCTGGGAAATGTAGTCCGGCCGGGACACGGCCTCCCGCCCGGCTTGGACTACAACTCCCGCCGGGCCGCGCGGGAGCCGCTGCGCCTGCGCGCCGCCATTTTGCAAAGGGGCGCGGTGCCTTCAAAACCCGCCGGGCGGCAAAGCGCGGAGGAGCGGCCGTGAGGGGTGGGGATGGCTGGGCCTCCCGGGCAGGGATGGGGCACCCCCAGGGTGGTGAGGAGGGGTTGTGCTGCTTCGGTAGTTTCTTTTCCCCGCGCTGCCTGTTTTTCTGTGAGGAAAAGGGGGATGGGGGTCCCTGCCGCGGCCGGGTGTCTGGGCCTACCCTGCGTGCCCTGGGGGTGTTGTGTGAGGAGGGGTCCTGGGAGGCCTGTGCCGGTCGTGGTGCCCTTGGGCCGGTGCTTACCCTGGCTTCTGGGCTTTCCAGGGCAAACCACCGTGGCCTTGGAAGAACTGCTTCCCGCTGTGCCTTTTTCATGTAAATTGTGTAAATTTTTACGTTGCTGTTGCATGATGATCCTTGTTTGCACGCGATATTGGGTAGAACAAAGCTATTAATCTTTGTTCCTTGTTAGAACTTGTTTCCTTATAACCTTAAGAACTTCTCAAATAGTGTTTTATCTGCAGGGATGGAAAGGGCTGTTAATTTTTTTTTGTGTGACCTTGATTGTCCTGATTACAGCATTTGGAACAAGCCTGCTGTTCCAATTCTTCAATTTACAGTTTGTGGGTTACAAGGGCAGCTAAGGTTGACTAAATTGCATAGATAAGACGGTTCCAAGTGCTTATAAAACTTTTCTGCTGTGTGTACTATTCCTCTTATATAAAAATATATGTGAGGGCAATGGCTTCTTCCTCCTGGTACATTGACTTGTTAGTCTTTCTTACTCTCTAAGCTGCTTTTACTTCTGGTTTTGTCCATGTCTATTCTTTTCTGCTGGTTCTGAAATCAAAAGCTACGGTACTTCTGTGTGTCTTTGCTGAATTGTATGTTTGGTGGCAAATGTCAGCGGTTCTTACGTGAAATCCCCTTCTTGCAAAAGCAGGGTACTGAGGTTCCTCTAAAACTAATGAGGAGCTGTTTTTCTTTTTCTCATATTTTTTTCCATTACTAAAATTTCAATATACAAGTATTTTTCCCTATTGTTCTCTTTTTATTTTTTTCCCCCAGAGCCATTATTTTTTGTATTCTACTTTTCTAGGGTTGACGCATATATATATGACAAACTTACTTGAAAAGAAGCAAGTTGAATAGCTAAATAATGTATTTTTAAAAGAAAAATAATAATAAAATTACACTACAAAAGTAAGAATTCCTAGATATGTTATAGTTTACATGAAAACATTTCAGTGCAGGTGATTGCTTATGCTTTTGTATCTTCTTCTGTTCAGATTCCAAAAAGATGAGTGAAGATTCTAACACAAGCCTGGATAAAAACCATGACAAGCTCAATAAAAGAAAGCAGTGCCTGCTCTCCTGATTCGACAGTGTCTTCTCTTTTAACAAGCTGTAGTGTTGACAGCAGTAACCCATACTCAAGCAGTTTGATTCACTACAAGGACAAGCTTTACAGCTCTGCCTCTGAGGCTTTGGAGGCTTATATTGAAGACTTTGATTTAAGTCTCACATCTCCAGAAATAAGCACTGGAAAAATCTGCATATGTCAAAGCACTCCCAAACAAGTAAAGCTTTCAAAGCATCATGCCAAAAAAACCCATGGTATGTCTCCCGCAAATATGTTTTTTTAGTAAGTTTTGGTGTTTGCTGTTCTCCTTAATTTTTTTTTTTCATGGCCAATGGTATTGCATCTCCTCATTTTACACCAGGTGTGTGTTATTGAAGGCATATTTCCTGCACAACTTCTTGCGAGTCTTTATGGGGTAGGCTATGAATATTTGTCACTCTCTGTAACACCTTTTTTTTTGTAAAAGCTTGGTGAATTGGTGAGAATTTGTGGCTAAATTTGTAGATGCAATAATAAATTCCAGAGTATGGAATTGAAATTATATTTTCTATATGTGAATATATGGTGAAAACAGGGTAAATGGTTGCTTAAACCTGACTCTTGAAAAAAAAAAAAAATCATCTATTTCTTTTCCAGAGTAAGTAGCATCAGAATCTAATTACTTGAAGGAGTTTCTTTAAACACTGCCTTGTCTTGGAACAAAATTTGTCTCCTGGCCATTGTCTTTTATGGAATGTAGTTCTGGATCTGAAGTAGCGTGTATGGGATTGAATTGGCTTTTATCATTGTTATTTAGCTGGAATAAATAAATATTTAATTGATTATATGAACCTTAGAACCATCTAAAATAACAGAGTCTGAGGTGCTGGCAAGCTTTGTACCTCAAAAAGGATGCTTGCCTGGGTTGCATTGGTTTGGAGAGGTATGGTAGCATAATTTATTATTCAGGGCTTTTTTTTCTTCCCTGTAGCTTATAACCTTTTTCTTTCTGTTATCAAGGCAGCTATTTTTTAGCTGTGCTTAGCTTTTGATTTGTATTTTTTCTAATATAAACAATCCACTTAAGTTTAACAGATTTCCCAAAGAAAGATAAGCATTCTAATTATCACTTAAAAATGAGGAACTGTTTTAAGGAGGGCGTCATCTGCTCATATCTTTACTCTGAAACTTCTCTGTTGCTTTTCTTTGCAGAAGGCTCATTAGCTCCTTTCACATATGTATGTTTTGTATGTTATAACAGCCTGCAATGTATAGATTTCACTTACTGGTATTACTGTGAAAGTGAGAAAAAAATAACTTCTGTGTACTGAGGAAAACCTATTGTAATGAATCAGTACTTCACAGTTTCAGTAAAAAAAAAATAAAAATAATGATTTAATGCTATAATTCTTCCCTGAAAAACTGTTGAGTTGAATCTTATGTAGCGTGTAAGTTCCTGTAGAATCACAAAATGAGTCTTGAGGCTCATTATCTGGCTACTTGCCTTTCAAGCTATTGCTTTTAGCCACCTTTTTCTCTAGTCAACGTGCTTAATTTACAATAGTAGATGTCTAGGATTGAAATACTTGAAGACAGATTTGCAAAACATACAATTCTTAATGTGCAACTAAAAATGGGCTGTAGGATGTTGATTTCTTTTTTTCTCTTAAAGAAAAGTAAATAATCACACTGCAAATGTTTTGTGCTATGAAAGGAGGGGTAGCCTTTGGCTGGTAAGGTGTCTGATTAGAAATCGAACCACTCTTGTAAGAACACCCTGGTAAATAAATAACATTGTTCAGCTTTAAATTGTTACTTCATGTTGGATCTTAAAAATATATCCTTTTGTTATGCTTGAAGTGTAGCTATTCATACAGAATATCTTTGTTTTTTTCAGACTCGGATGATTTTAATCAGCTTGTAGGATTGGGTTCTCTTGCTTCACCCTCTAGAAGGCAGCTTGAGTGTGACCCAGACTCAGTCAGTCTGGCGACAGATGACCTGTTAGCCTTCCCAGCAGATGGATCCTTTATCCAGCCTAGTCCTTTTAAATCCAGGCATCAAAGTAGTGAGTGGAAGAGAGAGACACTTCAAACATCTTTCTGCCCTTGCCAAAGCTCCTCTCTCGAAACCCAAAGCGGTCTCGGTCCCCAGGAGAACAGGAACGCTGTTGCTCACCAGAATCCACACAACGACTTCAGCAAAAAGAAACGCAGTGTGTATACACCACACAGACACAGTCCTGCCTCCTCTAAGGCAAGCTGGAGACCCTTGTCTTTTGAGGAGAACTCTAACACTTTGCCTGTTAAGAATTATCCAAGGTGGCTCACCAGTCAGAAGTCTGATTTAAGTGTCTCAGGGATAAGTAGTATTCCCAATTATCACTACCCAGTCTGGCTTAAGAGCCTTTTTTCTGATCCAACTAAAGAAAGCGATCATCAACTTTTTAACACACAAGGCAAAGCTTCCTCTTCTCAACCTTTTGAGATCCTGAAAAAAAGACACTCTGTAGATAAAGACAGTTTGAATTTTTTCAAACAAAGCGGTTGCCTGGACCTGAGAGATGATAACCAAGTAGAAGAAAGTTGCAACTGTGGTAGTGATGCATCCTTCCCATTTGACTACTCTTTTTCGAGACATCCTAAAAACTCTTTCAGAGGTAACTATGTTTCATATAATTTGCTCTTTAATTTTGAGAGTATGTGTATAAAGACCTACATTTTTTTTTAAACCAACACTCTAGTTCTCTTAGTCTGGCTGCACTGTACAGTAGATTTATTCACTCCCATCTTTGACAAATAAGTCAAATCTCTTATTAATACTTGACCAAGTTAAATAGCTTTTATACTATAAGCTTTCATAGATAAATCAATATTTAAGCATTTATTTTACAGCAAAGTATTTATTACAGTGATATATTTAGTACCTTTCTACAAGATAATGACAGTAATTCTGTAAATATTTTAATAGAATTTCAGGCATGAAATTAAATTACATGAAGTGAACCTTGCAGAGGGAGAGATTCCTAAACGTAGTGCAAATGAACCCATCAAACTGGTTAAAAAATACCATTTATTGTGTAGTCTTTTTCTCTACACAGCAGGAGATATTTGTTAACTCATATATTTAGGTGATCCAGTGCCTTCAGTTTATGTAAAGCCTTTCCTTGGGAATTTCTCGTTTGCAGCAGGAGCAGGGAGGTCCTCCCATCGTTAAGCACCACCTTTGTATTCTGAAATATCAGCAAGATTTGAGAGATTACCATTTCAAAGTGTTAATTACCTTTATTAATTTTATTAAAATACCTTATTAGTTTTATAAAAGAAATAATGCTTGGCATAACAGAATATACTGATATCACCCTTTTTCCAAGAGGTCATATATATAAAACTAAGTTAAACAGTTGTTTATGTTGTAAATTCAAAGCAACAAAATGCTGGATACGCAAATGTCTGCAAATACCTTTCTACTGTATATGAATTATGGACTTTAGAGGGTTATATCTTTTTTTTTCACACAGAAAATTTTACCAATCCTGAGCAGGCTAGGTTTAAAAAAATATGATACTATATTTTGTTGATTTGAGTGCTTGTCTCAAACTATTTTTAACTGAGCCCTGTATGTGATTTGCATGTCTGTGTTGCATGATTTCTCCCCCAGGTGTCTGTAAAAACAGCATTAAGAAAAAGTACTAAATAATAAAAAAACTAGCCTAAGAACTTACAGTATTAAAAAGTAATATTTAACATCATATTGTGAATAATAATATTTTCTATAGCGTGGAAGCACATCAAAAACATTAAATAGTCTTGAATGCTGCATATGATACTTGTTTTACGTAAGTTAGGAAAAGAAATGCTTGATTATTTTAAATACTATTTTAAATACTGACTAGAACCTGATGGTGCTGATGATTTTCATGCCATACCAAAATAGCCAAAGGAGTTGCGTTGGGGCTGTACTCTCTGTAAGATATTTTCAGTGCTAATTCATCTGTAGGAATTTTCTTTCTTACATAAAATTAAAAGTGATGTGGAAATAATGCCTTTGAGGAGGCTGATACACATCATGTCCTTGTTTTTTAGAAGACCCGCTCGAGCTGCTTACTTTGAAGGCTGGCAGAGGTCTGGAGAGTTCGACAGAAGATTTGTCACATACTCTGGAAAACGATGGCAGTCCTTCCACAACAGATATTCTAGCAGCAGAGAGGTCATGGGAAAATGCTCCAGGTGCTTTGTAAGTGATCACACATTTGCAACTAATTTGTTCCTGAAAATGCATGATGTATTTAATTGCTTTTATATCCAGTGCAAGTAATAGTGATGTACCACGTGCATAAAGAAAGGATTTAGCATCCCATTTCTAGTGCTAAATGTTTGCTATTTCCCTTTTTCATTGACTTGCTGTCAATATTTCTTAGTGTTGCCATTTAATAATATATTTGTATATCAATGATATATAAGAAATATTTATTTCAAGAGAAAAATTTAGTGGAACTTAAATTAACATATTAGTTCATGATTAATAGTTTCTGAAAAACAAGGTAATAGTGGGAAGTTCTTTTTTTTTTTTTTTTTAATAAAGCTGTGTGGCCTTGGGAAATTCTGGGACAGTCCTGGGAGTGAAAATATCAGTTGTCCAGGAACTGAAAGGTTATTTCACAGGATGAAAGAATGTTAAAAATCTATACTAGAATTTCCTACAGTTTTTTAAGAATCAGCTGGGTGTATGTGGTTCTGGGTGTTGTCTGTCAGCTTCCCTTTACCCCAGAAGATTTTGAACTGTTGCTTAATTTTAGCAATGTTTATCAGGTGAGTGAAAGGATTCCTGCACGTGATAATAAAAGCAGTCCTATTCTTGCTCCTGTTGAGAAAGAGGCTAATAATCTAATCATCTGCTTACGTAGATGCTTACATAGGAGAATCACTGGAAATCAGCTTTCATTAATATCTGTTTCTACAAGACTATTAACATTAATGTAAGATACCCTAGAGACTGTAGAAGAATTAGAGGTCAGTAAGCAGAAGGCATCTATTTATTTAGATGTTGACTATTAATGGAGGAATACAAGATACAAGAAAAACTTCCATGTGTAATAAATCACAACTAAGAAGTCCTTTCCTTGCCTTTTTTGTTTAGTTGAGTTTTACGGCTACCCAGATTTGGTGATACTGGTGAAACTGGAAACAATAGTTGTGTGTGTCTCAAGTGCACCAAAGTGCTGATAGGAGTACTCAGTGTCCCCTCGGTGTTACAGGGATGCAAGATATCTGGTTTCATCATCATAACTATATCCTAAAACAATTCTTTTAGTTTATAAACCTCTTCTTATTCTCAATTGCATGTTTAATGTAGGTTTAGCAAAGCACCGGTGCCTGTGTGCTGTGAGGACATGGAGAATGCTCTACCATTCCCCAAGGCAGACATCATCCATAAGTTCTTGGAAGACTGCTTAAATGACAAAAATAAGGTGAGTGAAATTGAGTATTTATTTCTCAGTGCCCCAAATATGTAAGGCCAATAAAATACTAGAAGGGGCAATACCTGTAAATTGGTTTTCCTTCTATAATATATCAAGTAGAAAGTTTAGGTGCGGTAGCTCAGTCATATTTGAGCATGATGAATTCATACAATTATTAAATCCTATAATCTAACCCTTGGTCACAACTATAATTAAGAAAGCATCCAACTATAAAATGCTCTGCTTAGTAATAGTTTGTCTTTTACACTCCATATTTTGTTTATATAATAATTTTCCTGCCTCGAGGAAAGGAAGAATATATTTTTTTATTATTGATATATTAAATAGTACTATTTCCTAGCTTGGCTGATGTCCTGTTGGGTATGAGTCAAGTTCAAGAGGTGACTTAAGGAATGTATTTCTTTTTATTTATGCTGTTGCACTGGAATTGGATTGTGGATTAAATTTACTCTTGATTATTCATTATTTTATTCCCACTCTTACATATTAATTGCTTTCTTAATATTGTTCACTCTTTCATTTTGATTATATGAACTCTTTATCCTTTTCTCAGCTCGAGAGATGAGCACAGAGCTCATACTGTTCGTTGATGTACTGGTGTCTTTGCTTTCTGCCCCGTTGTCCTTGAATCTTAACTGCTCTAAAATTCTGTTTTCCCATCCTGTAGTAAACAGAGCATTATCCTTTAAGTTTTTTTCCGCTGTGGCACATACTTCTGCTTCCCTAAGGAGTTAATTGACACGAAACCTAATGATGTGCAGGAGTAATTGAAATTATTCTGTCTGATGAATGTTGCTTCACTGTATTTCATCCTTCGTGCTCTCTGCTCTCTTGCTTCTGTTAGATCATCAGACAGCTCTAGACATAAGTATTTCTAGATTATCCACAAATTTTTGTCACCTTGAGTTAATTTGCTTTTTTGATTATAGAATGAGGAGATATCACATAGATGCTAATTATATGAATAAATCTATGTATATCATTAAGGAAGCTTACTTGTTCTGTCAGCTAGGAAATGTTGAAATGTGTTCCAGCGCTGCTGTCATAGCATTACAAGAACTGACAGTCTAAATATTCTTGAATTATTTTACACAAGGCTTCACATCTTCCTAATAATGTAAGTATTGACAGTGATTTCACAGACCATACCGTGGCATAAATTGAGATGAACCATATTGGTACAATTTATAAAATAAAGACTGGGTAGAGGGAAATGCTCAGAGAAATTAGCCTTTAACTTGTTTCAGGGAAACTTCAAAAATGGGTTGTTCTGTTTTATACGCGTTATCAACAGATTAATTCATTTTGGTTTAGGAAGATGCCTCCTGTGGAGGTCATCATCACAGACCCCTCGAAACTTTGAAGCGGATGTTGTTTGAACTTCAAGCAATTCAGGGAAGTTCAAGCCAGAATGGAACTGCTGAGCTAAAGGGCGAGGTGGAAAAAGTGAGCAGTCTGTTTCCTTATGTTATTTTCTTGCTGATATCAATGTGTTGTGTTCATTGCTGATAAAACTTGATAGTCCTTTTGATAGGCTTGGGTTCCAGTCATCTTAGAGCACTGCCAGCAGATTTAATCCAGTTTGCAAGAGGAGCAGTGTCCTACAGCCCCTGGGTCTTGCTGGTGTCGCAAACTGGAGGCTCTGTGCCACCTCACGCTGCCATCTCTCCTCTTGGCAGGGTCGCTGTGTGACAGACAGGTCTGTGACTTGGCAGTGGCCTCTGCGGTGCTGCAAAAAGCAGTATTTGTAACCAGGAGATGGCGACATTTCAGGCAACCCTGTTCGAGGAGAGCAGACTGTGCTGAGTTCTGAAAAACCTGAGTTTTGCAAAAATAGCTGAGTTCTGGAAAAGTTGTTTTCTGATAACATCCCTGTTAATTCGAGGCTTTCAGGGACACTTACTATATTTTTAAAAAGCCAGACATTCTCAAATGCTCTAGCCTTACTTCCTTTGGCATCAGTGAGTTGCTGTTTTGTGGCACTTTTGTTTCAAAGTGACTTCATAGATATTTATTATCACTTTCTACCTTTTTCATAACGTTGCTTGCATACAGTCCTTAAACCCTATGTTCTATACTCAGTAATGAATTAAATGCTTTTTGTATATGTGGATCAGGTAGGCTCTGGGAATGGGCTGACAGGAACCTCAGGAAACTCAACAGGGGCAAATGCAAGGGAAGGAATTTGGGAAGGAAGAGCCCATTGCAGCCATAAAGGCTGGGATGGCTGGGTAGGGCCACAGCACTTGATTGAGCTGGGAGAACTGGGAGAACTGAGCTTGTCGAGGCTGGAGAAGAGGAAGTTTTTCGGGAACCAATAGAAGTCTTCCCGTACCCATGAGGAGGGTATGGTGGAAGGATGAGAAACAGGCATAAATTGAACTGGGAGGTTCACACTGGACACTGGGAGAAACTTTTTAACCCTGAAGACAAGCCAAGCACTGGAAGAAGTTGTTCAGGACAGGTTGTGCCACCTTCATCCTCAGAGATTTTCAAGATTTGACTAGATAAAGCCCTGAGTAACCTTCTATAACCTCAAAGCTCCCTCTGCACTGAGGAGGAGCCCACCTCCTGAGGTCCTCCTCCCAATGATGCTATAAAGTTGTTGGAAATACTTTCCAATACAATGTGCTAAAAAAAGTCCATGTTTTCTGTCATATTCAGCTACTTTTCCTTCCCTAAGTTAACAATGGTTTTCTTTGTTTTTTTAAGCTTACTGAAAAAGCAGAGGCTGAATTAAACCTGTGTGACACTGAGAGAAACCCTCTTACTAATTCTATTCAGAAGTAAGTGACCGTTGGTTTTCTGAGTTTTCACTGTTTCCAGAAAAAGAATGATAAATTAGCTGAGACTTGTCATATGATCTGAAAATGTTAAGAATAAGCCAGTAGTGAATAATTAAAACCATAACGGTTTACGGAGCAGAGAAATATCTAGTGGCTACTGGTACACGTAGAGGGGCTTTAAAATAATTGGACTTGGAGAAGTTTGTAATATGGGACAAAATATTCTCTTGCTTTTTTCTCACTACGGTGGAGAAAATAATTGCTAGAAAACATCTTTTGTTAAGGAAATGAACTGACACCTACTGAACTAAAGATAATAAGTTTGAGAAGACATAAAGAAATAACAAGTTTGAGAAGGCAGAACAGAAAACGTGATTTTATTATGTAGAATTTGTTTCACAAAACTCAGCGTTGCAGTATAGTTTTATACTGCAATTTAAAATTAAAATATTTTTAATTTAAAAAAATACAGTATCTTTCAGTATTGATGTGCTATTTTATGCATAATGTTTTGCAGTGCTTAAGAACCTGTGTTGAATACTCATTCTATAATAATTTCACAGAAACCGTGTTTGTGTAAGCACCTGTATTTGAGAAGACTTATTTATAATTTCAGTTCAAGTGGTTTATCTTTTAAAAAAAACTTTAGTGTATTTTCTGGTCTGTGCTTTATATAATACCATCCAGACTGTTAAGCTATTTGTAAGAAATCAATATAATTTTAAATAGTGTTTAATTTTTTTAAATAGTTATATATACACTCTTAAAGTCAACTTTTGTTCCTAATCTAGGGCTTTACATCATTTGTTGTGTCTCAGAAGACTTGTTGAAGATAATAGCAACCAAGAAGAGCAGACCCATGATCATGAAGAGGATAAACAACAACAAAAGATTAATTTTGGGAGCTGATATCTAAGAATATTTTAATGTTGTGTAACTTAAGTAATTTGTCAGCCTGAACACTGCTCAATTTTTTTTTTAAAGTTGAACTAGTGCATGTTCTTGAAAATGTTGTATTTGGTGTTTCTGTACATAATTGTTCTTTTCATTATTTCAAGGCTTAATTGTGTGTTAGTGCTTCCAGGAGAATCTAACTATGTGACAAGAGATACTGCTTTTTAAAGAATATTTAATTAAAATAATGTGAACATTTTTATGGAAGAATCTCTGTGTGTTTATAAAAATTTACAAAAAACTGGGAACTATTTGGCCAATTCTAGTCATCGCTTCATCACATGGTCTGTTAGAAACAGGGGGAGCTCAATACCTTGTGTAATGTTCAGCAGTAACTGGTCCCACAGCTGGTTCTCACTGTTACTGGGAGGTCCTAATCTCCCTTTTTCCTTGCCTTGCTTCTTAGTTTTAGAGCATATAAAATCCTTCAGTGGGCTTAAAGAGCCAAAGAAGTAATAGACTATTTTATTTTTTTCAGCATAATGGAGTAGAATTAGCTCGTGAAAGCCACTGATAAGCACTGGGAATCGCACAGGGGAGAGAGGAGTAGGACTTACCCCCTTTACCAACAGCAAATCGAGGGGCAAAGAGAAAAGCTGTAAGTAGAAATTTGAGTTGAAATACATTGACAGAACACTTTTGGAAGACGCCTTTTGTAGCTCTTCTCAGGCTTGTATAATGCAGCCTGGCATTTTATGCTGCCAGTAAACAAAATACGTAGGGCAACGTGCCATTCTAGTGAACTGTTTCCTTTTAATCTGGATATTTATAGATACATCTGAGAAAGCAGGTACCTGAGCACATACTGATTATGAGAAACAACAGATACCAGAAGTAGAAGGAAGATGAGCTGTGTATTTCTCTCATCTTCCTGTTAAGAATTAGTAAGTAGAGAGATAAGAAATTACTTCATTGCCTGACTGTCATGAGAACATAGGTCATAAATAAGATGTAATAATGTATTTCAGACAGATTTTATTTGTCTTAGAATCATAGAATTGGCTGGGTTGGATGGGACCTTTAAGGTCATTGAGTCCAACCATCAACCTAACACTGACAGAAAAACATCACTAGACCATGTCCCTCAGCACATTTGTTGGTTTTTTTTAATTCCTCCAGGGATGGTGATTCAACCCTTTCCTTGGGCAGCCTGTTGCGATCTTTAATAACCCTTACGGCGAAGAAACTTTTCCTAGTGTCCATTCCAAACCCCAAATGCTGAGATCTAGATCTTTGCACAAAAAAGTAAAGCCACCCCTGCTCCCTTAGAACTTCTCTTGATGTTCAGGTAGAGCTTGTTTGTTATTTAGAAAGTCTTTTTCATTATTCCCCCTAAGAGGAATGTTCATATTTGTCAGATTCCTCATTCTTTGGAGGTTTTTTTTATTTTATTTATTAGCCTCCAGATATTTCTCCTCTACCAATTTAATGTGTTTTGATGGAGAATTTCAGCACAACTTTTGGGGGGTTTTATGGCAGGCAGACCTAGGTAACAGCTAAAAGTCTTGTTGACATTATTGAATATTCGTGTATTGTCTGGGTCTGAAAGGCTATGATCATAGATAAGGTCTGCTGTGTGAGGTACAGTACTGCACAAGATAAAAGAACCTTAAGGATATGAAACTAAGCAATAAATGAGTTACACTTTGTAATTGGAAATAATAGCAATTCAAATAAGAATAGAATTAAAAAAAAAAAAACAAAAAAACAAAAAAACCACCATTAGCCAGTAAGTGGAGACAACTGGTTTTGCATAAAGATTTTTTTTTTTAAATGCTATCAAGATTTTTCTGGCCATTAAAGACTATTTTAAAGAGGGATTTGATCCCTTATATATCAATAGAAAAATAATAACTTTTTGGTTGTACGTGCTGGTTGGTTTTTGCAATTCTAGCTGGAATTTAGTTTGCCTAGAAGGGAGAATAAAGAAGTTGCCACTCAGGAAAAAGAACAGAATATGTAAATCAAGTACTAAAAAAAAAAAGTAATTGCCAAATCCAAGGTGTCAGTGATCTTCTTGTCCTTGAGGCTAGATGGGAGGAAAAGAATTTTATGGAACTACGGTCTTCCAAAGTGACAGTAGGAAAAGCGAAAATGCAGGCAGAAAGCCAGAGCCAGGGATTTGGAGGAAATGCTGAAATAAAATAGCAGGATCAGATAGAAGGGAAGTCACTATTTCTCAGCAGGGTAAGAGAATTGTTTGCTAAGGATGTACCCAAGTATTTGTGATTCTCTGTATTTGCATATACAGGAAATCTTTTACCAGCAGGGCACTTCCTGAATTAGCGTGTATATATATCAGCAAAACGGGGCTGAGGGAAGCAGAGGTGTTGATGCAGACAAGCATCGTGCTCTTAAATCTTGTGAAGATCCTATCTGTGGTAAGAACGTGGCTTGGCGTGGTGGGAGGAAAATAGATGGGATTTCTCTCTGGGATTTAAAGGCTTAATGAGAAAGACCATAGTGATACTGGTTTTGAAATGGAATGAGTGTATGCTGCAGTTATCTTTTCTTCTGTAACAGTCCCTCTGCATTAGCAAATCTCTGCATAGCTGTATTCTATTCACACTGACTAAAAAAGGTGCTGGTATAGGAAAACTTAATTTCAGGCTCCAGATATCATGAAGACTAACAGTGCTGCCAGCGGAGGGTTAATTTGGCTAGATTTTATACCTGGTTTAGTCTGAAAAAGAGGACCTGAAAAACTGCATACCCCACGCTTGCTCATTATCAACCTATTAATTATTTTCCTATGTAACTCTGACGTGGCCAGAGCGGTTGTACTTTTTTTCCAAGAGATGCTGATGGATTCTCACATAAGTACAATTATTTGGAATTGTGACATCCTTGAAAATCATGATGTATATTTTCTTTCTTGCTGATTGTGGATTCTGTGATCTGCCGTGGTTTTGAATTTTTGTGTCCTTACTCGAAATATTTGGTCAACGAGAATAATTTGCCTTGAGGAGATGGTAGTTAACCAAATATTTGTTGGGAAAAATAAATTAAATAGAGAGCATCCAGGGTATTTTTAGACTAGAATGATATCAGGTGAAGTTTAATACAAGAATTTTCTTACAAGGTTTTCAAGATGATTAGAATGGAAAAGAGAAATAATGGGAAAGAAAGCAACTACACAAGAACTTCAAAGATCTGTTTGAAAAATCCTGTGAAAAAAGTCAAGGAAAAAGGTGCTCAGGAGTTTGACAGTTCACAAAAATCCATATAGTTAAGATAATGATGCTGGATATCCTAATATATGAAAAGTGAAAATAAATGTAGTATGTTTTGTAATCCTCAATGGTCCACAAGAAGGAAGTGTAACGGAAATAGCTAGAAATCTCCCTAACGATGAGTCATCTTGGACTTTTGTGCTTTTTGGAAACTTCAAATGAGAAACAAGGAGGAAGAGCTGTCAAAGATAATAAAATAACCCCAAAGTTCCTTATTGCTTAGGAACATTTTGGTCCATGCCCGCCCTGCAGAGGGCAATAAATGATGTCAGTGAAAGTAGAACGCTGACTTACGACACCAAGAGCAATGGGTGATGGCCAAAGCTCAGATTACGACAGGGATGATGCGACTGATGGCTTTTACGCAACAGACCGGTGTTGGGTGGACTATGTCTACCAATATCAACACCAAGCAACCTTGGAGCTATCACTAATGTGACAGAGCTCAGTCCAGTCCTGTCATGGTCTAGAAGTGGGACTAGCAACAAAACTTGTAACAAGAAGTCAGCGAAACGATAAGAAGGAATTATGAGGCAATAAAGGCTTAACCTCTGTTTCCTAAAAGTTCAGAAGTACATGATCAAACACAGAATATATCACGGAAATGAGAAAGGGGGAAAAAATAGAGAGAGAGGTCATTCCAAGCACTGAATTGCACAAGCCTAGTTTCTTTTTTATGACCGGATAGCAACACTTAATGCTTGTGTGCCTCAGATCAAGGAATCACAGTCCATATTAAGTGATTTTTAGGGTGGAGTGCAGTTAACAATGAAATAAATTGCTACTCTTTATTTTCACAATGTGGTGGAGTTAGAGGAGCGGCTGAAGTGCTCGTGGAGATAGAAGAGCTGCCCAACAGGGAGAGCCTGAAAAGGCTCAGACCTTCAGCTGGAAAGTGGAACGTGTGTTTGATGTTGCTCAAATCCCACAACACAGAAACGTACGAGGCCTTAAAGGAGATGCTTTTAGGACTGAGAAGTGGTCTTTGTTTTAATCTGCAAGCAGTAAATTTAGGAGGTCAGGGAGCTTCAGCAGGTTCAGAAAAGACTTGGAAAAAGCCATGGAGTTTTTCATGGAATGAAATCTAAAGAGAAGAGGCTATTCCTTCTAGCATCTCTCTTCCAAAAGTTATTTGTGCTTGTGAAGCATGAAAGTTGTATCCTGAAAATATTAGCCAGTGTATGGTCTCCTTTATCATTTCCTACAGTCCTCTTGGACAAAAACCACTGGGCTGGATGTACTGTTGGTCTCATTTCACAGGGCATTTCCTATGTAGTTAGGACTTCGGAAGGTAAAATGTAACAGTTCTGCTGTAGCAAGAGCGATTTAGGCTTGTGAAAACCTTTTTAACAATAATAACGTGTAAGCAGGCAAAGGGGTTGCCAAAGAAGTTCTGGAACCTCAACCGTTTTTGTGGTTGTGGAAGTAGATTGCTCAACCAGACAAAACTGTAATTTAAATAGATTAGGTCCTAAGCATAGGTAAAGGAACTCAATGAGCTCTGCTTTTTTTGCCCCAGGTATTTGATGTTTCAGTTTCTATCTCGTTGCCATGTTGTGTCGTAGGGTTCATGTGATACATGAATAATGTTAAGTCTCAATGTGGAAATTGACCATTCTGTCGTAATTTGGCAAAGAAGAGTTTTTTGTATTGCATCACATTTCTGCATGATGGCTCTGCACTAAGTATCATTAGTGATACTACTCAGAAGACGATGAGTCACTTCCCTGGACTCTCTAACATAACTGAGCACATATTGGAATTAACAGCCTTTTGGTTTAATGTTTTGGTTTTTTTTTTTAATCTTCTGTGCCCTAATCTATTTCAGTTTTGCTAAATGGATAACCAGGCATTTGAAATGCACGGAGAGAGCATACAAAAATCTTCGAAAGGAACAGACTGGCTAAGGAAAGAGGTACCAGTCATTTTTCTTGACTTAATCCAATACTATTAAGAAGGCCTTGAAGAAAACAAAAGGTCCTAAACCACATAGTTCTGTGTGCACTAGGTAGGAGCTGAACTGGGAGATGTAGTTCCCCAACCCCTCTTAAGTTAATAGCTAAATTCTTTATCCTCTAACTACTGGACAAAGTCATTATCTTTGGAGGATTCCCCATTGATTTTAACAGAAAGAGCTACTTAAAGGCTCATCTCGTGGTAAGGTTTAGTATCTCTAATGAGTTACACATTAGTGTTTCATCTTTTCTTTTTTTTTTTTTGCCCTTGAGAAGAGTAATTCTGGGTAATTTTCCCATTAAAGTTTTTCCTTCTCGGGATTTGAATTAACTTCGTGCAATAAGAGTTGGCAGATCATCCTTGCAACAGAACTCGCTCCACGCGGTTGTATGTTCTGTATTAGTTATCGCTATGTAATAGGCACAGCCTTCTTTCGACTTCAAAAATAATTATGGAATTGGTGCCACTGCTGCGAAAACGCTGTAAATTAAAGCTCCCTCAAATCTGGAAAATGGGGATTTCGAATGCATTAACTCTAAAGCCTTGTTCTCTGATGAGTCTCTGTGGTCCGAGTACTACTGTTGGGATATTTAATTGAACACAAGCTTTAAAAAGGGAGTCATTTAAGCTGAAGAAAAGATTACTAACGAACAGAATAGGGTGATATTTTGAGCACTTTTCTGCTGGCAAGAGAAAAGTATTTCGAAAGAGCTTTTGTCAAATAGATGCACGAAAAAAGATCATTTTGTTAAAATCATTTAGTAATCTTCAAATTTTTTCATTACTGATTGTCCAGCTTAAGAAACCAAGATTCACAGCTCATTTTCAGATGCACACCATCTGAAAAATCAGGCTTTTAAAGGCTTTGCACCCAGAATCAGTACAGAGTTTAAAAATTTGGACTAGAGGATGCAGTCTCTATTCATCTGAAGCTGCAACTTCAGCAGCAAAATAAGTTAAAGGAAAGGAAATAATGAAAGGACAGCAATAATCTGATAACACCATAAGATTTCCCTCTCCTGGGCCCAGTAATTTGGCTATACCTGTGTTCCTGAAAGACATCCTCTTTTGATTGCAAAAGAACTATCACAAACTTTCTCCTTTTGCACTGGATCTGATAAAGCTTTCTGCTTTTTTGTTGTTTTTTTTTTTTTTTTAATGAATTTCAGGAAAGGAAGAGCAGCTGGTCCTTAATGAAAGTCTTTCTAGTTTGTCTCTTGGCCTGTGTTATCACCACCGTGATCGGAGTGCTGGTCCTGTCCTTGGTCTACGTCAACCACGTTCCCTTTATCAGAGAGACGGTCATTAAAGAGGATGGAACATCTTCCCCAAAACCAGAGGAAAAAGAGGTGGATATCAAATTCCAGTTCCTGAATCACGTGAGGAGTTCAAAGGTAAATTGTTTATTTTGTGCAATGATATTCTAGCATCATATATAGGAGTTTAATAAATTTCACTTAACTCTTTTTTAAGCATTAGGTGATTGGTCTAAACTTGTTATTCAGGCTTTTTATAATCCATGGGGAGAGACAAAGAGCTCCTGACAGTGTTTCACTCCAATTCCTAGCAGATATTGGAGGTGAATAATTGCTCAAACCAACTGGGCTTGCAAGACAGAGCAACCATTTAATATGTGATTCTGAAATCAGAGAGGATGAAACGCTGAGAAACAAAACTGGAAAGATCAAATCTTAACGTAAGCCGAGTAGTGCACTAACCTTTCATTCTTAGGACTGGATTCAAACAAGTTCTTAAGTTGCCAGAAAAAATGAACTCCATGATCTTGTTTCAGTGAGTTAAAATAAATTGTTTGACAATGTAATAAATTACAGGAATGATGTAGGTTTTTCTTTAGGTATATTTTAGTACTTACAGAAAAATATCCTTTGAGCAAACTCTAAAGACGTACTCCATCTTCTAAATATATCTTTATATAAAAAAATAATTCCTAACTAATTTTTTGCTTTTCACAAGGATAGATTAGCTCATAGGGCGCTTTAAATTGACAACAGCCAAATTCTGATGCTCTTTCATGTTAGATTTGGCTATGTAATCCGTTTTCAAACAAAAATTGTGTTTAAGAATGGAAAGAAAAGTGTTTAAGAGGAGAGCAACTCTTTATATGCCCTTCCTCAGCACAAGATGATTCTTTCAAGTATAAAGCATGTTCTAGAGGCAGTAAAAATACTGGGAAAGGAATAGTTTTGGGTGTAAATAGTTTGGAACTGTAGAAATTCATGATTTTCTGAATTACTCAGGAATTCCTGAATTACTGAGTGATTTCCTGAATTACTCAGGTAATGTTCTAGTTGGTTTGAATCTAAAAATTTAAGCATATAGGTAACTGATTTGCCAAATTGAAGTGCAGAATGACATAAAAAGAGGAGGAGCAGATAATTTTGTTCTTGATTTCACTATTTATCTCTGGTTTGTAGAAGAAAATTTTATTACATCATAAGAAAGCATATAAATGATGGTGAAAAGTGACTAAAATACAGAGAGAATCCTCACTGAGAAAAGGAATATATCCCTCCAGTATTGCCCAGACCAAGAATTTTCTAAAATATTATTGGAATGTTTGTTCATCAGCATCTACAATTAACACAATTCTCCCACTCTCACTAAATTTACAGGTTCATAAGTACCCAGGTGGGGAAATTCAGTGGGCAAGATACAGGAATGATGTAAATGAATATCAAAATGATGAAGAAATGGTATTTGGAAAAAGTATCAATAACCATCGCTCCAAAATGACTTTTGGAACCCTACGGATCAAGAGCAAAGGGCTTCGGGCTCCCCACTGGCATTTCAATGCCAACGAACACGGCTACCTGGCACAGGTATTTCCTGATTAGTTCAGCTTTCTTAATTGGTTTTGCAATTTAAAGCATCATGTATATATAGAAGATGTACATATTTAAAGCAAAAATTACATATGCATTATATATAAATGTTAACAGGTAATAAAAGCAGAATTACCATTGATGTATGACATCAGTTTTCTTGCTTGAAATAACATTTTCAAATGGAGGTGCTTGAAATCTACTGTTTAATGTTATTACTTGCACGGTTACTCCATTACCCTTGGAGTAAGGCATTCCACAAACACCTGCTCCTCTCTCCGGCAGTTTTTGGTCAAAGATGACCCCTTTATTGCTGCTCACAGCCTCTTTAATAAGAAACGGTTTAATTATGAGCAACGTGTATTTGTCATGTGTTCTTTAAACCTTCTAAAACGCTATTCTGGATTTAAGTTCACAAAAGCTTATTAGAGGGTGTATCAGGATCTGTTTTCTCCTAACAGCCTTCAGGTTATTTGAATTACCGATTTGCCACGTGCAGATTAAACGAGAAAACTTTCATTACGCTCGTTAAGCTCCGATCCTGTTACAGGGCACTGCCTGGATCGGAGTAATCGGTGCAGACAACAGCGTGGTTACCACCTACAACGTCACGGCCGGTCAAGTGATCTTCTTCCCTAGAAACACTGTGCATTGGGTGAAGAACGTAGGGTCAGAAGACTGTTTGTTCTTGCTGTTTTTCACCACACACGAAGAACTGCAGACCTTGGATGTAGACGACGTCTTTTTCTCTACCCCAGAGGACATAGCAGCCAGAGCATTAAAGGTCTGTATGATGGGATGGGGTGGGATGGGATGGATAGGATCCTCCTTATTTCCTAGGGGAGGAAGGGAAAATAACAAACTAAAGCCCAAATTTCCCAATAGCCCCTCGAGGAATTCTGTGGTGTGAGAAGATCTCATGGGAAACTATAGATAAGCCCATCTCCTTGTTAAAATGGATTTTATTTCAACTCTGACAAGTTGGCAATGTGCCATGAGCAAGAATACAGATTTTCTGCTGAGTCTGAGGAATTTGCATGTTCAAACTACACATTTGAAGGATAGACCTTCCCACCCTGAAAGAGTTTTATGGGAGAGGGATCAAGTTTCCATTCTGCTCCAAATCTCTGTGGTAATGGAGGAGGAAGGGAAAAGGAGCAAACCAGAGTATTGACAGGGCGAGGCAATTAAAGACGTCCACAAGGCAGAATTTATCTACCACCGGGTACTAAGGTGGGATATTTAATGAAGCAAAATGGTAATTCCACAGTTTTCTGTGTGTTATCCGTCAACTTAATATGCATTGTGTGTCCCGCAGCCACAAGGTGGAGTTAGCTTCATCAGAACCTTCAAGAAACAAGAGGAAGATCAAGCAATTAACCTTCCCCCAAACTTAAACGAGCTTGTGAAAAATGCCACCTACGTGCAGTCTCCGGACAACCTCGTCTGGCAGTTCTTCTACGATCTCAAAGGTATCCAGCGAAGACCTTTTGTGTGTTTGAGCTCTCTGTTTCAAAAGGGGGAGAGAAGGGGGTCTGTAATCGATTCACTGAAACGGGAGTTAAAAAGTATATAAGGAAACCACAAGAATTTAAGGAGATAAAATGACAAACATATTGATAACACGTCTAATTACTGCCCTTTGAAGATGTATAACCCCATTCTTATTTCAAAATAGTTTACCCTTTTGATTTTAGGGTTTCTCTCCACAACAGTTGATATAAAAGCAGAATGCCAGTAGGCAGCAGGGCATGAGCTAAATACTTCCCAGCTCGAGGTTCTCTACTGATGTATGATGGTGGGAATGGTGTGTCCCCTGCTACAGTTAAGTTAAAAATAACCCAAACCTAAGCTTTTCATTCAGAAATTAAAATCTAACAGGCCGGGAAGGCCTGTAGCAGCTTAGCCAGAGAGTCACTGGTGCTGAGCTTCTTAGAATATCTTGCATTTGTGTTTGAAACCTCAATGACCTTAACATACACCTAATTACCTCCTCCCTTTTACAAACACAACTTCATAAACAGCGTTGAACCACATTCACTGTTTGGTTTATCAAGATTTTTATTTAACAACCCTCTGTACAGCCTGGATGTAGTGATTATCAGTGAGCACCTAATTAACACAGATGGCAAAACTTAATTCCGAGCAGCATAGTCTATCCAAGAAGCTACAAAAAAGCAAACACAGGTGCAGAGCTCCCCACGCAGCTGATGGAGGTCACGAGAAACAGATGTGGGTGCAGAAATCTCTGCACTTGGACCAAAATGCTCTTCTGCACTGGCAGGACTTTATCGTACTTAAAGGTTAAGGTGACTTAATATATTGGAAGTTAGTGTTTTCTTTAAGTCTATTGTCATTGACAGCACTTTTGGATGGAAAAATAGCTACTTGGAGTTTTTCATTATGGTTATCTGAGTTCAGCAAAACCCAGTAAAGGAGGTTACAGTGTCTAGAGCACAAAGGACAGATAAGCTAAATGGACTTTCTTTTTGCTTCCGGAGGCCCACAGGATTTGAGGGCTCAGGTTTAGGCCTAAGTAGTAAAGACTTGAAGCTTCCAAACCTTGGTGGAAACGCTCATTTGGCTGTCTCTTGTTTCAGGGTCAGCAGAATTTCCTTTTCCAGGAGGAGTCTTCCAGTGGGCTCGTTACCGCATAAATGGCACCGGGCTAAACGAAAAGGAAAAAATCTTCAGCGAGTCACTGAACAAGGTACGTGCTTTCCACGGGAGGCTGTGGCTGCTTAAACGTGAGGCACGGGGTGGGATTCGTGTGGGTTGTCACATATAACAGGGATATAACAAACCTGGATGGATTTCAGAACGTTTTTGTTCTGTTTTTCAGCACGAAAACACCCTCACCTTGGCCACTCTCCGGATATTCAGCAACGGGCTGGGGCAGCCTCATTTCCACTTCAACGCTAACGAGATGGGTTATGTCATTAGCGGCTGCGGACAGGTAATTTCTTACAGTGGGGAGGGATAATGGATAAATTTTATAGTTTGGGCTGTAAAACAATTACAGACCTACTAACAGATTCCCAGCCCTGATTAATAACACTATAATTAGTGGTATTACACAACTTTCAGTGTCCGCGTTTTCTTCTCTGTACAAAACTTTGATGTCACTTATGTTTGCGGAAGCTTTTCTAGTTGGAGTTATAAAAAGAGCAGAATTTTCCCAATCTTATCAAGTTCCTTAGCAAATTCCCAGATGCTTATTAGAGGAATCGCTACTCCTCTGAATTCTGGGAGTACACAATAAAATACTTTTGATTTAGTGCCTCCGAGGAACAGATAAATGGAGAAAATTTAGTGAGCATTACAATTTAGAGGTCAGGATTTTAAAAACATCTGTTTTTAAATTTAAAGCGCAAAGATAATTGAGGGGGAACGATGAAACTTTGTAACATAAGGACTTTCCATGTTGTTTCTTTCCATGTTGGAGAGTTGGGCAGAGAGGAACCTGATGAAATTAACAAGGGCAAGTGTAGGGTGCTGCACCTGGGGAGGAATAATTCCCTACACCAGTGCCCGTTGAGGGCTGACCTGCTGGAGAGCAGCTCTGAGGAGAAAGACCTGGGAGTCCTGGTGGA
>JAOXJM010000019.1:1210517-1237407 GCA_026413425.1 Tringa solitaria | reverse complement strand
GGCGGCTTCCAGCCGCCCCGGGCCCCGGGCTGGAACGGGGCGGCAGGCGGGAGTCCCCCCTCCCCGGCGACATGCGACCACTATCGCGACTCTTTTCTCCTCATGACAGCCCGGGAAAGGTGTAGAAGGGGTCTGGGGGGGGGTATAGATTTCTGTCATCTCCTGCCTTTCGAGCTTGTGAACGTAAAAAGGTCTGGCTGGTAGGGAAGGGAAGGGAAGGGCGGCAGAAAGCCTGGAGTGAACGGTGGGTGTAAAGGAGCGGTGCGTGCGAAGCATAAAGTGGGGATCGGTAATGAATTATTCCAGAATTGGCCAAATATAGTTTAGCCTGAAATAGTTCCTCCGTGAAGCAGGCGCGGGTGGGGTTTTTTATTATGGTATTTTTACGGCTCGGTGTCTGCTGCCGCTCCCTTAATCGGGGTGGAGGAATGAGATAAGAATATGATATGAAGTATATAAAAAGATCGGCTGAGACTGAAGCAGAATGTGCTTTTTCATTAAAAAAACGCCGGTTCAGAACTAAAATACCATGAACGGTATCGTTATGCCAATGTATGGATAATACTCTTTTATACCTACTGCCAGATTATTGTGGAGAGGGGTCTTTCATGCGGTTCTGTGCACTTTGCAGGGGTCGTGGAAACAGATTTGGTCCTTAAGTTCGTAGCCAAGCACAACTTCGGCAGAGTTTAACTGAAGCAAGCATCTTTGCGAGTGCCTGTGGCAAGAGGAGGAAGGCAGGTACACAGATTAGCAGAGAAATACTTTGCCTCTTCTGAACTCTTACTATAAAACTTCTTTTAAAGTAGCTCCGTGCCGTGGGCTGCAGGTGGGAAAAAAAAAAATGCCAAAGGTAACATGAATTGCATACTTGTAGGCATATGGGGGGGGAAAAAAAGGCCTGAGTCTTGGAGTTATGCTAATTCACACCAGTGAGAGAGAGTGTGACTCCCCTTCCAGCTCTTTCATCAGACTTTGACTCGAAGGGGAAACAGTTTTCCCGTGCTGAAAAACTCTTCTCAACAAAATCTGGTGGGTTTTGGCTGCGCGTGAAGTTCTCAAGATGGGGTGTTACAAGTAAATGCGCAAGAAGGCACTGTTGGCAGTTTTTGCACACAGCGTCGTTGGAAAGCTCTGTTAAAAGATGGTGCTGGGGAAGTTTGAACAGCTGCAGAGCAAAGCGACAGCTCTCACGGCGCGGCGCTTATTTTTGCCTTCAGAGAAACAGCAATATATTACAGCCTGCTAAAATGTGCGAACTGGGGAGTAGCAACACGCTCCCGTCAGAGCGGGCCTGGAAACTGCGAAGGCTGACATACTACAGCCTGGTCATTACTGAAATACATGCTGTCACTGTTCAAAGCTGGCGTAATAGCGTCTTGTAAAATACACTGCCCTTGAGAGCATGTCATAAAATACAGTCATATGCTGCCTACCTGTCTAGCTGTGAGCTGAAAGTCCCAATTTGCATTTGGGAGAGCTGGATAGTTGTGGTTTGTTGTTTGTTTTTTTTTTTTTTCCTGGGAGAAGCTGTTCTTTTTCTCACTGCTCATGCATTGCAGCCTCGATTCTTCCAAGCTGCTTTTCCTGTTAGCGTGTGGCAGGTATTTGGTCTCAGAACTGCTGCATAGGCGACTATAAGTATACGTTGTGCCAGTTCCCATGAAAGCTCTTTCTTTCCTTGAGGAACAAACCAGCCGAGAGTACTTCAGCAACGTCTGTGTTTTGCATGTTGTGTGTTGAAACGTGGCATGGGGAAGCAGGGCTGTCGGCAGCCTAATCAAGCAGGTCTGGGTTTGATTTGGGTGGCATGAGGAGAAAGTTTGAGCCTGGCAGTCGGTCCTTCTCCCCTGTCACTCCCAGGTGAGGTTGGTGGCCTGGATGGGGGTACCCGTGTGTCATCAAGGACAGGCGAGATGAAGCGTGACCCCGTGCCTGCAGCCAAGCCCTCCCTGCTGCGATATTCCCTGCGCTGCGCTCCGGTGAGTGCAGTGTTATGAAATGGCCAGACAGCATGGAAATAGGCAGTTTCTGTCATCTAAACCACAGCAGGTTTATCGGGCAATGGATAATTCTCTGGAATGACTGCTGGAGAGTGGAGCCACGTAATCTTGAAATTTCCTGTCAGGAAAGGAGCTTGGAGATTTAGGTTTCCTTTTGAATCTTGAAGAACTGGCTAATTCCCATAGGTTAGATAAAACTCATTGCTAATCTTGCTTGTGGCAGCTCATAATTCACTCCTCATTCTTGCCCTCGAAACCTTTCATTTGCTTGTCTGCCCCTAAATCCCCGTGTCCGCTCCCGGCGCCATCGGCCTGGGCCAGGTAGGGCTGGTGTGGGGTGGGACGTGCATGGCTGTTTCTTGAGAGACAGGAGGAGAACCAGCTCGTGTGAGAACTTTGGACATGGAGTTCCTGGTGTCTGCCTGCTGTGTCCTCGTGCAAGCAGAAGGCTACTGGCCCAGAGGGAGGAGGAGCAAGCCCGGGGAAGCTTGGCATGGTCACAGGCATAAGCGATATCCCATGAGGAGCATCATGGCAAGTTGAGAGGATGGGCATGAGAAGACCTTTTCCCTCTTCTGGTACATCCTCAGAAGAGAGAAGTATCTGTTCTCTCTGCGGCTTTAAGGGGTTAAAACTTCTGGGATAACCAATTTGTGCCTGAGCAGTACAATCGACTTTAATTCCTAAAACCTTTCATGGAATAATCAGATTGCTTCAGTGTTCACAAAAGATTGTCTGCTGTAGAAAGACGAAATGATTAACTGTTTTCAAAAGCAGTGATTTAAATGGATAATGGCCATTAGCTTGTTAGAACTAATGACTTTCTATCTGGAGGAACCTTCTTTACAACTCGCAATCCTTAGAGAGCCACAATAAAAAGGGATCAGATTATTTGACAAGGCAGAGCGTTCTGATGGCTCTTGTACGTTTTTATTTAAACAGAACGATGCGGGGAGTGGAAATCTGCATGGAGGGAGGTGTAGCTGCTGTTGTGCCTAACGATTATTGCAGAGGTTGTTTGGAGGGACACTCCAACTGTTAGAGCTTTCCAGGCCTGGAGATAACGGAGCGAAAGACATTAATTTTCAGTTATGCCAAAAATCTTCTTTACTCTTCTGACAGCAAAAGGGAAATTGCTTTGAGGATTGTAGAAGGGCTTTTGATGAAGTGGAATTGAATGAATTTACCTGTATAGCGTTCCCTGGGATCAGGTGGGAGCTGGCCCTTTAGGGTTTGGAAGACCCACGTAAAGCTGCATTTCAGCCACAGAAAAGCCTCCGTGTTTCTAGGTAAGTCCCTGGGATACAGCGAAGTGAGTTTGCAACCCTGACAGAGTTTAGGTATTAAAGGAACTGAAAACCTAGCCCAAAGATTTTGGGAAAAGCAGAGATGTAAAGAACCATGGATCTGTCAAGGGTGCAGCCAACCAGTAGTTTAAACTACTGTAAGAGCAGCTTTGCTTTTTGTTCACCAAAACGCTGTACTCCTTTGTCAGGTGTGACTGAGATCTCCCTGGCTGCAGCTGAAGCCCAGCAGAAGTGGCAGAGAGTGGGTCCCTTGATATGATATGGGGTTGGAAGGGACCTCTGGAGACTATCTAGTCCAACCCCCTGCCAGAGCAGGTCCACCCAGAGCAGATTGCACAGGAACGTGTCCAGATGGGTTTGGAATGTCTCCAGAGCAGGAGACTCCACCACCTCTCTGGGCAGCCTCTGCCAGGGCTCTGGCATCCTCAAAGTGAAGAAGTTCCTCCTCATGTTGAGATGGAACTTCTTATGGTCAAGTTTGTGCCCATTTCCTCCTGTCACTGGGCACCAGTGAAAAAGTCCAAGGAAGCTGCTTTTTTTTTTTTTTTGGAAGAGGGTAGCTGTTAGAAGGACATCAGCTTTACTGGGCTGGTGACTGTGGTGTTTCTGTAGCCAGCAGTAGGCTCCACTCGCTGTTTTCTGTCCATTCCCAAACTGATAGGGCTGAGTTTCCTATTTTTTTTTCTCCTTTACTGTACATACAACCCGTTAGCTGTAGGCAGCACAAAACAGAAACTCTCTTAAATCTTGATTCAGACTTTCCATTAGATGCTTCGCTACAAAGATGCTCCAAAAGAACAGGTTCGGGTTGATTCGGGGATGAATTAGAGGGCTAACGATCGCGGTCAGCCCTCTGTTCCCCTGCTGCTTCCGAAAATATTTTGGGAAGGAGACGAAAAAGGATCCACGGTAACAAAATCGAGCTTTATTGGCCAAACTAACCGAAAACCAGGGAACTGGGTGGTGGAGAGGTGCCGTTTCTACCGTCGTCGGAGGACGGCCCCAACTATGGGGACAGGTTTTTTAAGCTGTGAACTTGATTTTCCTCCCCTCACCCTCTCTCTCTTCACTCTGTTGGTAGCTGTTCATTGCGCATATTGATTCAAGTAGGCAGGAAGAAAGGGGATGTTAAAAAAAAAAACCCACTAGGAGTAGCTGGCAAACGTTCAGGTCTTTGAGATGTAATTCTCCAGTTTGGAGGCTTCATCAGCATATCAGGGTTCCTAAATTGAAATGGAGATCTGCAGAAAAAAAAAACCAAAACCCCGGTGGTGTTAACAGTCACGTGTTGGGTGGCAAAGGCTGGGCTTTGTCAAAGGAGTTTTACAGAAGATTTTCTGATGGGTTTTGGATTCAAAGCGTGAATTTGATAAGGTCTGGGAGAGATGAAGTACGGATAAGGATACCGTGCTTCTGCAGCTAAAAGGGAAGTCTAGCCCACTTCACGTCTTTCGGATAACTATATTAGCTCATAAATTTTCATAGAATTTATGTTGTTGGTTTTTTTTTTCCCTAACATAATGAACGGTGGCTTTCGCTTGCCGTCGAAAGAGCAGGAGGGTTTGAAGAGCAAGTCAGCAGGGAGCTACTCGGCGTCTCCCCTGGAACCTGCGGCGTGTTGGGCTGTGTCAGGGGTGGCAACTGACCCTGCGCTCGTGACAACAGCCCCGATACCCCCTTCTCTGCCCTTTAGCTGGGGGTACTTCCCTCTGCACGTCCAGCTTTTGGACTTCAAAGGGAGTTAACGTGACTTATATATATTTGATGAGATTTTTTTTTCTCGGTGAGCCACTGAAACTTCCTCATGCTGGCTTTCTTCCTTCTTAAATACGTTCCTGTAAATGTCATTAATGCCTGTGCTTGTTTTCCTTTTTGAAATGTGACTTAGAGGTTAGAGTATTTGCCGTCTGGCTTATTTTACAGTGGCACAATTCTGCTGCCTTTTGCAAAATCCCTTTCCGGCCTGTGTATTCTGCAGGTATTTTTTAAATCATCGTTATTTTCCGGTCAGTAGCGCGGTTATATTTGTGTAGTCAATCAAGTGTGATGGACTGGATTACGTGCTAAATACAGACCTACTGTGGCCTGGTCAACGATTCCTGTACTTACCAAGCAGGTTTTTGAAACGGTGAAATAGAGGATAACGTGTACGGTGAGTTATAACTCGCCTCGTACTACATGTTTGGCCTGGAGGAAGAAAAGCACCAGAGGGGAAATGTCGTGATAACAGCTTCTGGTAACGGCTGGGCACGGTCCTTGTCTTTGCCTTTTTTATTTTTCGTATTACATGTATTTTTCGTATTGATTCGGAGTGAAAATGACTGAATTAGTCACTCCTCTCCCTTGCCCACACAAATGTAAATATCTGTTTGCTGTGCGTTGAGAGTTTTTTCAGGCAGCGACACCACGGCGGCTGGAAGGGAAGGGCTTCAGTGCTGATTTTTAAGTAGGACTCGGAGTAGCAGAGCGTGTCCTGTGAGAAAAGGACCCCAAAAAGGTGTGGGTATGGGAATAGAAAACCTGGAGGGACGTGGTGGGTTTATGCTGCTGCTTGGTTTATTCTGAATAATACCCATGGGACGTGGGGTGATACCAATCAGTTCTAGCTTAGGAAATGTCTGGTGTCTATCCAGCTATTTAGAAAGCAGATTTTACTGGGTTTTGCACGTGTGAATGCACGCTGTGGGCTTCTCATGAGTCAAAGGGGATTTTAAAGTGGAAATCTTGATTTTTCAAGTGGAAACCTTAATGGCTTCTTCACAGGGCACAGATAGCAGTGAGGAGTGTGGTAACGAACTCACCTTACTACCTGTGGAGTTACGTTCAGCCTGCGCTCAGATGGATGAAAGCTGAAAATCCATCTATTTAAAGAACTTCTAAAATTGAGCACGTTCTGTATATATTTCTTTCTCTCTTAAAAAGGGTATCCTGGCTTACTAAAAGGCAGCAGCGTGCGGCTGTGGCTTGCCAGGAGTCTTTTACATACTGAAGCCTGAAGCTGTCTGGGCTCAAATGCTGCGGGGCATCCGTGCCAGAAGGCCTCCGTCTGGTCCGCCGGGGTTTTCCAGAAAATGAGGAAAGATCATTTCTTTCGCACTAACGCTGCCTTTGTTACGTAGCGTTGCTCGCAGCTCCTGTATGGAAATTATTGTGGGTGCCTGATTTTGAGCAGAGAAGAAGCCAGCTTTAATTTCATCTCAGCGTAGCTCCAGTGAGTTGTTTGATTTGTTTTTTGATTTTTTTTGGGGGGGGGGTTGGAATAAAAAAAATTTGGCTCATTGTGGGCCATTTACTTGGCAGCTGTGAGGCTCTGCTTTTTTGGCAGATGATTGCAGACAAATTATAGCGTGATGCTGGGATGACTGGACGGAGTTTTATCTTATCTTCCCTACATCCTGTCTCTTTCTCCCACTCAGGAAGGACTTGTGAGGCCACTTTCTGATAATGCACTCTTAAATTTAATTCTCTTGTCTGTTCCACTTTGCATTGCAGACGTTCCTGTGTGTTCTCCCTGGTTGGGAAGAGGTTTCTAACGTGGCTGTGTTAATGAGTTTGATGTTAGTGATCTGGTCGGTGCGGGGTTCTTGGATGCTCCATCGGTGAGACATGTCCTAGAGCAGGAGAGTAACAGGTTGTGGGGGTTCAAGGGTGACAGGGGACTAGAATTTGGTACTTTGTTGTACTAGTTGTGGCTGGGATAGAGTTAACACCAGTCAGAATCTTGAGGATGAAAGAAAAGGAAGTTTTCTGGTGTTCCTGCAGAAGACCAGGAGAGGCTTTCTCTTCGAGTTGCAGAGCTTTGCATTTCTGTTCAAAGAACATAGCTAAAGGACTTCAAAGACAGGCCACATCCAGGTCGATTTTGGGATGTCTTTCTGCTACAGCCTGTATGATTTCTTTAGGAGAATAAACGGAGCTAGAAATAATGCATTTCAAAACTCTCTTTACGTGGTGACTCTGATTTCCAACAGGAACCTGCTGCCGTCAAGCATTTTTCATCTCCTAGAAGTGACTCTAACAGGAAACCTAGCAGGCAGCCTGTCCTCCCACAGATCAGCGTTGTCTAGCTCTCTGCTCTTTTCTTCCTTGGAAGTCTCCATGCAGCTCTTTATTTATCAGAAGGTTAATTGTATGTCTGTGGAGTGCTTGGGGGTGAGAAGGGGTCTTCTTGGTGGTACCGTGCTCAACTTGGTCAGCGCCCACCTTCCTCTGAGGCCCTTTGCAAAGTGGTTTTAAACGAGGTGTTGGTATTGGGGTCACCTTCTCTCCATGCCACGTGTTGGTCATGAGTTCCTTCATCACCTCTATCTAATTGCTGACCCCGAAGAGGTCCAGGAGTGGGATCATTCTGGGGGGATCCTACAGGTTATCTTCATGCGATCCAGTACCTTTGCCTGCGCTGTGGCACGTCACCCCGTGACCCAGGGCACGATGGCTCGTGCCACACACCCAAGAAAGTTGAATGGGGTTATCTGGTAGGTTTTTGGTGCTGTTGGGTCTATTAGGCTGTTGCTGGGCCCTTAGAACAACATTGCAGTTTGTTTATCAAATTTGTATCAGCTGATGACGCTTCTAAGCACCAGAGATTGTCAAAAAAAGGGGGAAGTGATGAAGGACTTCATGGTGCTGGAGAAGTTGGGCTCCAGCATGACTGCAGTGGGTTTCCCAGTACCAACTGGGTGGGGACCACAAGAGCTTGTCCATGAAGGTTTGCTCATTTGAGTAAGTGACGGTTACTGTGTACGTGTGCTGTTGCCTCTGCTACAGTCATCCCTGAGCTGGCTCTCAGGGTAGCACTGATTTATTTTTTTTTCCTTGTTATTGTTTTTACATTTAAAAAAAATAAATAAAAAAGCTTGGATGAATGGTAGTGGCGCTGATTTATTTTGCTGCAGAAGGAACAGATCTCTTGCCGACCAGCTGCCGATACAATATGTGCGCTGTGATTTTATATCCTGCACTTTTTAGAGCTAATGCTATTTATACAACATTTTTGTTTGTTCGGCTCCTAACTAGTAGTGTGTCAAGGGAAATAAAATCTTACTTTCCAGAACTGAATTTTCTCTCATTGCTCACATAACTTCGCCCTGTTGATATCGCCGTTAACTACGTACCTAATTGTTGAACTCCTTTCAACAGCTTTCTCCATTAATGAGAAAATGTGTTATGAGATGATCTAGTAGATAATCTATTTGATTAGGAAAGTCTTTTAAAATTTAAAAATCTGCAAAGTTTGAAATCTAGGAGCTTTAAAGTTTTTCGATCTTTTCCAATTCTGAGAAGCTGAAAGTGTGACTGACAGGTGGTGGTTTTTTAGGTTAGGTTCTTCAGAATTTTAGCCTGCTTAATTTGTTTTTGCTGTACGTATAAACATCTTGAGATGAAAAAGAGTTTCTGAGTTGAAACCATCTTTCTGCGGAGTTTGCTCCCAGCCAAAATTAAATTTTTTACCAGTTTAGATTTCAATGGATTGCCTTTCTCTCAGTTTTTATGGGAGACGCTACTGATGGAAGAAGAAAACCAGACTTAGGAACTTTTCTCCTCCGTGTCCCTTTCTGTGCACTGGAGCAAAGTTGAGTTTTACTTCAGGGAGAGCTGCAGAGCAAAAGCATGATGCCTGAGGAGTCGCTTTTCCTCTCCCCGTAGGCTATAACTGAATGTTTTAAGGTTTGATTGGTTTCTGTGAAGCCGTATCTCTTTATCGAGAAGATCTTCTCTGGAGCGTCTGCTGACAAGTGCCAGATTTTAAATGATCTCTCACGCTGTCGTTAGAGAACATTAAATAATGGTGGAACAAAACAATCAATCAAGAAACAAGATGCCGCTTCTGGTCTAGATGGGAATCTTGTCTGCCAAGAAAGCAGAAAAGTGTTTTTTAAATCAGACTCCGTCTGGATGCACAGCCTGGAAGAACAGCATCAAAACGTCACGTTGATCATCCTCTGGCTCTCGGCCACATTGGCAGAGAGGGTTGGGAGGGACGGTCAGGAGGCCTGTTTGGGTTTTTCTAAAGCTTAATTGGTAAGGTGGCGTTGGAGAGATGGCACGGGCTGTGGAACGGGAGGGTGAGATTGTGTTCCTTGGGGGGAATTTTGGGTTGTGGTCCACGTGGACGCTCTCAGGTTGAGCGAGCCCTGTGGGACAGACGGTGGGGGAGACCTTGCTGGGGCTGGCTGCAGGTGGTCTGTGGTGGAGATACCATCGCAGCAAAGTGAGTCACTATCCCTGGTATTACAACTTCACGTCCATTTAGATGCTCTCAGGATGGTGAGAAAGTTAAGGGGTTTTTTTGGGTGTCGTCATGGAAAACCATGAGTTGAGCTGCTTTGTTTCTACAATATAAGATTTCCACGTTACAGCCCAGGGGTGTTTCTTTTCAGTAACTCAATATATCGAGCCATTTAAAATTAAGAGTTGAATGAGCTATATTGCACTTTTATTAAAATGCCTTGTTAATAATCTCCTAATAGAAATTTATGAAGTGCTTTTTCAGATTTTTTCGCTGGAGGTAACTATCTTGAAATGAAATCTTTTCTTCTTCAAGAACCCTAAACCTCCTCCGCCGAAGAACCTCGCTTTGTTTCAGAGATCACGGTGTCTGGTCTTTATACTCCAGTTGTATGTACTATTTCAGTTAACATTTGTCATGAAACAGTTGGATTTTTCAAACCCAGTTAATTATAGACACGTTTAAAAGCATGCTTATTTATTAGTAGTTATTTATTTATTTATTAGTAATTTTAACTGTTTCATTCTAAGTGAAGTTAAAATCTTAACACGAATGTTTTCTAGGGAAAAGACCTTAGTTTCCCTGCACCGTGGCACTTTGGAAGTGGTAAAAGAGTGAGGGCAGTGGATCGGTCTGGGCTGGGAAATTCCCCACACTCGGATTTTTTATGAAGCCTGGTCCTCCCACCTCTGGCACGTAGCAAAACTATTTGGTGGCTTCAGGATAAAATTTGAAGGAATAAAAACCCCTTCATCCGACAATTGCTATTTTATTTTCCCACGCAGTACAGAGGAGGAGGAGGAGGAGGAGAGCGAAGTCACCTTGCCAAAAGCCACCGGTTCCCAGGCTGTCTCCGTGCCGCGGTGGCCGGGGTGACCTCCTTGGCTAGCGCCGGGCTGGGAGAGGCTGCAACGCCTGGGCAGCCCCTGCTGCAAAGGGGCAGGAATTTCTGGAAAAGCAGCCAGGGACTAGGAGTGCCAGCTGCCTGCTCGTCACACGCTTATAAAAATAGGTTTTTAATCATCCTCCTCTGATGTATATGTTGCTCAACGTTTACAGGTCTGGTAAATTCTGAATCTTCTCCTTTGCGTATTTGCGTAGCAAAGAGATGCTGAACTTCAGCTCCCGGAGAAGGTGGATATTTGGGGGTAGTGTCTAATTGCAAATTAATACTTTATATTACCAGGTATCACCTCCCAAGATGCCTTTCTTTTTCTGATTTGTTGACTGAAATACCCAAAGAACAGCTATTGCGTTGATCAGAAATACGTTGATTTTGATAATCCTCCAACTTCTGGGGAGAAATTACTCTTGCTCACTGGAGCCCTGTGGTAAATTTGGGATATTCTGGAAAGGATTAAAAGCATTGAATTCATTTCTGTGTTGGTGCTCTGGCCTTCCCCTGCCCAGTGCAGACCAAAGGCAGAGCAGCGCTGTGGGATCAGAGGCTTTTTTTTTTTTTTCTCTCTAGATTCGTTAAACCTTTATCATCAGAAGATTAATTTCTCAAAAGCTTGTCCCGCCTCTCTGGGTGGCTCTACATCTCTCAGAGGTATAACTCTCCTACAATGAAACTGCTCAGTACGCCGCCAGCTTCTTTTATCCTTAAAGCTGTTGAAATACGGGATAATCAAAACGGGCTTAGTTTGCTATTTTAGTCAAAGCAGGTCAGAACTTGCTAATTTGAACGCTCAGAAAGGTAGATTTTATTCTGATGGAAATGAAGGTCTTGTACTGAAACGAGCAGTAGTTTTTGTGAATGGGATATGGCCCAGGGTCTCCTGCTCTGATACCGCAGTAATTAGAAATCCGAACGGAACGGGTGTTTGTCCCTGCTAAGGATTAACGAGATGTTGGGAAAAAAGAGAAGGCTTAGATTATGTTGAGAACAAGGTAAGAGAGGATGTTGAGTAGGTGGTGTTTCATATTATTCCAGTTTTCTTATCATCAGGGTATTTCAGTCATGTGAATAAATACGTTGTAGGTCTATTTCTTACGTAGGTCCCCTTTCCTTCCCCTGTGGAGCTTCATAGCAAACACTGGCAAGAGTATTTGCCAGTAGATTAGCAAGATTTTATTCTTTCTGACACCTGTATTTGTTTTACAAGTGCTTAATGAAGTGGGCTTTGCTGGTCTGGTTCACTGCTACGTATAGAAGAGAGCCTACAACGGCTGTCGAGCCGTGTGAGCTTAGAGGGGGGAAATATTTCTTTCAAGATAAAAATACGTAGCCCTGATAACGTCGTGTAACACTGAGCCCTGAGAATGGTCCCTGCCGTGTCTGAGGTTCCTTTTGACACCTGTTTCTGCGCTGCCCTTTTTCTTCAAGCTCGTCATAAAATCCTCTGAGCAGAAGGATTTACCCCTAGGTTTCGTACGTATCTTCATTGTAGGCCTTACTGCTATCCTCAGAACAAAACTAATCACTTTGTCCCAAACTCTATCATTCTGAGCTTCAGTTTTATTTATTTAGAAAATTGAAAGCGTAAGTTGTACTCTCTCCTGGCACCTGAACCAAAATTGTGAGTTTGTCTGCTGTTTTGCGTTAAAACACACAAACACAACTTTCAACTCTGAGCACAGGCAGTGGCATTTCAATGAACAAAAATAGAAGTGAGGTAAAAACAAACAGAAAAGGGGTTTTGTTATCATTAAATCATTTGTTTTTCTTCCTCTTTACGTAGGTTCCTCAAAATTAGCACTATGACTGATGGAGACTATGATTATCTGATCAAACTCCTGGCCCTTGGAGACTCTGGGGTTGGAAAAACAACGTTTCTGTACAGATACACCGATAACAAATTCAACCCCAAATTCATCACGACAGTAGGGATAGATTTTCGGGAAAAACGAGTGGTAAGTTGTCTCATACGAAATTGTTTTCTTTATTCATTTCTGCTGAGAACAAATTTCCTGTAAACGTGTACTGCCTCTCTTACTGCAGGGTTTAGCATGAGTGGATAATGCTTTTCCCGGTCTAGTTTTGGCTGAAAGAAGTCATGATTAGGAACTGGATAAAGGGGAAAAATGCCATTATCCTTATCCTGACGTCGGATCGTCAAGTGGTTTATTGCACGTTGGTATAAAAGCATCTTTCCAAGAGGAGGTTTTCATAGTGCTAGTGAATGAGGTGTGTTTCGGACGAGGAATATCTCTGGTCCCCAAGCTTTGAGTTTTAAATTGAAATTTAGAGAAGCACAGAAGTTTCAGCTCGTTCCACATCACCCAGGAAACTAGTGGAGGCACAGGGAGCGATTCCAGTGGCAGAACCACGCTGTTCCTCGGAGTCGCTGCCAGCGGCCAGGCTGGAGGCTGAGCGTACGGCTCGGTCATCGGGGGTCCTCCTCGTGGCTTAGGGTTGATGTTCCCCTTAACACAGGTTGTGGAGCCTGCTCTGCCATGCTTTTGGTTCTTTGGTGTTAAATAAAAAGATGAGAGTCTTCTGTAGCATCAGTCAAATGCTTTTTGCGGCCGCGAGAGCTCAGTCACTTTGTTTTAATTTAATGTGACTAATGTATCCGTTCACAGATCCTGACAACTGATAACGGGCTAAATACAGGGGACAAATTCAGCTTTCTAATAGGAATCCTTCTAGCTTGCTTGAACACTAAAAACATGACAAATACAAGATATTAGACCCTGGGCAATTACTTTAGTCATTTCCTTAATAAAAAGAAATGTAAATACTTGCCCAGTTGAAAGATGGAGACCTCTTTACATTTGCTTCTTTTTAACTTAACATTTAAAGCTCCTATTATTTCACTAGAACTCCATAAACCGATGGGCATCGCTCCCTTATTCACCTTCATCTTCCCTGGCGGCTTTTTCACGGCCGCCGGTACTTGTGGCTGCAGCTGGGAGTTCAGTTTTGCCCTGGTGACAGGGGTTCAGGGGTCCCCCCGAATAAAACAACCCTGGAGCTGGATCACATCTTCAATTTCTCATAATCTTCTGCTACACCAGTTCAGGCCAGTTAAACACAGTGCTCAGGTCGGAGCAGATCCTGGCTCCTTCTCTGCGCTGTGGAATCGCACCGATAGAATAAGAGTAAAATATTAAAAAACCCACAGTTTTATTGCAAGGAAATGTCTGAACATGCAAATTGCCAGGATATTCTTCTCCTGGCTGATCAGACGCTCATTAATGGGTTTTGAACACGGGCGCTGGATTCTTTTCAGAAGGTTGAACTTTTCTGCTAAAGGTTGCAGACAGATTTCTTCCGTCATTTTCCATTACCGTACGTTTTTGGGGTAAGATAGTTTATAAGCACGGAAGAAGCTACAAATTACATGAAATTACCAGCTTTGAAACATCTTGAAGGTTCCACCTAATAAATTGTCTTGTAAGAAAAGAGGTCCAAAAGGTTAAAAAGGTGGTGGTTTTCTCATGTGTAAAAGCCATATTAAAATTGCCGAGAGTCTGCTAAAGTACCTCAAATAACACAAAACCATCTCATTTTCTCTAATTTACACCCTCTTTCTGTTTAAGAAAGAATTGAGCCCCGGCAAAAGGTCACAGTGATTTTTTTTTTTAATTATTATTATTATTTTTTTCCAAGCGCCGAGAGTTTGCAGGCGCAGTCAGTAAGGAAGTCATTAACGTCCGACAGAAGTTAATGAAGAAAAAAAAGCTTTTTTTATAACAGTTGTTAATTCTGTCAGCCAGCTGTAAACTTTGTAAGAACGGCAATGGAACAGAACGCAGACAAAGCTGGCTCAGCACAGTGCTATGCCAAGCTTTAAAGAATTGGTATCTAATTTGAAGTTACTAAATATGACCAAATTATCTTTAAAGTGCAGCTTTCAGAGGCATTTCATGTGCCTCCTGGGTTTTTAAATATTATAAGCAGCCTCTGAAGTGGCTTTTAGAGGTAAGAGTTGGCTTTTACTGAAGGATTTTACTCCTTGCACAAAATATAACGGTCTGTGACCCGGGGGATGGATTTTGGTGTGGGCTGCAATGATTTGAATCTTTTTTTTTTTTTTTTTTTTTTAAAGGTATACAACAGCAGAGGAGCAAATGGATCTCCAGGAAAAGCCTTCAAAGTCCATCTCCAGCTTTGGGACACGGCCGGCCAGGAAAGGTAACAGAGTTTGGCTCATTGCAAAGCACTTCTCAGCTTTTACATTTTTCTGGGTAAACCATCAGTCCGTGCAGGTGAAAAATAGCAGAAATCCTTGTATTTTAGGCCAAGAAAAAGATCTTCAAGAAATAAAGCTTTTCCTGACACTGCTCTGATGCAGTGATTGGAGGATCTCAAAAAACAGGCCTGGAGGAGCTGAAGGTGGACAGGGTTATTTCTGCCACACGTGGGTTATTCGTTCATAGGTTAGCTTTTTTGGTTTGTGCTGTTATTTTGGCTTCATAACACATTCCAGATCTCCTCTGGAAGATGCCCTCTAAGCTACCTAAGTGTCTCATGCTTGTATTTCACATATTTTCTGCTGGATTGGATGGTGAGGCCTGTTCTGTTGGAGGTGCCCAGCGTACAGGACCGCACTGACACGCATGTAGCCACCAGGCTGAGGGAAGTTATTACTCCTTTTCACACAGCAGTTCTGGGGCCACATCCAGAATTCTGTTTCCATTCTTGGGAACCCCGGTGCCAGATACTTTTTACTGATAAACTGAATTCCTGTGGGGTGTCGTTAGAACAGGCCAGGAGGCAGAGACATACCCTTAAATCCTCTCCGGTTGACGTGTCCCGGGCTTGCTCAGACTTCTCTGTGATGAGCAAGCTTTCTGTTCCATCCTGCCCCAGGCCTGTTCCAGCCTCTCTTGTGCAAATGGGATGGAGAATCCCAGTTTAAGTCTTAGTGCTGAGCAGCGTGGAAGAATTGCTTCTTATCTTACTTTTATGGTTTGGGTCGGTTGCCTTCTTTGCAGCAACATACCATGGTTGGCGTTTCAAGTTCATGACTGAGCAGAATCCTCCTTTGCAGAAGGATTCTTTTATCCAACCAGTTGTTTCCCACCTTCGTGTGTGCAGTTGTTTGTTCTTCCCAAAGACTCGGCGCTATTAAATTTCATCCCATTTTTGGTTTTTAAAGGGAGAGGTGTGCATACTGCTTTCTTGAGCTTCCCCTGGCTAGTTACATGCGCTGGTTTTCGCTCTCATAAATTGCTTGAGGTTGCCCTCGGCGTGACTACTGCTGTCATCTGTCAAGGAGGGATGAAAATGTGACTCACCCCTATTTGCTGTGTCATAGTGACTGAAGCGCAGCCGACTGAAGCGGACTTTTTTCTTCTTTGCCCAGTGGGGAGGAAAAAAAAAGTCATAATGAGGCACATTTCAGGTTTTCGGAGCGAGCAGTGCAGATCCCATAGGCTTTTTGCCATGGGAAGGGTTGCTGCTGGATGAAAAGCAGAAGAAAGCTGGAATTTTGTGTCTGCATCTCTTGTTCTTACTCTCAAATCCTTTCTTTCAAAACCTCTGCAAGAGGCTGAACATTTTGAGGCTGCGTTTTTTTTCTCCCTGAAAAGAAACCCTAGAAGTAGCGTCTGACATGATTCTGTGGGAGCTTTTTTTAAGTTGTCGGGGATGTGTGGGATAAAATACCAGTTACCATTTCTGGTAGTGCTGGTTTGTGCTGAATACAGAACACCTGAGTGCCATTGCACAGTTTCCCAGCAGGCTCCGAAGGTTTTAATATTATCTGGGCTTTCTTTATGTGCGTGATTTGACCAGGCTTGTGACCTTTTGGTGACAAACAGGGGGAACATTTCCTGCTTTTTAGTTTCTTCCAGCTCCATGGCTTTGCAGGAAACTTGTGACCAAGGAGGGGGTTACCTCTTCCTTTTAGCTGAGCTTCCCAGCAGACAGTCACATCCAACAGCCAAAAGCACGTAAACAAATGCCTAATTTCCTTTATTTTCTTTAATATTGGCTTTGTCGAGTAGCGCACATTCATCGATTTAAGTGTGTGTAATCTCAGTGGGTGAATCCATTTCTATCACTGTGATCCGTGAAACACTAAATGCTTCAGTATCTTGTTTGTTTTTTTTAACCAAACTTCCTCTCTCTGTCTCACTCTGGGTTAAATCAGGCAGAATTTGAACTAATAGATTACTCACTGACAATGTTTATATTCTCACATATAAGCTTCCTCTGGTAAATTACTAACACACTGATTAATAAGTGTTGACTGGTGTGATGCATCATGGCTAAAATGAAAGTCAAAGATTACTTTATTTAGTTTTTACTTCCAAGGGAACGTACGTTCACTAAATCTTGCAGACTCTTCAGATTTCAAGGTATGTTTTAAATAGAATTTTTCCACAAGCAATTCATAAAAGGTTTACTTTATGGCTTTTTCCTTTACTCACTTCAGGCTGGCCAGAAAAGCGCTTACCTTCGAGATCGCTTTGTATTAATAGAGCCACATCTTTTTTTTTTTCTTCCACCTTCAGGTTTCGAAGTCTCACCACAGCGTTTTTCAGAGATGCCATGGGCTTTTTGCTAATGTTTGATCTCACCAGCCAACAGAGCTTCTTAAATGTCAGAAATTGGATGAGTAAGTAGAAGCGTGGAGCTCGCCTTTATCGGTCGACTTGAAGCTTTCTTGGGTGTTTTGGCCTTTGAGGCTTCACAGGCGTCATTGTTTGTGGGCTGGAAAGTGCTTAAAGAAAGTAGTTACATCTAGTGCTGCCCTAAGTGGGGTTCTTGCAGCCTGTAATTTGGGGTGAAAGCTTCAGCAAATTGGAAAGACGCATGCTCTTTTTTTGCACAGTAGACTGGTTTGGGGCATATTCTTGATAATCTTGTTCGGATTTGGTACAATTTGATTCTGTTGCCTCTTGAAAATTCGTGGCATTTGCCACTTCCTTGGCCATACCCCATGTTTTAGGTGCTACACAGGAGTTTGGAAAGTGTACTTTGCATATCGCTGTTATCTTTATGGTGTGGTTTCTATTTGTAAAGCAGCACGTGATTCCTTCCTGTCTCCTTTGAGGTTTAAATTAAAATTCAGATTGGGCTTTGAGGGTTTGGTTTGAAAATACGTAGTGTTTGCTGTTGTTGGTTTTCCTTCAACTAGACTAAAAGTGAAACAGAAGTTAAGTTCTTAAATTTTGTTTTTAATTGAGGGTATTTAGAGTCCTGGAGGAAGAGAGGCCAGGATGTTTCCAGCTGTTTTTCCAGCAAACAAGCTGAAGTGAGAATAATGTAAGAATCCAGAGAGCTTTGTGAAAACAGCTCCATCAGATCGTATCTAGCAGAGACATTTCTTCGTCAGAGATTCCATCCTCCCACTAAACAATCCCTGTCATCATCATCTGCTGCTGCTTTCCAAAGCACTGTGTTCAGTTAACCTCGTTGTGGTTAATTCTTGTTGTATGTTGGTAAAATAAATACTGCAAATAATTTTCTAGTGCCATTTCTCCTTCCTATTTTGAAAAATTCCCCTTAGCAAGTAAGCGTACGGCAAGGAAATGTGTTTGGCACGAAGTGGTTGGCTGGTTAGTCCAGGATATTTTGAGGTGGGGAGCAAGAAAGGTGTTTTGAATTATTTTGTCAGCAATCTTGGTCTCTGAGGTGCTTCCAACCTTCTCTTTACTCCTGTTTATTTTTGTTTCTAGGTCAGCTACAAGCCAATGCATATTGTGAGAATCCAGATATTGTCTTAATTGGTAATAAAGCTGATTTATCAGACCAAAGGGAGGTAAACGAAAGGCAAGCAAAAGATCTGGCAGACAAATACGGGTAAGCAAATTATGAGAGAAGTTAAATTTAGTCTATAACTGTGTGGTATGTGTAGCTGAGACATCTAGAGTCATACCCAACTTGTCACACTTTCAGACTGACCTGTTTGAATAGGAGATAGATAGAACGAACCACGGTGTTTTTATAGCTCAGCCAAAATATTACAAGATGAAAATTAAGGCTGGAATGGAACAATCTTACTTGGAAACTGCGTTCTTGGGATGTTAGCTTGTCCTGAGAGTTCAGGGAAGAGTCCACCAAAGGCAAATGAACACCCTGTCATGTGCTAAATAACTAACAATATTTATAATTTGCTTTTCTAGTTAGTTTGGAAGTGGAGACACCTGTGGATTTTCATCCGGTTCTGGATGTATGTTCTGCTTTTTCCCGATGGATAGTAAGGCTGTTAATGGTCGTTTTCCTAATAAGCCTGCCTTCCACTCTTATTTGCACTAATAATACCTGCAGAACCTCCTGCAACCAGATCAATTGGCTGTCTAATAGAGTTAGCTGTGCCCTTACACGGGCAAAAAGAACGTGTACTCTTAAATTTTCAAAGAGAATCGGGCCAGCAGCAGGAGACGGGCTGAGAGACTGTAAGGAGTGATAAGAAAATCGGAGTTAAAAATATTAAAAGGATATATAAGAGTCGTGTGCAGGCAGGTAAGGAGAACAGTGGTACTGAGGAGAAGGTAGCTCGTTCCACATTCCATAAGATGGAAGTGCTGGAGCAATCGATCATCCTCTCTTCTGCAAAAGAGGATTTGGAAGGCAGTATTCTGGACTCAAAGGGGATTTCAGAACGGAAACATCTCAGTTGTACTTATAAGTAGACAGGAAGGGAGGGAGATGGCACTTCCAGGGACTGATAAACAGCAATAGTTTAACTGTCTGCCCCCCAAGAAAGTTTTCTGGTATGTTCTGTAATTTTCTGTAATCCAGACCTAGGTTTCTCTTTAAAATAGACTTTCTGAAAGGCTTTTTCAAGCCAAGGTTTGGTCTAATGTTACCTCAATTTGAAGTGAAAATGCCAGGACACGCTTTGTAAATTAATGGGGCATTTTTGTGCTGGTGTCGTCACCCCAGTTTGTGCTTGAAACCGGCATTTGAGTTCTGCCCAGCAGGGAAATAGAGTCCCAAAAAACCGGGATTCTCTCCCTTTCATTGCACTGAGAGTGTTGGAAAGAATTGAGTCTCGGTTGTCTTTAAAAGCCAACCTCCAGCCAACCTTTTCCTTTTCCCCGTAGCATTCCCTACTTCGAAACGAGCGCTGCTACCGGCCAGAACGTGGAGAAGGCCGTGGACACGCTTCTGGACTTGATAATGAAGCGTATGGAGCAGTGTGTGGACAAGACCCAGGGCTCCGACACAGCCAACGGAGGCAGCTCGGGAAAACTCGATTCGGCAAAACCGGAGGAGAAAAAGTGTGCCTGCTAAACCTCCCCCTCTTAAACTGTGAGAACCAAGGGAAAATAGTTCATCAGAATACGGCTGACCTACCACCAAATTCAAAGGGGCTCTCTCGAGCCCCGCACGGAAGCAAAGTTTAACATTGTTTTATCGGGATTGTGCGGGTTTTGTTTTTTTTTTCTCCAAGGAACTGGTATAAAACTTAAAGCTGTGTTTCGGTCAGGCTCTTGTGCTGAAATGATTCTTCCTGATACGGTGCCATCGTCACGGAAAACTCTCCCACCTCTTCTTCCCAACTTCCTTTTTCCCCCCAGCCCTCATCTTTATTTTTCATGGGTTCAGGATACTGAATAGAGGAAAGTAGCTTTATTTTTGTAAAAAAGGAGGGAAAGACCCTATTGTCTGCATACACTGGATACTGAAATTAAAACGGAGGTGGGTGGTTTTCTAGGCCATTTTTCCACAGATTCCTGTTTCTTTATAATATTTAATCTGCATCAGGGACCATGTGTTTTCCAAGGCAGAGACAGAAAAGATTTTATATGGCCTATTAAGAAAAACCTTTATCACTTGCACAGATTAAGCGATGCTGTGAATCTGTCCTGAGTGAATCACTGGTGGCTCTGGGGAGGGGTGGTGGGTCGTGTGTGTGGTTTGGGTTAGGGGGCAGGAAGTAGGGCATTTAATTTAAAAAAAAAAATTAAAAAAATATAAAAATTATCAGGGAATTGTGCAGCATTGCTTGTGTTGCAAATAATCCAAGCGGGAATTGGAGCATTAGGGGGAAAAAGTATGGAGAGGGATATTGTCATGCTGCAGGGACAGTTTATAAAGAAGAGAGTATAATGTATGGGAACAGAGATAAACTATATTTTATGAAATAACTTCTTACCATTAGCAAAGAATATTTTAACCCCCCCTTACCTTAAGAGAACTTTTTTTCTTTTTCTCTGGGTAGCTGCATATGGCAGGTGGGACATAGGGAAGAACCTGCAGCTGTTGGCGATGCCTGGAAGAGAACTGTAAACTCCCCCGTGCTGTGTCTTTGTGGGGTCCTCTGGACGCTTAGGTTTTCACCAGAGGAGAGTTTTCTCAGGCTCAACGTGGAAAAAATGTGAGGTGGGGACTTGGAATGACGGGAGTCCGGAATATGTGAGGGATTCGAAGTGAATTGCACGAGTTTGTAGGTGTCTTGGTGCCAAGGGTAGGTTGCTCACCCTGTGCTGCAGGAAAGGGGTGCAACACACCTTCTTCTAGTCAAAGAACAAGTCAGTTATCACAGACAAAGACCAATACAGGAAAAAGGTAAAGAAAAATACTATATAAGCATAGCTCATTTTCTAAACCAAGTTACATTTATTAGTTTTCCCTGTCCTTTTTTATTTTCTGTAGAATAACCATTCTGTTTTGATACAGGTGACAGTTAAAGGTCTAGTTGTGTTTATTGCGCTTTAAGCTACTTTAAAATCACTTGGGAGGGTGCAGATTGGGGGGGGAACCAGATCACAAGTCAAGCTGCTTAAGTTGGGTTGGCAGGATTGCAGGCTTTCGTTTCTTTAAATATTTACAGCGTTGATTGAAAACGGCAAACTTTTGTGAATAGCAAACTCGTAAAGCATTTCGGTGCTCCTCCAAAAATGGAGAATTTACTGGATTCGCTGCTGAAGAATTAACAGGTTTTTCTGCCGGGCTCCTAAACTGATGTTTACTCGATGATTTGGCGTGTTAACGGGGCAGATGGTACATCTATAGGAGCTGACCCATTGGGTGAGTTGCCAAATAGCTGGGATTACCGTGCCAGAGATCTAATTTGCAGGCTGTAAAGTTTATATAAGTGATGGACTATACCTAAAGGCGATACATAGTGTATACTCTACAACAGGTATAATGCAGGTCCTTCTATAGGGGATGGAAAAGCTGTTGTGGTGGCCAACAGGCAATATCCCAAGTAGATGGTGTTAATTAGGCTGATATTCAGATAGATCCCTCCGTTACCTGAGATAAGGAGACTGGAAAGTCAGGGTTTTCTTTGAAATTTTATTGTTTTTTAATATGGAGCATGAAATGTACACATAATTTTAAAAAAAAAGAAAAAGATTGCAGTATGTCTCAAATTCCTTAAAATGATGATCTGAGGAGCTTCTTGCTTGCAAAGAAATCCCTCGTTTTGTAACCTCGGATTTTCGCTGTTGAATCCGAATCTTCTGTGTTTCCCAGAGCAGCTGAAATACCGCTTGTCTAAACGCTGTTACAGAGCTGGAAGTAACAAGCAGATGATTCATGGAAAAGGCCTGTGAAATCCCAAGCCTGACACTGTTTCAGAGCACCTCGATGAAGCCCAGTGGCCTCGATTTATCCGCGATCCATAAGGATACAGTCTCCGACGTTCCCCAGTGCCGGTGGAGCAAGGGCACGGCCACCCACCACAGCCCAGTGTGGCTCGAGAGGCCTTTTTAGGAATGAAAGGGAAATGACTGTAGTATTGCTTGGTTAGGATTTATATACGTGCAATACAAGGAACTGATTATTATGCTGTGTGTTTTTTTTTAAAAAAATAGGATCGTAGAATGGTTAGAGTTGGAAGGGACCTTAAAGATCATCAAGTTCCAACCCCCCTGCCCTGGGCAGTGACACCTCCCACCAGACCAGGTTGCTCAGAGCCCCATCCTGTTAATGCACGTGAAACTATTATCCCCAAAGGATTTTACCATCAGAACTTTGGAGGAAAGGAAGAGAAGTTGAAACATCCTTTTCTGGTAGGTGGTTTAGTAGCTCTTGATTATTAAATTCGGAAAAGAGGAACATGATAAGTGATTCTAAATGGTTAGTGACAGCTTTGTGGTTTGGCAGGGTAACAAAAAACTAGATAATGAACTCTTATTAAAACTTGCCTTCTCTCCCCCCTCCGTCATAGTTTGGCTCTTGTCCTTTTTTTTCCTCAGAACTCTTCTTCTTGGGTTTCCCATGCCCACCAGCAGGTTCTCATTCTTCTACATCCGCTTGGCGACGTCCGTTTGTCTTCCTGCAGCGTCGCGGCTCTTGCAAACCTCCCCCCCCCCCCCGAGCAACTGCAGCCCTGCAGGGGTGACTCAGGGCCACTCCTTCCTGCCCTGGTAGGAACTGAAAGTGATAGTAATGCTAAGGTTCACAAATTCTGTGTCATTTCCAGAAAATAATGATCACTCCAGCAAAGAACGAATGCTACGGGGGGCTACTCACAGTCTTACAGAACTGTGTCTGTATGGAACGGATTTTTTCTATCCCATGAGCTGGAAGACCCTCCCTCTGTTCTATCCAGGGCCCACTTGGGTTTGAAGAGCTTTCCTCCACTTCTGCTGTAGCTCTGGAATGGATTTTTTTGGTGCTAAGCCACCCCTTAGAGTGGGTAGTGCCATCCTGTACGGGCTGCTGTGACAGCAGTGAGATGCAGCGTGGTGGCCCAGCGCTCTGCGCGTTCCAGCTCCTCTGGCTACGCTGGGAGCTCCTGAATGTATCCCACGCTGGAGCCACGTATCCTGCAGTTCCCATCCTTTGCACCCCCTCTTGCTCCAAACGTTTCACTTTGGTGTGATTCTTCCAGGTCACAACCCTGGGAAATGAATTTGCTTTCCCTCAACCTCTCTGGTAGGATATAGCCTCATCCCATCCATCCCTCTAGGACTGGAAGCCAGATTCTGGTGTTGGGAAATGGGGTTTATACTTGTTTGAATTGGAAGTTAAGCGTTTTGAGCACAGGTACAGCTTGTTTGCAAGCCTGCTGGATATCCTTCATCAGGGCTGGAGAGGGAGAGAAGGTCCTGTGATGCTTTATCTAGAGTGATACTGAAAATTAAATGTCAGTGGAGTTATTCTAACCCTGTGGGCTTCTTTTGTCTTGAATTTTGGTCCAGGCACTGGTTTCTCTTTTTGTGTCCTTTTAGAACCCCCTTATTTCAGTTTTCCAGCATCCCTCCAGTACAGTGCTCTCTGCAGCCTTTATGGGGCAGCGTGTGGGGTAACTCCTGACCTGAACAGTGCTGTGCGCTGTGACAGTAATCCCCATCCTTCCGAGGCGTGACTTGGGGGATCTTAATGCTGAGAATAATTAATTTTGCTTTTGTTTTTTCTCTCCTCCTGCCTTCCTCGTCGCCAGCAGCCATTCAAGTTACCCAACTTCTTGTTGAATCCCTTCCCTTAATCTTCTTGGCGTGTCCCAGTTGCCTCCTGCACGCAGCGTAGAGCTCACCGTAGTCCCTTCTTTGTCCTGATCCGCAGGTATTTTTGCTCTCCCAGTTTTAAGCAGGAATGTAAAAATGTGCCATCAAAAAGGTGTTAATACACCACCTTAGAGTGGCTGTAGGGGCTGGTGGCCCTCTGGTCGCTGCTCCTTCCCTTCTCCTGCAGCCTTTGGGTCGCTGTGTCTCGGTGGAGGAGATGGTGTCCTTTACCCGTCGCTAAATATTCGCGCAGCCAAAAGTCCGGTGCCAAAGTCTGGGGCTGCTGCTCTGGTTCCAAACTGCCAAACTTAGTGACTGTAGAGCCTGTGGGTCATCCTCGGAGGAGGGAGGAAGCTCAGGGTCAGCAGGGAATGTCCTTAAACTGATGCTGCTGCTCTTACTTTGCCATTTGAGCATCCTCTGCTCACCCTGCCCTCACCTTCCCCGGCCCCTGTTGGAATAGCAGCGCCAAGACCTTTTGGAGGAGGGCAAGAAGGGAAACGTGCTGTTGTCAAATGGGATTATTATTATTATTGTTACTATTATTTTGATGCATGCATTTAAATTGAATTTATGCCACCTGCCTTTACGTTACGCCGCTGTGGTGCCCTGGCCAGCCCTGCCACCAGTTGGGCAATGGGAGATGCTGGGCAGTGCCAGGGTAGGGTCCTGCGCTGCTTTCCGTCCTCGGGAATAAAACAGGAGACGGGCGGAGGGGTGGGAATACCTGGGGCTGGCTGGAAATTGCAGGATAGAAGTGGTGCTAAAGGTTTAGATAAGAGAAATGCCCTTAAAAGTAGTGTTTACAGGAGCCCAGTTTGGAAAGTTACTTAAGTTTGTGTGTAATGGTTGAATTGGGTCTCTTCAAAGTCAGGAGCTATTGCCAGGGTAAAACAACTACAGCTAAAATGGTGTAAAATGAGGAAAAAAAAAAAAAACCCAAAAACCTGCACAGAAGTACCAACTCCACGAACGTAAAGATGTGAGTGAGGTTGGTTTTATTATTTTATTTTAAATCTTGTCCAGCCATGAAGAAAATTACGCCGTCAACTGAAAAAAAGGCCAGGAGAGTATTAATGACTGTTCTTTAGGGCATGGTTTTTAGATGCTTAAGCAGATGCTCTCCCTAGAGGGTCTGTTGGTGACATGTAGCAATACCTGTCCAGAGCCCCCAGAGCATTCGAAACGGCCGGGGGCCAGGAGATAGTGTGTGGCACATCATCTATTTTAGGCTTCACCAACATTTAAGCTGCTTTTGTTTTTAGGAGGTATTTTTATCTGTGATCAGCTAGTAGCGTGTGGGTTTTTTTCCCTTGTTCTAGTGACTCACCTCCAAATCAAAGCATTTGGCAGGAGCCAGCTCTGCCCTGGCAGGTACCAAACTGCAGTTACTCTTAAGTAACTCTCATCTTTTCTATAGCCTTTGCCTTCTGTGGCTTTTTACGGGCAAGAGGGAAGGTATTTACTTCTCTAAAAAAATATTTTTAAAAGGGGGTTTTAGGTGCCTGAAAAGTTTTTGTTGTTTTTTGGTGTTTTTTTTTTAAAGGAGGAAACGTAAGGCAAGAACAGGCGATTTGCTGACTGTGGCTGGCAGTGGGTATGATGTAGCAAAAGATAATTTGAAATATTTCCTCGTCGTCTTGGTAATTTTCTAAAACCTGATTGCCTTAACTGTTTTCCGAAGGCTACATCTTCTTTAACATGCTGGATGTGAAGGGTTCTCATACATACGTTTACATTTTCAAGGACTGGGTCATGTAAGAATGTTTCTTAAAAGCTGTTTAAGATGTGACTTTGATACCTGCTCCGTAGGGACTCTTTCAAGGTAAGAAGTTTTATCTCCTAGAACTATTTCAAGCCCACAGATATAATTAAAGTTTTCAGCCTAAGGTTTAAAAAAAAAAATATATATATATATAAAAAACAATCTGGAGCTGTTATTTTAAAATTTGTATTCTTGGCACTATAATTGAAGAAAAGTAGCAAGTGTAAAAATAACCTCAAGTGACTGCTATTTTTATACGGGTGTGAACGCTGTAGGAGTTTCAGACCATGCTCTGATCTTTCTTACAAAGAAAAAAATAAAAAAAAGTGTTGGAACTGATGTCAAGCTGTTAAAATGAATAATTTTTTTACCTGACTGCTAGGAGACCTGGCTTGAGGCATCTTTAAAGAGAAAGCTAAATTTTCCCAGCTTCTTTCCCATCTTAATTCTCCTACTTTAGACATAAATTTCCCCCACACCTCCTTATAGTGTAAGTTTTGTGTTGTTTTTTTTTTTGTCCCAGAGGATGCTGTTGACTTGAGCCTATTCTCTGTGATGCTGGGCAGATCTGTTTCTAATTTATTAGTAGTAGTATTATTATTATGTCTATCTGAACTAGTTAAAGGCAACAGAGGAAATGATTCTTTGCTACGTGCTTTTGTTCCCTACGGTTACCTGGTTAAAATAGAACTTTAGAAAATACACCCTGAAGTTGTCCATCCTCATCGTGCAAATAGGGCTTTAATGGACAAACTGTATATTAAAAGAAGCCTGTTGTATTTGACTCAATTTACTTATGGAAGTTAAATGGTTCTTTTTTTGGTTTTCTTAAGGTATATTTCACCTTCTGGATAAACACTAAGCATCCTGTATCAATGACTTTTAAAGTGTTTTCCTTCTGTTCTGCTCTTGTAAAGCATGTTTTTCGTTTGTCTTCAACAGATCTGTGCTATGCCTAGTGCTCTGAGTGTGATTTGAAACTCTCTTGAATACAAATAAGCCTTTTTTTATGATTATTAATTATTATTATTATAGATGCCCCTCGATCGGAGCGGGGCACTTGCTTCCCCAGTGTTAATGTCACTCTGTTGTACCAAAGTACCCGTGGCTTTAAAACATACTGTCAACCGATGTCACTGGTGTCTGGGTTTGTGTAAAACAGCTGAGGAATGTATCCTGTGACTCAGTTTCTGCACTGTTATTTTCCAGAATAAAAGTACATTTTTAAAGCTGGCGTCTCAGCTGCTTTTTGTGGGGGGTGGGGGGGGAAGCGGGGGGG
>JAOXJM010000019.1:1099551-1110431 GCA_026413425.1 Tringa solitaria | reverse complement strand
ATGGAGCATTTTAGGCAAATATTTAACACAATTTTTAACCTAACACCAAAAAAAGAAACCTTTGAAAGAGCAATTTTTAATGGCTTAAAAGTTAATATTAAAAGCTTTTTCAAACTCATGAGAAATAAGGACAACGATGGAGGGTTGGTGGGACCTGCAAACAACCGAGATGCAACAGGAGAATTCAAGGAAAAAAAGGGTAATAGAAGAAATGCTGAACAGATTATTTTCATCTCCCTCGCCGTGATATTTTACAAGGGATTAGTCAGAAAAATTGGCTCCAACTGAAGTGTCAATGTAAAGGCTTTAAAATAAATCGACAGAAAGAAAAATAAAGAAGAGCCAACTGAAGTTTCTGAGAGCCCTCAAGAAACTCAAACACAAAATGGTCTAACTTGCAACCGCAGAGTAAAAGCGACTGCTTAGACCAAAAGAAGGTAGAAAATATTAAAAACCAATAGTGAAAACTAAGTTCTGTGAATTCAAAGAGCCACCAGATTTTAAATCTGACTTCTCCAACAATATGCATAGAATCATAGAATCATCATTTACGTTGGAAAAGACCCTTGGGATCATCGAGTCCAACCAGATAAATACACCGCATTGCACAACCAACACCACTTTTTTGGAAGAAAGCATGTCTTGCAAATCAGAATTCTTTCAAAAACATTGATGAGCACATCCACACAGGAGATCCAGTAAATACGATGGATTTCTACTCTCAGCTTTCAACGAAGCCCCCTCCCAAATGTTCTTAAAGAAACTAAACTGCCTTCAGATAACAGGGAAGTGAGGATATTCTCGCAGATTAAGAAATAATTAAGAGCTACAAGAGCAGGAATTAATAGTTAGTTTTATGAGGGAGGAGTATTACCAGCAAACCACAGCTCTGGACTGTCCAACGTACTCATACACGGCCCGGAAAAAGACACGGTACAGGCCCATGTTGTGGCGTTTGGCAAGATCCTGATTCAGGATAATAAAATATAACGTTACGTGTAAAGAGCAGCTCTTGTCACATGAACTTGCTGGGCAATAAATGCCATACAGGCAGCCAACGGGGGGAAAAAAAGCCATCAAGACAGACAAGCGGGCTCTCAGTCACCTAAGAGGCAGCCCAGAAAGAGGAGAAAACCTACAGCTGGCAACCTGAGCTGATGGTGAAGCAGCAGAACCAGCCCCTCAAGAAAAACCCAACCACGGGCAACGACTGGGCAAAGAGCAGAGACAACCCAGAAGCCCATTATGTCCCTCCGTGAATTCCCGACACGCCTATGTTTTGGATACGGAGCAAAGATGGGGCAAGTCCATCAAGAAAGAGCATCAACGTCAACAAAAGTGAAGAGTTGTCAGAAAGAGCAGAGGGTGGTTCCTTTCGAGGAAAAACTCAGTAAATGCGGATTCGCCACGTTGGAAAAGGGACCACCACAGTGGGGTAAGATGAAGGCTACAAAAACCCAAACAACAGGCAGAAAGGCTTTCAGCTGGCAACAAGAGAAGGAGGGAGGACCACAGTGGGTCTTGAGGGAGCAAAGGAGCACCATTTGCCAGATGTGTAACATCACTGGGCCAGGCCAAGCTTCCAGGAAAGGCTGGGCCACTTCATGGAGAAGAATGAACTCAGCCTTCCTAAATACTCCGTGCTGCATCCAGCACTGGAATGACTGGGAAAAATATCATATATGTTTTTCTGTTCCTTCCAAAGAAATCCTTAGAGTCTTTGCTGGGTGCTGGAGACAGGACTATTGCACAGATGAGCGTTTGGTCTGAAGAAGGAGAGATGTTTTCAAGTTCTCATGCAAAACACTGAACAACTTATTCCCAGGAACACGACGAAACTCCTCCAAATCTGGAAGGGCCCCGTTCACCCAAGACACTTCTGCATTGTGCTTTAATTGAATGAAGTAGTTGAATGAATGAATCCAGACTTCAAGAGAGGTTTCAAGTAACTAATCAATGACGGACAAGGGTTTGAGGCTAGAACAAGGGAACACCCAATGAAAATCCCAGGAAAAGAAATCAAAACAGGGAAGTGAAGTCCATCCCCGCAGAGCAGGCAGCGAGCGAGCAGCCAGGGGAAGCCACGCAAGGAGATGGCTTCAGCAGGTTCATGACTGCACGGACAACAGGTTCATGAATAGCTGCTTGAAGAACCAGGCAGAGATGTCCCCTCCAAACTCACTAACGCGACAGTCCCTGCTGCTGGGGCAGTAGGAAGCTGCAGAAATTGGGAAAAGGATCGTAAACCAGGAGTTGGAGAAGATGTTGCTTTGAGTGGTGGGCTATTCCCCCGCTCACGAGCCCATCCTTGTACTGGAGACAACGCGGAAGCCGGCAGCCTTTTGATGGATTGATTCGAACTCTGGTGAAGAGAGTGTTTATTGTTAGGAGTTAATCTCCTCAAACTTTCTCAGCGTGTTTCTGCGGAGAACAATTCCGCACTGGAAGGCAAAGGGACAGAATGATGAAGTACAGCCTTTTCCCATCCTTCTGGTGGGATTCTGATTGTAAATCTTAAGATTATTGAATAAACTTCCAGGAACGGGTATCTCAGCGAGGGTAATTATATCTAACAAAGCATCTCGTGTAACCGATAGGCTGGAGCCTTCTCTGAGAGAATTCCAGCCAGACTTTTTATAGTTTAAATTCTAGGACAAACTCACGCTGTTCTGAGGGAATAGAGCTCTCTGCCCCGGCAGACTGGAAATTCTATGTTAAGAGGAGTGGAAAAACTTGCCCCATCCCGGTATTCACGGCTGATGATCTTCCCAAATTAGGAGGAAGTGACACGGCTGGATAAAAGGCATATTCTTCTTACGCCGCGCGACAGTTCACCACCCTCCTGGAACTGGAAGCTGAACATTCTTGTAAAACACACAGCCCAGTGTTATGTGACTGCTCGGGTAATAAAATTACTGCGAAACCGGCGCCTCAAGGGGAAACGCACATCGTGTTTCTCCCGGAAAAGCTGCACGTCACGGTGCATAATGTCACACCAACAACGTGCCACGAGGAGGGAGAGCAGCGAGCGGGATTAGCGCGGGCATCAGAGGGAGAGGACAGGCTCCAACATCGCTCCGCTTCAGACCTCGGAAGAGAAAATCCCAACGCTTTGCATCAAATGAACCGCTGCCGATGCCATCCCGGAGTCCCTGGGAAGGACCGTCCTCGCTCACAGGGACCGGGATGGAGGCCCGTCCAACAGCTTCCTCGGGAAAATCAGGGAAGAGGGAGTGCGTGCCCAGACCTTGGGGGAGGTTCCCGGCTTTAGGAATCGCATCGAGATCCAGGAAATACTTTAGCAGCCCCGAGCGCAGACGCAGCTCAGCAGTACCACTTGTTGAACGTTTACAGCTGCTAAAAAAAAAATCAATCTGCATCTTTGTATTCTGATTCACACACCGGGTTTTTCAGGAGATGAATCCAGATGACAATCCGGACGCCCTTTTTAACATGGGAAATTTAGGTACTTTTCTGGGTGGCTCCCGGAGGCACAAGGACCAGAGGCTGAATTTGCACCTCGCCACAACCCTCTGTGAGATTCTGCATCCCTCAATGTTATCTCCAAGGCTCCCGCACAACTGCTGCAAAGACAGCTCAACCAAATTTGACCCTGTTAGACTTCTTTTGGGGGAGAAAGAGAGAGTGACTTCCCTACGTCACAGGCGCAGAAGCAGGGACACAGCGTAGAGGAAGAACTCTCAATGGAATGGCAAGATTGAGCCCAGAAACGCTCTCCTGAAACGGGATCTGCTTTTCTCAGACAGTGACAAATTAAGAAGAGACCATATTTAGTTTCTTCTTTGTTCAGAGATCTCGAAAAATATGATGCCCATGTGTTAATGTTTGAACCCACCCTCCATTCTTACTGCATTAGTCCTGCTCGCAGTCATTCAAGACAGAATCATGTGTCTAATCCGAAACATGTGTCCGGCGATGTGTTCCCTATTTACCAATTATTTAATTAGCTTTATTTGCTCTTTGAGATACAGGCGAAGCGATACTTTTTTTTTTTTTATTTCCTGTATTTAAGTATGAACCGGTATTGGCCAAATCTTTAAGAATATAGAGGCATGCTCTTAATTTACAGAGCCGCTCTCGGCACGGTCAGAGGTGGCTCTCTCCCTTCAGAGGGACGCGCTGCCATCGCCGTGTCCCCCCCCCACCCCGTGGAAACCCAGCCGAGAAGCGAAGGGGCTGAATGTCGTGACACAGAAGCATCACCTCACGCGGCAGCGCAGGGGGCTGAATCGCTACAGACAGTAAAATCCGACTTCAAAACCAGTTAATTCTCAAAAAGGAGGAGCGGTAGGAAAATGCACGAGCGAAGGAGGTGAAGGTCAAGCACGATGTGTTTGTTTCCAGGAAATTCTTGGAATTATGGATTGGATTCTTCAAGAATCAACTCTAACCATTCGATGATTCTTGCCATCCCTCTGCACCTACTGAACCGAGAGGCTACTCCTTCCGCACACGCCACCCAATAACCCTCCCCCTGGATTTCAGCTCTTTGGTTTTTGGCTCTCGGGTGCCAGCGGAGCGCGAGGGCATCCAGGAGGGACAGGGGGAGCTTTTTGCCGCAGCCCCCGACCCCAACTCACCCATGATACTGTCCGTCCCGTTGGCAGGGGGTGTGCAAGAGGACGCGCTGTAATGATTTGTGCCACTGCGGTGGAAGGTGGACATCGGAGGAAGACTGGAATTGATGTCTGCTGAGGAGTGTGATGGGTAGCTCTGTGGCAAAAAGGATTAAAAATAAAAAGGAAATCTTTTAATTATTGTGAACATGGAAGGCAGCGTTCTGCTCATACTGCCCCAGTCCCAAACGCTGTCGTACTTCACCCAACCCGAGAGAAGCAAAATACTGCCCCCAAAATACTCCCCCTAAGAGGGGAGTGTATTTTTCTACCCAAATTTGACATCTTCTGGAGGAGCCACAGCGTACGCCTATCTGGTTGGGATGAATATCCACAGTGGAAGGTTCATCACTGATGATGGTACCGCAGAGGTGTAATGAGAAGAGATTAAGAAAGAGAAGTTAGATGATGTATCCAACAGACTTTTTTTGACCGGATGGAGGTCAGGCCTTCCAAGGGAAGAGGGAGAAACCCCACATTGCTTCTGACATTAAAAATAAGACGTGACTACGGCTGGTATTATAAAATGGGCCATAAGGGAACGCAGCGGCACTCCCAGTAGTGTCAACTGGGTCAATTCTCCCTCCCGTTGCAGTGTCCGTGCGACAGGCGATGGAAAAAAGTGATGGATCGAGTTCTCCACAAAAGCGTGGGACGAGCATCTGGGCAGCACACATGAGACTTTGGTGGCTATGTGGCCCCACCAACCCAAACCCTCCTTACTGGGACACAACGTGGCTGTGGTCAGAAGTTTTGCTGAGTTTGCGTTACTCTAAACCTGGCTTACATTAGTGCTGTTTGTCACTGCTGAGTAGGTCCTAGACCATGCCCAGCTTTTATCTCTACCACAGCACTGCCCCCAGCAGAGAAAGGTCCCGCAGAAGACCCTCTAGGTTTTGGGAGACTCTGATAGGAGGCCTCCTCAGAAACATGGGCAGCTGGAGACACGTGGCGGAACCTGGCCCAGGATCGGGGCATTGAAGTGTTAGGGCAAGATCATCTCCGTGCCCTCTGCCTCCGTAGGTGGCTGCCTGAAAACACCCTTCCCTTCATTTGCACTATTTAATTACTTTTTCAGGATTTCTCGTAATTAAGTGCCAAGTAACTGAATGCCTGAAAGTTATCTCCAAGAATGTAAACAATGTAGTCCAAACCCACTTTTCTTATCCACGGAAAAACGACCATTAACTCTGGCTGAGGTCTAAATAACATTTTCAGGCTTTGACTCATCATGACCCACGCCAGGACTTCAGCCCCAAACCCAAGGGGCTGGAACGGCCCAGGGGAACAGCTTCTCTCACGGGATGGAGAAAGGAGGAGACCAGGAACGCTCGGGTCAGTGGTGTGAACACCAGAGACTCCACGGCTCTTCCACAGCACCTATCGAAGGGTTGGTTTGGGATTTTCTCTTTTCTCTCAACCCCCTGTGGCCAAATGGTGTAGGAAAAACACGGGATCTGAATGTAACCTAACAGAGAACTGTTCTCTGTATTCAGTGCATCTGTTTAGAAAATCACCGACACGCCTGAGAAAGTAAAAATAATAAACAACAGCTTTTCTGTCTTTCTTTTGCTATATGCATCTTCTCTCCAGGTCACCGAGAATTTAAGGACATTTGCAGGGAACCCAACCGAAATCACTCAAACTCTCCTCGACGAGCTGACTGCTCATGGATGCTCCAGCTGACCACAAGCTGCTGACCTCTCATGGATGCTCCAGCAGAAATTATGCAAAGAGATTTTAAAGGATCATTGCCTCCCTTCTGTCCCAGTGTTACTTAAAAAACAGAAGGCTCTGCCAGTCCAGAGATACACAATAAATGATCAATATGAGCATCGGCGGCACTGGGCACCTACAACTTGGGCTGGTATCAGTGATCCTCACTGTCTCCAAAATTTAGGATAAATATAATAATACCTACATAGAAAATAATCTGGGGGAGTTTAGGTGGCAATCCCTACTCATTTCACACTGCAGGAATATTTTATCTCTTCAACAAAACCAAGAAATTCAGAACGGAGGTAAACTTAAATGCAAAAAACATTTGCAGACTTGCCCCATGAAGAAGACACGCTGCTTTCTTACCTCTACCCTGAGCCGACACCATGAGAAGCCACCTAATTCTGATGAATGAGCACCAGTGGAGATAACAAATTAGATTAAATTGGGTTTTAAGAGTTACGCTCAATTTTTATTATATATGCTTGTCACTTCAGAGCAACGCTAAGTTTGCTTAGTGCCTTAATTACGCCTTTTATAAGGACATGATTAAGCAGTTTTTGAGGCAATTTCTTTTGCTTTTGACTTCCTATTAATTTTACATAGCAGTGTGCTAACCTTGTTAAACATGAGACTTTAAAGATTTGTTTTGCAAATTAATTTTCAGTTTGCAAGAGCGAGTTTAATTCTTCTTATTCCCCAAAAGATGGTTCTGCGAGACTTTAGATGCAACGGACTCCTTGCCCCCCTTACTCCTCATCACTCTTCCTTTTTTAAAGGTCTTCAAGCATGAGGAGCAGAGGTACAGGAAAGAAAAACATCACTTGTAACGTTTTACACATTTCGAGAAAAATTACTTCACTTTCGCTGCCTGTTCATTTCTTTACCTCTAACTTCAAAACAAAACCAAAAAAAACCTGAATTGATGGAGCTCAGTGTTATTTCTACATCATCAATTCAGCCGTGATACTAGGAGAACATCCCCTAAGCTGGACTTGGATCAGATTTAATTCCAATTTTATTCTGTTCCAATACAATAGATGGAATCGGTCCCAGCAACTTCCTCCTCCTCGGGATCAGGATGTACCAGAGAAAAATTAAAAAAACTGCCTTTTTTTAAAGCAGAAAACTGATGCTAAGATAGTTATCTATAAACACAGACCAGCAGAGGACACTGACTGCCATAAATTCTTAACACCAAAAAGCAGGGGCGGGTGTGGATCATCGGAGGGCTGGTGGCCAAAGGACAAGCAGAGGGTACAACCATGGGCTCAACTCTCTTCTTGCAACCTCTGCCGGAGGAACAGTCTGCGGGACCATTTTTAACTCCTCTTTTCCCTTCCCGGTTGCACGAGGAGAGGCTGTGATGCCTACAGGGGTGCTGGTCTTCAGTGGGAAGAGGTTCTGTGCATGGGTGAAGACCTCATCACCACCCTTCCAAGGGCAGTGGTGGCCACCTCTGCTCCACGGGCTTCCCAGCCTGGGCCACCCTTCAGCTTAAAACTTGTTTTCTCTCAGAGAACCCTGAATAAAATCCCTAAGGGATTCCTCAAACTCACTTTTCCAGAGTTGGGAGCACAGAGAACATTTTGGACCCCATCCCTGGAGGTGTGGAAGGCCAAGTTGGACAGGTCTTTGAGCAACCTGGTCTAGTGGGAGGTGTCCCTGCCCAGGGACAAGATGGTCTTTAAGGTCCCTACCAACCCGAACCATTCTATGATTCTATGATTTTGGGGGCCCAACTGGAAGCCGTATCGATGCTGTGAGTGTGTGGGTGTGATGTGCCCCCCGTGCCTTACCAAGCGGTCGTGCGGGTGCAGGCTGCAGTAGCTGCTGGACTGGGGGATGTGGGAAGAGTTGCCCAGCATCCCCCCGTAGCCGGGCTGGTTCATCCCGCTGGAGGAGCTCCACGGGTCGCTGCTGTGATGGCCATCTGCAACACAGGAGGGAAACACCACGCTGGATTTGGGCAAAGTCCATCCTAACCACCCTAACGAGGCCACGTCGTTCTAATGTAAGGCCATGAACTTTAATACAAATGAAGTTGAACTGAGCATCGGTGGATTCTGGTGTCATCCTGCAACCCTTCATTAGAGCCACATCACTTCGGCTTCAAAGTGTCCTGCTGCTTCACTTCTGCTCTCGCATCATAAACTCAAGTGCATAAACTCCCTCATAACAAATTTCATCAGAGACCAAAGTCTGAATATTGAAACTAAATGCACTGAACCCTACAGAATGAGGACAGGTAACGAGCTTTGGAGAAGCCTCAACCTGGTAAACGATGGGATAATTCCCAAACTTTGAGCGTATTTTCTATCACAAGAATCCCAACGTGTTAACCAAAAAAAATGAAAAAGAAAAAAAAAAAAGGTAACTTTTCCGTAACGATCGCCAGACCTGGAAGATGGGTCATATGGGCTGGAAAAGGTGACTTTTTATTTTTTTTAAACTACAGGAGTTGGTCTAATAAAAAAATTATTCTGTCTCACCTACAGCCCTGCCTTATTTATACACTTCAACCAGCCCGGCAGCAGCGGCTCTTCCAGCATCACCTTCCCGTGGCTGTTTGAACAGTCATTTAACTCAGATTTATGTCTTCAATAGGAATCTGCGAGGAGATAACATTTAAAACCGCAGAATGGCTAAGAACTACAAAGGGTAAATATTTGATATCATTAAAACCCTATTAATCCCCAGCTTTATAACTCCACGGGAGTTTCATGGCAGGTTGGTTGCTCTTTGGGAGGTATTTATTCATGTTTTAAGCCAAGAGCGCTGTTTGCTTCTCAGCCATGGTCCATACTTCCCACCACCGCTCAGGAAACGGTCCAGACACAGATCCCCCACCCTGGAGGTGACCAAAGGGGTTGGTGCTTCCAACGGCCCACGACCTTCAGGTGGTGGGGACACCAAATGGGCTGTGGGTTGTTTTTTGCTCCTAAGTGTATATATACATTAATATAAAATAAGATCCATTCCCTTGCTATGCAAAGTCCTGCTGAATTAAACAGATTTACTCACCCTTTACTAACGCAGAGTAGAAATATTTTGCCCTAGATGTAAGAAAAGACCAGTACCCTAATTGTGCGTGGATTTTTTCCAAACTCTAGGGATTTTATTCACTAAGTTATATCAAATTCCACCACGCTTGCACGTAATCACTGCGAGAAATACAACGTGGTAGCAGCGAAGAGATGAAAACTCTTAACCCATCCTCAGATGAGAGAAACATCTTCATTCTAAAGAGTTGCTGTAATTCCATGGGCGCGTAAGCAGAATGCTTGTACTTTATGTAGGAGAAAGTCTCTCTCATTAACAAAAAACAACAATGCCCAAAGTATATACCCAAATTTGTGTGCATTATCTGCATAATCTAGGCGCAGAGGCTGGAAAAGACACTCTTCCAGCAGCTCAGGTGCCAAGAGGCTGGAAGTTATTCATGACGCTGCTCCACCGCGGGATCGAAACAAGATGTTCATGGTCAAAGGAAGGTCTTCATTTTAATGGCAATGGCAGAGCCCAGGAGATGATATTCCGACTGCACGTAAACCAACACCCAAACGCAGAAAAGGCAGGCAAACCAGGTTGCCTTTTGAAAGGTTCTTACCTTGCATGAAGAAGGAGCTGGGAAAAGTGCTGGCTGCTGGTTTTGAGGATGGATAACCTGGTGAATCCCTATTGTAGTCGGCAGTGCTTGCTGACGGGGCATAAACCTAAGGGAAAAAAAGACTAATTTAGTACGCCTTTAGCAGGAAGCAGGAAAGAAATATCGAGTTTTTACCTCGCTCGGTATAAATCAGTTCACACCACCACATAATTCTTCTCTCAGAACACAAAACCCTCAGTATCTGTGTGACCGGAAAATAAATTTGAAGCTTCAAAAGAAAGCCCAGCCTGACATTTTCCAGCTTTAAACAAGGGTATTTGCAAGGTATTTGTCAAACTATGTATTTCTGTAAATAAAACGAACAAACAGATGTACATATGTTCTTCCTGGAGCATTACGGAGCTTAAAATAAACAGGAACTCGAAACAATGCTGATTTTCTCGTACGAAAGCGCACAGACTTCACCCTCTTAAGAACAAAACCGAAAGCCCGGCGAGGAAGTCAAAAACTCTATTTCCCAAAACTAGAAAAAAAAAATGAAATAAAAAAAATTCAGAAAAACAGCATTATCAAGAGCGCTGAAAATTACAACCATATCTGGGGATATTAAATTCCCATGGATCAAGCGCTTTCCAGAGAAGCTTGAAAGGACTATTAAAAAACCTGGATCTACACAAGACCACCAACACAGCGTGTGTACACACCAGGGGAAAAACTCCTCCTTTCCAAGGACTTATTATATTTGTCCGTGCAGTAAACTCGGTACGTGTGCCAAAACGCTAATTTACTTACATTTGTTTACTAATGCACCAGAGCTTTCTGCAACTTGCCTTTTAGAAAATATCTGCTGGATTTCTCCCTTTAGTTTAGCCCAACCAGGAGAGCGTTTTAAAACCAAAACAACACCCCTCGTC
>JAOXJM010000019.1:1022021-1033642 GCA_026413425.1 Tringa solitaria | reverse complement strand
CTCTCCAACTCCCTGAAAGGAGGGTGTAGCCAGGGGGGGTCGGTCTCTTCTCCCACGGAACAGGTGATGGGACAAGGGGAAATGGCCTCAAGTTGCTCCAGGGGAGGTTCAGATTGGATATGAGGAAAAATTTCTTCCCTGAAAGGGTTGTCAATACTGCTCAGGGTAGTGGTGGAGTCACCATTCCTGGAGGCATTTAAAAGTCGGGCAGACGTGGAGCTGAGGGACGTGAGTTAGTGGTGGGTTTTGTCAGTGTTGGGTTGATCGTTGGACTTGATGACCTTGAAGGTCCCTTCCAGCCTCGACCGTTCTATGGTTCTAAGAAGCTCCAGTCACCTCAGCAACTGTCACTGCAGAACTCAGCTGGGGGGAGGAGGGATAGAGATCATTCCAGCCACCAAACTATTTCCTCTAATCCAGCGTCAGGAAGGACAAACTACAAGTGTTCCTCCCCCTACACCAAAGTGTAAAGCAGCGCTACGCACACCCCGAGGGTGGTGTAACACCAAAGGGACCCAGCAAGCCCAAGTGCTACATCTAATTGCATTTCCTCACCTCAGTAGAAAACATCTGGTCCTGCTCAGGCAATAGTTGCAGCCCAGAACCAAGGTGTGGCAGAGTCTGAAATTCTTACTGGTTTGGCACCCCAGGGGACGTACCTCGGAGGTAAATCTGCTTTTAAAGAGCACCTACGTGTTCTGGTATTGCTGGTATAGGGAATTAACTTACCACCCTACAGCAACACCACAGGAGCTGCTGAAAGAAATTTATTAAAATTCAAATTGTTGCAACTCATTAAAACCAAAAAAAGCAAACCCCAAACCTTGTGATGGTCCTCTCTTTAATTTTTCTTCACTTTCTTGTAATTCAGATGGAACTGAATTCTGGAAGTGATACCAAATGGCTTAGTTTCCCCCCACTATACAAACTTAAATATTGTAGCAGATCTCATACAGAAAATGTGAATATTTCATGTCTCTCACACAACCATGTGGACTAACAGTGTTGAGAAGTACAGGGGAAAAATAAGAAAATAAAGAAGAAATTCAAAAGCAGGACCTACTTCTAATCAGGTGTTACCACGCAGCTCTATTTACTTGTCCTCTTAGATCGCACAGAGATTGGTAGAAACAATCACACAAAAATCAATCTACATTAAAGAAAATCTTCATAAGCAACCAGCACATTAAAATAATATATGCTGCCATCTACACCCTTTTCCACGGGTGGCAACACAGCTGAAAGTCAGCAAAGTACATTTAGAGATAAGACAAGCTGACACCAGGCCGGGCAGACACCAACAGCATGAAAACCAAGACCCCCTAATGCTGCCTATTTTTGCTTTTCTGATTTTTTTTTTATTAAATCCACAAGCCATTCTAGCCTTTCTCCTTTCTCTGTCTGGTTTTAGGAGGGACAGACATTGATTTTTAGATCAAACATTAACAGAAATTCAGCAGTCTAACATATGGTGATGTTTCCAGATGGAAATTCACAATTAAGTGAAGAGATACTCCTATTTTAGTATGCTGCTGAAAGCCTTAAAAATGTTTGGGTCAATTTATTTTCATATTTAACAAAATTAAGGCCCTCATCTCTGACAAATTCTGAATTAAAACAAAAGAACTTCCACCTTTTATACCCTTAGAAAATAATTCTAAGTGATTTCTCAAATTTCCAGCCTTTCCAAATATTGCCAGGAACGTCTCACAAAATATACAAATTCATTTATTCTTATATTCAAACACCTTTAAAAGCACTTTTGATCTGAGATCATCTTAGAGTATCATACCCTCAGGAAAAACTGGCTTGTTTGGGTATTATTTTTTTTTGCCTCCTCTCTTTCTTTCTCCCCTCCAAACACGCATAAAGAATACAGCAGAGCCAAAAAAAAATCCAACTTATTTATGCTCAGTATTGTATGTATTTAAACACGGTCACAAGTGCCAAAATTTTCTTCACTAACACTGGCTTGCATCTGGCACCCAAGCAAGAAATAACTATCCTTAGTGGCTTTACCACCGTAAATCTTCGGAAGCCTTCTGCATGGCTGAGCTCTTCTCATAAAATTAGACACCAACGCGTTTTGTCTTTCTCATTAAAAGGATGCTCGGAGAAAGCGCAGGAGGATAGAGATGTGTGTGAACAACCATCTCGGAGCCACTGGAGATCCTCACAGGCACAAAGAAAGGAATACTTAAAATAACTCAAAAGAACAAGGAACATCTCCAGACGTTAAGAACAACTTTAAAAATCTAAGAATAGAATCTACACACTTACAATAGCACACAGGGAAAAAAAAGAAAAAAAAAGATTCCAATATATATATATTTTTTTTAGTTACTTTTACTCTCTTTCCTCAAGTACTAATTGGAAATATAGTGTTTATTTCTGAAATAAACACAGCCAAACTCCTACAAACATTAATTCCATAAAAAGCCTCTTAACGTATTCCTACTATGCATTTTGGAAAAATGTTATTAAAATTTTACAACCTACTATAAAAAACAAACAGAAAAGTGCTACTTAGAGCTATTATAAACCACATTTGTTTACTGCAAATACTCAACTGCAATAACTTTGGTTTGATTAGGTTTTGCCCCTTTTTTACAGCCCATTTTTAAAAATATGAATGCAGAATACTTTTTTTTGTGTGCTTTCATACTGCTGTAAGCAATTAAGAAGATTGAAACAGCTAATTGACTGTATTAAGACCAAAAAAAAATATAAATAATCAGATGCATACTCATCAGAAAACTAAAAATCATCAACCATAATATGAGATAACAGGTAAGATAAAAGTCCAGGAATGGGGATGGTGTAACACAGTGCTAAGTTCTCTACAGTCAGATAACCGCGCTGTGACGGTCCCTATTTGGGGAAAAAAATATAAAACATATTAAAAAAAAAAAATATCTCTCTTTTTACATCTGCCTCCCCTACGAAGGGCATTTACATGAGGTATGAGCTGATAATATCATTTCCCTCATTTGTCAGGACAAGGTTTCCACTCTCTAACACTGAAAAGGCACAAGGTTTCCAAGGTCTCCTGACTTGACCCAAATGCAGAAACTCAAATATTAAAAGGAAATTCACACAATGCACCATCAGGAACCTGACCGAACAGGTCTGTAACGTAAATTCTGTACATTTCTTAAGAGGTTCTTCAGTAGCCTTTATATAAGGCTCAACCAGCCTTTATGAGACACAAAATACACCCAGGTTCCAATTATAACTTTTAGTAAAAAGACAAAAAACACTTCAGACACAGCAACTACTATAGAATCATAGAATGGTTCGGGTTGGAAAGGACCTTAAAGATCATTGAGTTCCAACCCCCTGCCCTGGGCAGGGACACCTCCACTAGAGCAGGTTGCTCAAAGCCCCATCCAGCCTGGTCTTCTCATCACCACACTGGTAAGAATTTCTGACAGTCAAAAAAGCGATATTTTTCTTCAGAACTTGCTAGAACCATCATTACCTTGCAGCTGAGCTGGATCATCTAACGAGCCTAGAAGGCTCGTTACGTGAGTGACTGAGAAAGAACATGACTTATTAACGCAGCCAGGGAAAGGAACGGGTAGGAACACCACCACCAAGACGTGAAGGTGTCGTCTTGGGAGAAAGCAATGAGTGGTTGATAAATGCCACTGTCTGCACCAGGTATGCAACGAAAATGGTTGTCGCTATTATTCCACTGGGCCGTTGTTTCTGACGTTCTCAGAACCTGCCAAACCACACCTTATACACCACAGAGAGTGTCCCCTTGACGCCCTTGTACGCCCCCGCACTCGGAGTCCATTCTGAGTCCTGAAAATGGGCAGAACTAGCAAAAGCACAGCCTGTCTTTTTGCTGGAGGTGTTCCACCACCCACCGACCGGACCCGAAGCAGTACCGTGGAGGAGAAGGAGCCCACAACCTGCCGCGGGACGACTGCGGGCGAGCGTCATTCCCCGTTTTAGCGCGCTCACGACAGCACCGAAAGCCAGAGAGCAGCGACTGCGAAGGCAAACCAAGCTCCTATTAGCACTCAACCACAACATAAACCTATTATTGCACATTACAAATCGCGGTGTTAGTCTGTTGCCAGGTTATAAGCTCCAGAAAGGTGCCCTTGGAATGCTCACTTCTGACAAAATAGCCCTCAGCTTAACATTTGATCCAAAGGGCTAAGAGAAAAGCACTCCTTTTTACCACTAAATTGCAGTGTTGGGTTTTAGCATTTCTTCAATTATGATATGGACAATGAAACCGTGTCTTTCTGGATGCATGAGGAATTCTGCTAAATGAGCCATTCAGGCATCTGAACTTAAGTCTGTTCCTTTAATACATTTGATTAACATGGAAATTTTATCTCTTATGTCATTATTTTAGTGCTGTAACATCAAAAACATTAGTCCACAATGTGCCCACGATCACAGGAGGATAGTTTATGGGCTCTAGGACTAATTTCTGGAGCAGGAACAATGATTCCACCTCCCAAAGTGAGATGCTCGAGCAGAAATGACAACGGAGGTGAATCTTCTCCAAGTATAAATTAGCCCAGAAGTTACCGGGGGGAAATTCTGCTCCTCGGCCCCACTGAGCTCAAGGGCACTTCTCCCACCGACCCCACAGTAGCCGGAATTTTATCCATTTTCATACTGATTGTTAGGCTTTGGGGCAGGCCCACGTACTGATGGAGTCAGGGAAAGCCAGACGCAGAGCTCACCCGCTCCATCCCCTTACCCCACAATGCAAGGTCCTACCCACACAAGAGGTTATAGAATCATAAAGTAATACATATATATATATATAATGATAGGTTAGCGTGGCTGGAGCCGCTCAGGAGGAATTTTGCCCTCTAGGGACAAGGAGCTCTTTCTCTTCGCATTTCCTTTAGCCAGAGGTTATGGCTACGACACAGCGTAATTCCATTTTGCACCGTGTTTCCTACGGAACATGCAGCTGTGGCTGGTGGGGACACACTGCCCAGCCAAGAAATCAGAGGGTTCAAATACTTACAGGCAAAGAAACGAGCTGAGGCTTTTGTTAAGGGCATGGGCACTGCACATCCCATCACCAAAAAAACCCAGATCAGCAACAGACTTTGTAGGAACCTGAATTCCTGGGTACGTTAGGTATCTTTTAGCGCTTCAGTACAGCTTGTGTGTGTTTTTTATAGGGAGGGAGAAGGAAGGAGGGATTATTATAGGTAAAGGAATCTTGCCATCAAAATGTGAGGAAACCTAGTTATTTGACTAAGCAAAAAAAACCCAACCAACTAAGTAATTTGTAACAGAAGAATAAAACGAACTGGCTGTGTCTCCAGAGGTCTGCAATATGATCTTCAGAAAAGGTAGCTTGCCAATTTAATTGAGGTAGGAGTTATTTAATTTTTTTTATATACAGGTATAGTTTTCAATAAAACTACATATGCCTATAATACCGCAATGGCAGATGTGTCTCGATTATTAGAGGTGGGCTCTGGGGAATAGATACAATGGATCTTGAAATCCGTAAGCAGCTGTTGGGAAGGGAGGGGTGGAACATTGCAACACACACACATGTTCCTTAAGTGCAGTAATGTTTTGTTATTTTACTGCAGGTGTATTACAGAGATGAAATTTAATAACTCACTGTATACAATACCAATAAACCAGAAAGATCCTTTGCCCTGACGCTCATGAGCGAAGCACAGATTAGAAGCAGCTCACACCTTCCCCGGCCGCCGCCACGGAACCCTCCTTTCCATTCCTTACTGGGAAAAGGGGAAAAACAAAGGGAAAAAAAAAAAAAAAGAAAGCAAGCAAACCCCCAAAGGGCTCCGCAAGGTGTCGGAGAAGGTGTGGTTGATCGAATTCAAGAAAGCCAAGGGCGCTTGCATAGTGAGGTCTCCGAGACGCGGGAAGCCCCCGTGCGACGGCACCGGAGTTATTTTTGTGATAGTTATTCTTTCCCAGCTTAAATCAGAAGCCTGATTTCAGAATATGCATTAGGCTCAATCTCATGCCGAACGAAGCCCTGAAGAAGGACCTTTTAAAAGGTTCAGAGAAAAAGATAATCCCTCCTTCCCCCCCCCCCCCCTTTCTGTCTTTGCTGGACTCCTCTCCATAAAACTAGAGATGCTGCAACAATTCAGTAATTCACAGCAGAAAAAGGAAGTCCCAGCACTTCAGGAAGAACCAAGAAAATGGGCAAAGAGCTATTTCTGTCCGTTCCCTTCTCAGCGAGAGAAGAGCAGCGTTTTGGGAGGATTTCCAGCCCTGCTGGACACACCGACGGCGGGGAAGGGGAGCTGGGCTCAGTGAATCCACACGCGCCCGCTGCACAACCCCCCCCAGTCTTTCATTTCCAGTTTGCTCATTTTAAAGCCTTCCAGCAGTATTCCTATTGCTGGAAAATATTTTTATATTTTCTATACAAAACCTCTGTCAAAGGTATGTCAGAATCCCCTCCTCCCATACGCTCACCAAGCCCCAAACGTGCAAAAATTAAAGCTAAAATCTGAATGTTTTTTTTTTAATTAAAAATTAAAATTAAAATCCAAGGCTTTGGATCCAAGGATCCAAGGATCCCAAGGATCCCAATCCTTGGGAAACGTTCAGAGTGCCACTGTCGGTGGGGGACAGAAAGGGATGGGACATGAGGGAAGCAGCCACCAGCTCAAGGAGAAAAACTCAATGATGTCCCCCCTCATGACCCTGAGAGGCCGAAACGCCACACACATCTAATAAGAAAACCTTCAGGGAAAGCACCTTGGCTGTCCCAGCTGAACAGAGAGGGGGACACAAGCCCCATCACGTGCCAAAGGCTCCTCTCACCCATCAGAGAGGGCATGGGGAGGGAAAGGAGAGAGGACTCACCAGCACCAGGCGGGAGGATGGACGTCAGGAAAGAGTGGGTCATGTCTGCAAAGAGACTGCAAAGTCCAACAAATATTTGGAGTCGGATGCGACGGGAGAGGATACAGGAAAGCATCAGCAGCTCCAAGAAGGCCAAACTCTGGCTGGATCTGCGTGAACTTTTAATCGAGTTTCTGGAAAGCTCCGCCAGACCGGGCACTGTCACTGCCCACCGCAGCCGGCCGTCCCCTTCATCACCAGCCTCTGGGCAACTCCTTCCAGGGGGACGAGGCGGGGGGCTCAGGGTGAGAGAAGGGAGCAGAGGAAAGCAAGGAGGAAGGGAGGGACCGGAGAAGAATACCGAAAGGGAGACGGAGGAGAGGCAACTTAAATGACAGATGTCGTGTCACGGTGCAGGGATGCTGCAGAAACCCTGTCCTGCCTGTCCCATCCCCCTGACCTCTCGGGATCTCAGAGCCCGCTCCCTTCTGATCCGGGTTCCAGGAATAAATACGGTCTTTCAGGAAACCCTGGAGAGCTCCGGGGCTTCTGCAGGTCCGGGGAGAACTGCCCCGGGACGCTGATGGCTTTGGAAACGCACCAACGAGCCCTTTTGTTGCAGCTTCAACTGAAGCCACAATAAACCCAAAGTTAATCATCATCCCGGGGGCTGGTCCTTCTCTGTACCATGGCATCCCCAATCAAGCTGAAGGCTAGCAGGTACCATCTCAATCAGGATAAAGTTTATTATATTTTGGTAGCAGTTGTGTTTTATTTATATATATATATTAAAAAAAAAGCTGGCTGACTTGTACAACTGCACTCATTTTTACCTTAACACTTCATTCCAGAGTCAGCCTTTAACAGCGGGACGGTTCCAACTGGCCTCCCAGAGTATTTCTTGAACATCGAGTCAACGAGTACATCCAAAACCAACACTGAGGCTCACTTTCTAAAAGACTTAGCAGTAAAAACAAGTCATCTTAGGATTTGGGGATTGTGCTTTAAGTTAAAACACCTTAAAAGCTAAGTATCCGTTACTAGGCATTTGCCAAAAAGGCATAATCCAAATTTTCAAAGGACTGCCTAATTTATTCCCACATACAATCTCCTGCGTTGCCTTGGAAATCTAGGGTGTACGTTTTCTGGCCATCGAGCTCACCTTACAGTTCTCTTTATTCATCGCTTTTTTGAATTAACCATTGCTCAGAAAATCCCAACAGACTCTGGATCACTCCAAGTCGGTCTCATCGACTATTAACCCATCAGCGGAGCCACATCGCCGTACCACGACCCGAATAACAGCATTTTGTGAAGCCAGATCCTCTTGCGGTGAGGAATCTCAGTGTTTTATACACACTGTATTTTATATATATATATATAGTGCTAATTTAAACAGAGCTCTTTGGATAAAGAAGCAGATGCGTTACTCTTCATTACCAGAGCTTTACTGGCAACCCGAGTGCCCAGCCAATAATTCAGACTAATACAGGAAACCAGAATAAAGTTAGAGAAATCAAGTAGGTAACACTTTTTTTTTTCCCTAATACTACTGCCTTGCTAATCCTGCCCCCCCCCCCCTCCAAAAATCAGCACAATATAAAAAACAATTGATCTTTGGGGAAACGGTAAGTAGCACAGAATTAAGACAACATGCAAAATCCTGACTTCACTGAACGAAATGAGCTTTTTGTCATTAACTTCGATGAAGCCAGTGTTTCAAAAGTGTCTCGACAACAACTTGGGTACGTGTTTCTTAGATGACTTCTCTCTAATGGAATTAAATAGTTCCCCAGACAAGTTTTCTTCCATTCCCACTGTAATCAGTGTTGTATTTGCTATGGTTTTCAGCGAGAGCCCAATTGGGCCCTAGGCTCGGAAATAAAAATCATCTCGAAGTAAATGGGTTGCTGCGTATCTGACCTCTCCTCTCATTGGTGTGAAGGCAGCGCGGGGACGAAACCTCCCATCGCTCCCGCTATTTGTGCAAAGAGAGGTTGCTGGGTTTTTTCCTACCAGAAGATTAATAGGTAGCAAGTTCAATATCGTTAGGTATTTAGTTTTCCTTAATTGTTCCAGGAACTCATCTACAGAGAGCAATGCATCACATCTGGAGGTAGCAATTTACCTTTCAGAAATCAACAAAATCTGCACGTTCCTCCCGGGTTTAGGAAAAAGGAGCTCAGGCAGCTCCTGCCGCTGCTCCGGTCCCTCGGATAACCCGAGGCTTCGGGGGATTCTCAACGAGCCGCAGTATCACCACCGATATTTCCTATGGAATTCACCAAGTTCTCTTCACTATCTCCTGTCTAGATAAGCTAATCTTTCTCAATACGTGCGAAAGCACATCCCAGAAACCTCGCAATAGGCTTGTAGCTTTTAATTTTCTTTTAAGCCCGAAGGTTCATACTTGTTAATAATTTGGTGGATCCTGATAGTTCTGCAGCCTGGAGAACAGACAACAGATGGTCCGGCCTCGGCATTAAGCATTATTCCTTCTGTACCTTTCAGGAATTCGAGAGATTCTTATTTTAAAAATAACTTTTCTCCTTCCTGGCTGGGCACTGGTCATCTGCTTCATCCATTTTTCCATTCCGCTTCAAGAAAGCGGATGCAAACTGTAGGATGGAAGACTCTATTCCATGGATTGGAATTTTTATTCTTTGCACTTTTATTGTAGGATCTTCCTAATATTCCTCCCATCTTCACGAATGAAACCGCGGGAAGGGAGAGTGGGAAGGTGGGGATTCCTCCATCAGCTCTTTGTTGGCCTCACACGACCACAGGGCACTGCCACGGAGAGACAGTCAAGGATCCATCCAGGGAGGTGACCATGTCTGTACCAACTCAATTCTGAGGAAACTCCAGAATTGGTCCACCGAAACGTAAAAAATAATTATTTAATGCTGTCACTCAGGGGGAAAAAAAATGCATTTACCCTCATATTACAACCCCAGCCACTGGCTTGTTCAGTGGAATAAATATTGGGCTTTTCCTAGCGTGCTGATGGACTGCATTCTCCGGCACAGGGATACTCAGCGTCTCCCCGCTTTGCACTGCCCATCGGGACTTAATCCTCTTTTTCACACCCTATGAAGGAGCTTGCCCAAAGGCTGGAGCTGGCTGGCACTCCCAGGTTTGTCCTCTCCTGCGTTCTGGACCAGGAGAGAAGTTCTGGCGAGCGGGAGCGGCGCGTGGACTTCTGCTGCAGGTGGTCGGTGCTGCATGAAAAGAGGAGGCGGAAACGGCGCTGCCTGTTCCTGCAGGCGCCCGTCCGTCCTCGTTACGGCAATTAGCCGGCAGGTCCCCGCGGGGGGGTTCAGCTGTTTGCTGATCTGTCACTTGGCCGGGAGAGGCCAGACCAGGAGGTGGCACGGGGCTCCCGCCTGCCGCCCCCCACGGGATTGATCTCCCCCTCCGGCTCCCAGTGCCGCGGGATGGCTCCGATGCTGCAGAACCATCACATCCAGTCATTCCCCAGTCGTTTCAGGGGTATCCGGGACCGGGTCACCCTCCACGACCACTGAAAGCCTCTAAAAGATGCCACCTCCCTTTGCCCGAGACATAAACCTGAGGATGCTTAAGAAAAAATGATCTGTTTACGGCAAATGGTCTTCTGAAGCCTACATCTCCACCTCTGTCCTTAAGAAACTAAGGTCAACTTTTTACTCCCAAATTAAAGAAAACACACGTGTGCCCTGCAGATATCCCCAGATACGGGTGTGCACAGAGGCCACGGCACGAGTCGTGTTAAGGCACATATAGGCCACTTATATATATCCACTTATTTAAGTGCGATGCTATTTTGAACTCGGAAACAATTTCTAACTCCCTCACAGCATCACGAGATCATCCCAAGGCAGGAAGACTGAAAGAAAAACTAGAAGGTAGGTTTTCAGATGAAACGTGAAAGCTCAGCAGATCCAAGAGAGCGGCAGAGCGGAGTTTCCAAGAGGCCAGAGCTGCAGAGGGGACGGGTGTCACCCTTGCACGGGTGCTACTACGCGCTGGGGACAACAGGGTTGGGACAGAAACACGTCCTGCTGCCTCCTAACAATAGCACGCAAGGATATTAAAGCACAGCTAGAAGTGGCTCCTAAAATTAATGAAGGGCTCTTTTGGACCAGGTGAGGGTAGGTTACACGTGTGATCGTCTGCACGTATCTGTACTGGTTACCGCAAGAGAAACCAGTAAATCACTTACTGGCCCACTAAGGTGTTGGGTACGGGAAGGTTCGGTGCATCACTAGGTTGACTTTCAAGGCCTGGCCTGTAAACCTTCACCAGTGAGCACCTCTGAGTCCTTCCAGTTTGTTCCACGTCCAGGTGAGGTTTGCCCGAGAGGCCCCTGCGTTTGCCGGTCGCCGACCACACTGTTTGAGTTTTGGGGATGTTTCCTGCAAGAGGTTTCTTGGACTGGGAGAGGTGACAAGGGACTGTGTAGCTGTGCTTTAAGCAGGGCAGGGTGACAGTCCCTTGTCACCTCTCCCTGTCCAAGAAACCTCACGCAGGAAACAACCCCAAAACCTCACCTCCCTCCGGGCTCCAGATGGACCCCTTAGCAGAGGGGGCAAAGTGGCCAGCCAAGGGGCGCTATGGCCACCTGCCTGGGGAAGATGCCACCACCATCATGGCCAACTGTGTGGAGAAGATGCCACCACCAGCTGCCCCAACCCTGCCTCCAGCACCCAACCAGACCCATAGGAAGCCCAGTCCATGGGAGCTCATCCATCCATGGGAGCCCATCTGTCTGTCCATCCACAGGAGCCACCCCAGCACGGGGGCTGGATACATCC
>JAOXJM010000019.1:1003323-1019007 GCA_026413425.1 Tringa solitaria | reverse complement strand
CCCCCTCGCCACGACACCAAAACTAAAGCCGCCGGTGCCAGAACACCTACCAGAGCCCTTAACAAACGTCCTTTAACCGCCTTTGGAAATATCCCGCTATAATAAGGACAATATCCACCGACCCGACAAAGCCAGGGGTGGGGGTCCCCGGCACCGCTGCTGCTCGGTCTTCCCAACGCCATCCAAATCTCATAAAGGGACCCGGGGTGAGGCACATCGTTAGACAAAGGATGACGGAGTTAATTTTAATCATTCCCCAAACAGCGTGGCCACACTCTGACTCCTTTCCTTTAATGTACGGCTACCGGGTTTCATAGCCCTTTAGAGGAATTATTGGTAAAGTTTTGACTATCGCCAGTGGTTTGGAATAAAATAAAAAAAAAATCATCTTTCTCCTCATCATAATTTAAGACCCTAGAGCTCGCTTTTGTTTCTCGATTGGGTTTTTTGTTGTTGTTGTTTTCCACATGAAGTAGTTACTTGTACACGGGAACCTCCAAAATTTATTTGCAATTCATAGGACATTTGCACATGTAATAACTTTTGAAAGCACTCGCATGCGGTTATACAAAAATGATGGATCACCCACTCCATAGCCCCCCTCAGGTTCCGGAGCCCTGCAAGCCTTGGCAGAAATAACTCAAAATTGAAATGACAATGAAATTTTAATCGTGAATCCCCGAGCCCAATGCCGAGGTCTGAAAACAAAATGTCTCGCTGGCGCGCCTGGAGTTCCCTGTGCTACTTCCCATCACCCCAAGAGGGCCAGAAAGTCGATGCAAATAACGAGCGGGGAGGATTGGAGGGGAAAGGGGGGGGGATAACACACACACACAAAAAAATCCCAACCAGAAAAATAGGGTGGAGGGGAACCAAGTAGAAGCAGCCAGACAAGGTACTTTGAACACGCTCCTCGCCGGGTATCAGCAATCTTCTTTTCTATCGTATCAGACACAGGCAGCCTCATCTTAATTTCAGTTGTTAAAAAATATTTATCCAGATACAAAAATAAACCCACTGCAAATTACAAGTTGTCAGGGTTAAAATCTACTTCTATTTGTGTGGGGGAGGATAAGAGAACAGCATAGACATGAATCATTCTCAGTAATTTGAGTGTTTCCATGACATCAATGGGCACTCGTCCAGGACTCTGTCGAAGTCTGTGAGGTACCAAAGCGGCACAGCAGCCAGCAGGAGATTGACTTTTTTTTTTTTCTAATTTTTTTTTTTTTTTTTTTTTTTTTAGGATTATGCTCCTTGTAAAGATTTCATCTCTAGCATCCACTTTTTACCACCAAACAGATAGCTTTTGGAGATCAGGAGTGAACACGTTTCATTCAGAGAGTGTAAGCCTTTAACTTTATTCCATTTGTTGTTGTCGTTCCCACACCCGGCTAGAAATCTGCCTCCTCCGTTAAGGACAAATAAACCAAATTTATGAAAAAGTCAAGAAACCGTTAAAAAGACATACATACGTGGATCTTCCCTATCAACGGCAATTATGAAATTATCATACTTTTTTGTAATGACACTTCATTTTGGGGGGGGGGGGATATCTTTTGTATAAACTGTCCATTTAAAATTAGCTACAGTCTTGATGTCGATTTTCTGCTTAAAATTCACTGGCACATTTGTTTCAGATAATAAAATTTGCAAGAGTGCTGATAATATGCAAGAGTAGGCTCTTTAAGCAACTATTTGTGCTCACAAATACAAAAGCTTCTCCTGAATTTCCACGTTTACTGTACATTATGCATCATTTTCAGTCACTTGAGCACCCCAGCCCCTACTCTGCCTTTTCCAAGGTTTGCAATAGCTAAAGATTCTCTCTCCTTTTTTTAAAAAAAAAAAAAAAAATGTTTTAAAAAAGAGAGAGCGTCTACAGCGATGTAGACACCCGACGCATTCACTGCGGAATTTTCGAGACAACCCTCTAGTACTAGAATGCGGCAGCCGCTGCGGATATTTTTTGGCACAAAGACAATGGTGGCAGTGCCAAGCCCCATGGCTAAAACTACTCAAAAGAGGCATAAGGGTAGCATTAATCGTTCAAGTCTTTTACTGCATGGAGTACTGTTGTCCATATTTTAAAACCTAAAAGTACCCGTTAGTAATATTTGTCGTAAGCCAGGAAAAAAAAAAATTAGGGGGGAAAAAAAAAAAAAAAAGGAGAGCCTGAAATAGAGACGAATAACAAATCTTGTCAGACATCTGATTAATTTTTTTCTACCTAGAGGACCCAAATGCTGAAATGTGCCATTTGTTCCCAGCCCTCCGAACACGCAACGCGATCTATACCCTTCCCTGGCTTTATGATCTGACAATTGAAACAAAGCTCCATGGAAGAAGTTGACCTACAAAGGCTGGTGAATAACTTTCGAGTACCCACTTGCTCTTTAGGTAAGGCAGAAAAAGCATCTCCATTCTCATCGCAGGCAAGAACTTAGCCTGTGTGTAAATACATATATTTTTTTTCAATTAATCGACACAATGCATGCCAATCAAAGGAGAGACAAAGAAAGAACTACACGCAGCTCCTGTTTTCTGACAAACACTGAAGCTCAAGTCTCTGCTCCCTAAATACCTCCAGAAAAAAATCCTGCTTATCTCCACCAAACTAAACCCATTGCTTCAGAAACGTTTCCTTCGCGTTTTTGTTTAGCTGCAGCAAAGCAAAGCGGCGTAGGATTGCCAATCAATCAATAAAGAAGCCACTAGCCTTTCCATGGTGTACTTTGAAAAATTAATCAAATTAAGTAGAAAATTTAAGCAACTTCCAAAGCACAAACGCAAGTCATCTGATTCCCCGGCTCCCTTTCCCCCTGCCCCGGGAGATAGGGCACCTTGGCTTCTTTCTGGGAGGCAGAACAAGAGCCACGAGGCAACTCTTCCCATCTGCAGAGAAAAGGAAGTGAAGCTATTTCTATAAACGACTCCAATGTTTACGTCCATTTCGTTTTTGATGTACTTTTATTATTTTTTTTTTGAGATAGAATATTCTGGTCGAACTCATCTAATTCAGGTTTCCGCTGCCCTACATTTAGGGGTTAGTTCTTGGTTAGACCAAAGAAGGGAAACCTGTCTGGGGAGGGGGAAATAAAAAGTAATTGTATTAGGGATTGGAATTTTAATGGCTGCAAATTCCGACCTGTTCAGGTCTGCAATTTTACTTAAGCCTATTTCTCATTTTGTTACGGCACTTCTAGCATTTTTGAAAATTAACGATTGTTCCCTCTGATGGCCGATGTCTCAAACGCATCCTGAAAGGGAGCCCCATCCGTTCCCCTCCAGAGGATGACAAATTACAGGAGAATTCAGTGGCGAGGGCAGAGCAGGCACGAGGAACACGGAGCTGGAGCGTAGCTGGGAAAAAGTTCTCAGCAACTGAAGAAGGGGCTGAACTTTAGAATTCCACGTTTGCCCGTATATTCTAATGAACGCACACGTTTATCAGGGTTTATTTGCATGGTTATGAGGACGGTGAAACAGTTCACTTCTGCCTTCACCTCGAGCTCTCGCATTCAAGATTTTCTGATGCTGGTTTAGGTGGGGCTGCAGGAGAACGGGAGGATTTGGGAGCTCCAGGGAGCGACTGCAAGGACCAGCCCCGCGCGGGAACTTCCGACAGCCACATCATCACCCCTCGTATTTTTTCTTTTCTCTGAGAGATTTGAAAACCTGACTCATTTCAGCAGAGAAATCAAACCCAAATTTGTATAGAATTGTAAATTATCTGAAGAAAAACCTCATTGAAATAAAGGAGCCGTTGCACGCTATATATCCTGTATCTATAGGCACCTGGCTCTCAGATAAATGTATATATAGCCTGTGCCCTCCACAGACAGCCTCCCTGTCTTTTGGCCTTGACAGAAAAACCAGCCTGCCCGTGTTCTCATCCGAGGAGCCAGCAGGTAGCTTTATTTTTTCAGAACTTTTCAATAGTCTATTCATTAAAATAAATAAATAAAATTAAAAAAGAAAAGAAAAAGAAAAATAGAAAGAAAAAATGCTTTTCGGACGTTAAACGACATTTTTCTGGCTGCTAATTGAAGGATGGAAATCCCAACGCCGTCCCTGGCACCGGGGCGAACAGCTGGCTTGAGGCTCGTCCCCCCCTTTGTGTGACAGGCAGCCTTTCCCGGCGGCGGGGCATCCCCTGGGCTGGGGGGTGGCGGGGGGACAAGCCCCCCTTGTGCCGGGGCTGCGGGGAACGGGGACACCGTCCCCACCCTGGGGACCCGAGTGGCTCCTCTTCCAAGGTTTTAGCGGCGGAGAGTTGCTGAGCTCGGCTGAGTTGCCAGCTCGGGCTGGACCCAGGTTATATATATATATATATATTTATACATATATATGGTTCTCCAACAGAAGCTCACGTTCTGCTATAGGATTTACAGTCAAAATCCCCTATTTATCGCTGTGAGGTTTTTTTTGAAGAGCGCGTTTTCCATCACAAAGAATCTCATCCGTCGGTAATGGAAGTATCATGTTAATGAGCTATTTCTGCTTTGTGCTATACGTGAAGTACAGACAATAAGAACGAAACCCGCTAAGATTTTAAGCAAAGTTGGTGCAATAATGTTCACCGAATAGGACAAATGACACGGCGTGCGAGCCAGGGAAGGTCCACAAACCAGACACAAAGCTAAGGGAAGGTGTTCATCCCAACAGCTGGAATGGCATCGCACCCCAAAATGTAAGACACCACCAGGGGAAAGAGCTCTTTTTGACAGGAGGGAGGATTTTTGCACTTAGGCTGATGCGCAGTAAAGAGTAATGGCTCTTACAGAGGCGTTACGACGCCGCAGCAAGTAGCATTACAAAAGGAGATATTCTCTTTAAACGCTACCATCAAAACGCAAAGGAAATTAAATCCTAAACCCTCGAGTAATCCAAAGCTGGAGCTGAAGCGAGGCGATCCCGGGGGAAAGCGGCCCTTCACACCGACTCACCTCGCTGCCCTGGGCTTCAACGGGCAAGGCTAACTCCCAGCCGCTCCCTGACACGCACAGGCCATCTATACGTGCCCGTGTCTATACATCCAGACCCTTCTATATGGACGGGAAGGGCCGTGCCGCCTGCTGAAGGCTGTCCCAACACGGGGCTCGCCGCCACCATCGCCCAGTGGCCCCCGTGGCCTTCAGGGGCAGGGAAGGGACCGAATCGGGGAAGACCAAAATAGCCGTGGCCAAACCGCACTGGAAACGAGAAGGATAAGGATGCGAGGAGAGGATCTCGGAGAACGCATTCCACCAGCTTTCCGTGAAGCGGTCCCTCAGCCCTCGACCAGTCCCACCAAAAATCAGTGAGATGGCAAAGATTATCCTGCTCTTCCATAAAAGAGAGCTTTGATGCTCATAGCTGGCTGTTTCCCCGGGTGACACGGCTGCGGTACGGGATGGATGGCACCTGGTCCCGTCGGAACAAGCCCGTTCCACCCTTTGTAACAGGTTTTGAGCAGTGGGAAGTTGATCAGAGGATGCTCGGGCATCGCCGTTCCACGGCCATCCCCCCGACCGTGCCACCAATAAATAATACCCCGGACGAGGAACAGTAATGAGCTTAATATCGAGTACACATGCTAATTGAGACCCGAATAATAAACTTTCATAATCAAATTAGGTATTTAAAGAAAACAACTGCTTCTTTCAATGCCGGCTCTGAAGGAATTACATGTAACGAGTTGAAGAGGCCTTAAAGCTGCTGCCCGTGCGCCCGCGTCCCGCTGCCGGCGGGGAGACAATCCCTCATTTAGAGCCAAGACACATCTGACTCCGTAAACATCTCTTTAGTCTCCCTTTCCCTTTCACATGTGCTCGGGATTTCAGTCGAGAGGAAATAATTACGCTCGCCTAAGCCCGAACACCTGTATCGCTTCTGGAAACAGGCAACATTGGTTTGGAGAGAAAGGCAAAACTGGAAGAAAACCCATTCCCCACGTTTTAGCCGGCTGACCCTTGGAAAACGTAACAGTCAAAAGATGGGCAGGGGAGGAAAGCAGGCGACAGAGGACAGAGAAATCAAATATCAAAAGCGTTATCTAATAGTAGAGAAATAGAATAATAAAAAGGGGTAACGTTTTCATAAACATAGGAGACAAGAACACGCTGTAATCATACTCCAGCCCTGAACGCAATCTCTAAGGCTTGAACGTAAAGCGCTGGATGCCGTTTTATCCTAAGTAAGCCTCACAGGGCTATTTTAAATTGAAATACACTGCAGGGTGAGCCCTCCTCATTTGTTGAGGGACCAGTTCAGGAGATCTTTATCAGGGAGCTGGAAACCTGGGGTTTCACTCAAGCATGAAAACAGCATCCCTTTAAAACAAGGCAGATAAGGATCTAAGGCCATGAAAGGCACGGGATGGAAGGACAATAAACCTTCCTACAGCCCCAGCCCTAAATCTGTGCTCTGTAAAACCACCCCTATGGAGGAGCCTTTATTAAAAGGCCACTAAAACAAACGGCGCTGGCCACCGGAGATCAAAAAGCCTCATCCTTCCGACGGGGGATCAAACCTGCACCTCAGCGCCATCAACAGAAACCATTCTCATTAGGCGGCTGCGGTTTCTCCCAAAGTGACTAAAAAGGCCCAATTTCAGGATGGGGGGGGGCAGACCGTGGGGCAGCGGGACCCCCCCCTCGCTCGGAGCCCGAATTCAGTCCACGGCATCCTCTACGCACCAGAAAGGAGGACACAACCGCTGCCCACAGGCACACACGGACCCGTCTGAAAAGCCTGATGGCAAAGAGAAATTCGCAGCTTTTAACACCAAAAAGCATCGATGCCTTTGTAGGATTTTACCACCCGGTTGCCCCCATCTTCCCGAGCTCTCTGCAGAACTACCTGCTCGCTAATACCGCCTTGTGTGGGGCTTAAACGCTCAATTATACATTTCTACAGAGCTGGGATTTATTTGGGATATTGTTCAGTACTGAAAAATAATAAAAAAAAAAATAAAAAAATCCGACAAAACCCAAAACAAACCCGCTAGCATTTATTTTTGTTTTAATTTTGACGTTTTAAAAACAATGGGTTGGATAATTTGGATTAGCTTAAGCAGACAAAACAAACGACAAGCTCCTCAGTGTAATGGCAAAGCATCAGGAATGATGTGGTAAATACACTGTAACGTTGCGAAATACCCAATCGTCTCCCATCGGTAATATCCAGCAGAGGGCATGCAGACCCTAATAAGATTTTTACACTTGAGAATTGACATTTCCTAAACATTTCGGGAACAATTTGGGCCGAGAATACAGGCAAACTCAGTACACACGCTCTCCAAGGCTCTCAGACCGAGAAGGATAAAGCTCTCCCGTGAAAAGACCCACTCCTATGGTGGAAAAAAAAGTCCTTGAAAGAGGGATTTCCCACCTCTCCCAGCTGACAATTCTCCTTTCGCTGCCAAACGCAAAGACGAGAACCCTCACGCAGAAAAACCTGACCCTTCCTCAATATCTTCAATACGAACTTCCCCCCCTGAAAGGAACACTGCATTGAAGAGCAAAATTCAGGTTGACCTACAAATCTTTTATTTGCTGAGTTATCTTTAGCAGGGCCAGATTTTTATCCTAGATTCTTAATAATTCTAATTATTTCTTAGAACGGGATGGCAATGCTACCTGGGGTTTCTAGTCAATATTTTACTGTTTTATTATATTTAGTGAGAGGAAATTAAAGAAAAACACTGATCCAAGGAAGAATTTGTCATTTGTCATGTTTGTTTCAGAAATCACTTGCTTCGGTTTATATTATAGAAAACTTGATAGGGTCTACCCAGGTTTTAGGGTCCTACAGTGGAGGCACTTTATCCAGGGGTGCCGAGCCCCTCTCCCAAGCACGGCAGGTTCCCCGTGCTCCGAGAGGACCAAGGAGAAGCATCCATTGCCTCCTGCACCCATGGACCATCTGAGAGTAATTAACTGCTCCCGCCCCGGCCACACTCCCTCCCGGGACGTAGAGTAATGGCTACTTGGCTTCCTTATCAGATAATATATATATATATTTTATTTATTTATTTTTTAAGTTTCAGTAGCCCTAGGAGATGAACTTAATTTACAAGGTCTACAAGGCAGGCAGCTTAGGTTACATGTAGGTCACAATAAATAATACTCATCCCTTGGCCGGCGCGGGCTGCGCCGCCGCTGCCTAAGTTGAAATGACAAGCCTTTATTATTCCTAAGCACTTGATTCTGAAACATTTGCACAATCTGTTAAGTCCAGACAAATTTAAATGGTTCTGACATGCAGCCTGCTAGGGTCAGTGACAGGGATAATGCCTCTTTACGTGGGTAAAATTTTGTGGCATATAGGTCACTCTCTTAAGGGGAATCAACTGCGTGTCTCTTCTTTGCATTTCCACCACAATCCTTCATCCCGCAGCCTGGAGCTGAGAGTGAAATGCAAGAAAGGAGCCGAACGCTCAAAGCAAAAATCTGCTTCCAGGACAATCCATTATATCTGACAAGTTAAATGTTCCATGGTAGACCATATGGCATCGGAGCAGGGCCGACGATGGAAGAGGGAAACTCAGCAAATGCATCACAATTAAGGAGTTTGACTATAGACTTTACTTTGATTTACTTTATTTTTTATTAAATTTTGGGTATCCTAGTCTTTCAATTTTCCTATAGCCCTTCCAAAGCCTCTACCTGATCTACCAAGCTATACACGAGCAGTTGGGTCACCGGAATTATTTTCTCCAATATCTTACGGTCCTTGGGACTTTAACCAGAACTCCTGATCCAGACACTTTTCTACCTGTAAATTTGCCAAGCGTAGGGCATTTCTGTTATTAACTAGCATAAACGGTATTAGTAGATTGTTAAATACCAAAGAAAAAGCAAAACCAACAAAAAGAGGAAACCAGCCTAAAATCCCTCTGCCCAAGGCCTCGGTGATGGGCTCTCAGGAGCCCAAATGTCCCCCCGGCAAAGGGCTGGGTCCCTCGAGACTGAGGGCTGCAGGAGGACTCATCCCACTGAGACCCACCACGATCTGGGGGGATGGATATTTTATCGGATTGGAGGTCGGGAGAGCTCCTACACAGGCCAGAGAACACCATGATGGTCTGGAAGATCTTTCCATCCTCGAGGTCCAGGACTTTATGACCTACAGAGCTACATACGTTCCCCCCCTGCACCTTCTCACCGCTCACCGTTACATGTCATTACCAGGTACCAGCCCCCAGCTGCCACGGCCCCTTTTTTATTGCCAAATCCTACTATTGAATTAACCAAAGATGCCAAGAGAAAATTAACCCCTTCTCAAAGGCACCCACCAGCCAATAATCACTTTCTGCTGAAGATTCCTAACGAAGGAATCCTTGCAAGCAGCTGCCGCAGCTGCGCATTGGGAAACCACCATGAACTGGGAATACTGGCTCTGCCACACCTACGGAGACGGGTCACACAAGTAACAAATGGACCAATTAGAAGAAAAACCATGCGAGTTCGCTACGTACAGCAAAGTTCCTAAATAATTTGGCAACAGGGTGCTGAAAAGAGTGACTAGTATTTCCAGAACTCCTTGCGAAGGCTCTCCCCCGGGCAAGAAGACAGAAGGACTTCTCCAAACTCCTCATTCTTCTGGTCCAGTATCACGCGGGTCCACCATCGTTCAGAAATAAAATCTGCAGAAATAACCGCGTGACCATTTTTGGGCAAATGCCCTGGGGTCACACTGCAAAAATAAAGTAGGTAACCAAAGCTCCAGCCTTATTTAGGCATTTCAATAAAGTCTCACAGGCAGGAGCAGACCCACGGCAGTGTCACTGGTGGCACTGGGAGCTGCTGGTGCACAGCTCACCAAACCAAACCAAACCGCTTACGGGCTCTGGAACTGGGAACTGGATTTTCAGCGCTTATTTTTGTAATCCTTTTTTGGTTTGTGGGGTGTTTTTTTTTTCAATTTTGACCTTCTAAAGGTCATTGGTAGCAGTAAGGGCGCATCCCGCCCGGTGCTGGGATCAACAGACACTTCCCAGAGATTCCCAGAGGGAACACATGGGAACAGAGAAAGGCCTTCAATGAAACCCAGGGACATTGAACCCAGTACGCCCATGGCCAAACCATGCCTTTCTAAGCCCAAAATGGTACTTCATCACTGCTTAATTAGCCAGTAGGCTTGCAAAATAATATTATTTTTTTCTAACATTAAATATGTTCTTATTCAGAATGAGTATTTCTCATTATTCTTAAGGTTTAAAACCAATAATTTTCCAAATGACTTTCCAAATGGCTTGTTCCCCACCAGTCATCCCAGCGGAAGGAGCCATGGGACGGCCAGGGCAGCACTGGGATCTACTGGGGAATGTCGGGAATTGTTTTATGGAGGCTCTTGGTAGTTTTATAAACGGGGTGACCCAGGGCCGTGCAGTCTCACCACCCTCTGATAAGCCCACCGTCTACATTGACAGGGACCAATACAAGGTTAAGTTTAAATGTATCCCTAGTTTAAGATGTTTAGGAAATTAGGGTTAAAAAAAATAATAATTATTAGGAATAGTGAGGGTCACCTTCCTGAAGCAGTCCTTAATTAACTTTTAAAACCTCAATTTCAGCAGGAAAAAAAAAAATAATTTTTCAAAAATATATTTATTTGTGTTTTGTTACTCCTTGTAAGAAAGTGGGTTTAGATTACTTTAAACAGATTATTTTTATTTCTATATTTTTGTGAAACTGTCATTGTTTTGGCTACGGTGAATGAAGATTAAAGCACAAAAACTAGGGGGGAAAAAAAAAAAAAGCTTTAAAATTTTTGACAATCTCTACCTAAATCAAGAAGTTCCTATTTTGAAGCTGGCAGGGCCGAAAGGCGGGGGGAACGGCAAGCGCCGCCGACACAAAGACCAGTTCGGAACCAAGGCTGAAAAACCAAACCCGAGTGGGCTCCGTTCCTCCGGCGCTGCAGTTCTTCACACAGATCTTAAAATTTATTATTGATTTAGCATTTAGTACTGCAGGCACTGGAACAAAGCCCTCCATGATTATAAATGCATGCTTTTGTGGCACGTGCTTTAATTTTAAAAAGGGTATTTTTTTTTTAAATTTTTTTTTTTTTTCCCCCTCAAAGATCCTGCATATTAAAAGGACATCAACTTCTTCAAAAGTCACACATCTTTCAAAATGTGTTTTTTTTTACAATTTAAGGTTACTGGCAGAGATGACAGGGAAGGATTTCGGGGTGGGTTTGTTGGGGGCTGTCATGGAGCGCATTAAGAGCCGGCGTGGGGAGAGGAGGGCGCCCCGGTGGGGAATCTGTCCCCAAGGCTCCCGGGGAAGGGCAGGAACCGTGCTCACGAGGGACACGTGGAAAAACCTTTATGCCTTTAAGGGCAGTCTGTTTTGGATGGGATTTCCCCGTTTCCAGCAGAAAAACTCCCCTCGCGCAGAAAGCGCCGGTGCCATTCTCAACTATTTCTTGTTTAATTGGGCACATCCCAAATAGATAATGGCTCTTTAAAACACTCCTGGCATCGGCGAGCCACTGGGCTAGCACCACCGAGGAGACTAAACGGTTTCCAATGGATGTTTTCCGTAATACAGCTCTGTAGGCTCACGGAACAAAACTCAGGATATCAGGAGCGATGTGCCTGCCTACCTACGCAGAAAAGAAGCGGAGAAGGGAGCCGGGAAGAGAAAACGCAGCTGAATTTCACACCCTTAAAACAAAGCAAAAACGAGGCAGATATTTGTGCTTTGTAGATTCCACTACTACATCCCGATCAACATTTTTATTACTAATTAAAATGTCCATATGGTAAAACAACACCTGATCCAAGGAGCTTTAAAGTACGGCAATTGTCAGCGTTGAACTTCTGCATTTCGTTAGCAAATCTGAAATTTTGGCCTGGATTTGTTCTCAAATGCAGTGTTTTCTGTGCCATTAATGAAAGAGAAGAACTTTGGCAAAGTGTTTACTTTCCCTAGATTATATTTTTAAACCAAATATGTTTAAAAAGAAGAGAAAAGAGAAATTTAGAAAAAAAAAATAAAACAGAGACTGGAATTTTTCTTTGTTTTCTTATCAATAAGTTAAATATACCAGATATAGAATTTAACATAGCTAAAAATGAGTCCAAGTACAAGCCTTGTATGTTGTAAGTGTCCAGAATCTTCCCAGCTCCATGTGAGTACTGGAGACCCGACAGAGAACCTGCCACAAGAAAGGGTTTCAGAAGCCACCGGGCTTGGACACAACTCCACACTCAGGCACAAGTTTTGCAGGGTTTGGATAGAGGAAAGAAAATATCCCATATTCCTGGCACACACCTTGGCCATTCCCAGCTCCTCGATCCAAGGGTGACACAGGACAAGGAGGTCGGTGGCAGCAGCTCCCCAGGGATGCTCTCACCAGTGTTTGGTGGCCCCAGGACCGGCTGGAAACCTCTTCATCGCACTACATTAAGCACCTTGATACATGTACCATTACCTGGTTTGCTCTTCATTCCCAGGGGAATTCCAACTGGAAGGATAACATCGGGATAAGGTAATATTTCCAACCAGGGCAGAACTGGGAACAAGCTTCCCAAGTATCAGTGTGTCACACGGAAATTGCAAGGGCTTTTTTTTTTTAAAAGGTAAATCAGGGGCGCCAACCAAATCAGGACTTTTCAGTGGATCCGCAAAAGGTGACCATTCTTCACAGAAAACAGGATTATTGCCCAGAAAACAGGAGAAATAATAGATAGGTTTCTAGAACAGAAGCATAAAATATCCTGGATGATTATGAAATCTATCCTCTATATAAATTAAGAAGAGAGGAAACTGGGCCTGAAACAAAGTATTTTTGGAAAAAAATCCCAAATTAGAAGAATAAGAAGATAACCTGATCTTATTGGGTTTATTCTATACCAGGTTTTGGAAAAGCCTAGGATCCTTTCTTCCTACAGCCAGTGCTCCCACAGCCCATCAGGATGGCTATGAGAACGTGGGAATGGGCTTCTCGCTACAAAATATCGTAATGATTAAAAAAATTATCCAGATTAATTTATTTTTTTTAAACACTGCTAAGCTGGTTATTTCTTCTAATCCAGTAAATTCTTTTTTTTTCCACTCAGAAACAGTCACTAATTTCAGACGCATCACTTCTTTTTCAGAAGAACAAAGTATTCATAACTTAAAATAAAAGTTCACGAGCGTGCTCCGGTTTCCTCCAAGACCCAGGGTGTCACACAGCGCACGCTGAAACCAGCGCTCAGCTCCGAGGATTTCACCCCTATGATTTTACATGATGAAATAACCATATAGAAAACACACAGCAGGCTTATCTACAAGGCTTCTCTCCCTTCGCGCCAAGAACAAAACCCACCTCTTTCAGTCTGTTCAAGATCCCCTTGCTTCCCATTCACCATAAATTAAAAATAAAAATAATCTCTGATTCAGCTCCTTCCCAAGGAAAAACGTACCAATAAGACCTCTATGATTTTTTTTTTTTTTTTTTAAGGAAATTATATGGTAGAGATGTATTTAAGCTTGATAATAAAGCTTCTTTGTAGCTTTCTAAATACAAATCTTTCCCACCTTACTCCTGGCAGCAGCTCCACCGAGGTCAAGGGGCCCTTACCAAGGCGATCTCCAGTTCCTTACTGGGAGAAAATGAACTAAGGCTTATCTGGAATGCCACCAGTTCAGACTGCAAAGACCAGTATCACCCCAGTACCCCCAGGTCCCGCCGAGGAGCAGGGACACCCTGTATGAAGCGACGCCCAGAGTAAAACCAGCCTCACGTTTTAAAAATTAATGAGGAAAAAACGATGCAGGTGAAAGCTTTTCTGCTCCTTCTTTTCAGTCCTCGGGCACCTGCGCAATCTAAATCTGTCTCCCAGTAGCTCTCCAAAAGAAGGATAAACTGGAATGTGTCCCCCCGGCAAAGGCACGATGCCCACCCAGCGCGGAGCAGCCAGGGCCCCCTCCCCTGGGCAGGTGTCAGGGGGGTGCCCCCCCAGAAAAGGTAACAACACCTCCAGAAACACCACCAAAGGTAACAACATCTCCAGAAACACCACCATTTACAACCATCATTAAAACATGGTCTTTTTAAAACCAGGGGGTTTTAGTTGGATTATTTTTTTTTTTTGTGCATGTGTGGGGTTTTTTTATTTTCTTATTTTTTTTAAAGGAAACATTGAACTTCTAAAATTAAAACATTCTGCGTCTAAACAATCAAATGTGTTTTTAACTCATTCTACCACTTCCTCATTTCCATTTTATTTATTTTTTTTTAAATGGCCAAGGATTTCATACGATGGCGTTTCAACACCAGCGGGAAAGTTTCTCCAGTCCCAGATTTTTTCACTGAGCCCAAAAAGACAGATTTTAGCAGGGGGGGGAAGGAAGAAAAAAAAAAAAAAAGACCCAATCACAGCAGGAATCTCTTTAAAAGGAGAGACAAAAAGAAACACCATCTTGAACAGTCGCTCAGCAATAGTTGTACTGTATAGAAAGAGAAATAAAAAGGCTCTCTCCAATGTAAGAATGAACCTATCTATTCAGATTGCTTACAGGTGACATTACACCATCTGCTTGGGCACTTTGCCCGTACGCCAGGAAACTAGACCAAAAAAAGTAAAACCTGATGTGTTTTTAAAGAAATAGTTATGCAAAAAAAAAAAAACCACCGAAAACACCAAACTAATTGTTTTCTCTAGTAGAAATTAAGTCACACGGTACTGAGCTACAGAAAGTTCTTAAAAAAATAAAATAATCCAACGCTCTGTGCAGAATGGATGCTCAGAGAGCTCGTGGGCAGAGAAAGGAAAGCTCTTTTCCCCAGACCTGGTCGTGCCCTGGCCCAGAGCGGCTCAGCATCCCCCCCCGAGATGTCCCCGTGCGCGGGGACACCTTCCCAGGGAGGGGGGGTGGCTCCGGGCAGTGGGTTTGGGGGTTAAAGAACTAACTAAATGCAGTCCCCAAAGCAGGGGGGGGGCTGCGGTAGCCCCCAGGCACCCGGCGGGCAGGGAACGCTCCCGCATCGCTTGGGGTTTGCTTTTTCTTTCCTGCAAAAATAAGTGGTTTGATTGTCCCCAACCAGGAGCAGTGCCACGTATTGAGGCTGCCTCCCATCTTCCTCCTCCTCCCGCCCGGCCTGGGATGCTTTACCCCATCCCTTTCCTTTCCCGTTTTATTGTCCCAGGAGAGCTTCCCACGACAGCAGGGAGTTGGGGGTGCTGGGGGATCCCCCCCCATTCCCCGTCCTGCCCCAAACGAGCCGCCCGGCCGCAGGGAGCGAAGGCGCAGCCCTGGGAGGGCGGATGAGCAAGTCGGGAGCAGAAGTGGCCCCGAGGATTCCCGTCCTCCAAGGAGCAGGGAAGAGCCGGGGCCGGATCCTGCGCTCCTGCAAAGCCACCGCCCAGCTGATGCCAAGGGATCTGTTTCGGCATGAGGAAGCCTTGGGTGTATAAACAATCGGAGAATTAATTAGATAAGGCCGGGAGAGAACAGACCGCGCAAGACGCCTCGTTTTCTCCAAGTTTATTAGGATGCAGGTATAATAAAAGGAAAAAAAAAAAAAAAGAAAAAATAGAGGAGGGTGGGTGGGGGAAGTTTTAGAGAAATTTCCATAATCTGAGAAGAAAGCAGGAGTTATTTCCGAAAGACGCCGCCGCTTGTGCATCAAACTATTTCTGCATCGGGGTAGTTGTTTTCCTTTCGTTCTTTTGGGGAGAGTGGAGGGGGGCGGGGG
>JAOXJM010000019.1:969799-996104 GCA_026413425.1 Tringa solitaria | reverse complement strand
GTTCGGGGAGGGGGGGGTGGGGGGGGGGTGATGACAGCTCCATATAACGTGATCAAAACCATTTCGCATGTAAAAAAAAAAAATAAAATATCAAAGTCAGGCAAAGAATAGTTCTGCCGTACAAAGAGGTGCAACCTACTCAAACAAAACACGCGGGGAAGGACTGGCTATTTAACTGACGGAGTTAAACAAGACGGGGCTCAGCCTGCCGTGCCTCGCTGGCATTTATGAGCCCCCCAGACAGAGCTTTCCTATTACCTCCCAACCTGCCCCCCCTCCCGGCTCCCCAGGAGGGATGGGGGCAGGAGGGCAGCTCCCCAGGTTGACCTAAACCCAAGGATATTGTGCACGTGCGAGCCAAGGGCTGCGGAGGCGATAAAAGTCTCTCGTTCTGCTCTGCAGAAAAGCAGGAACGATCCAAAAGTGATTTTCAGGCAAATTTTCAAAACACGGTCGAGAAAAGCTCGACGATGCAGAGGCTGGAGCCCCAACAAAATGCACAGGATATATTCTAAGATGTAATATTTTAAGATGGCTGGCACTTTGGCTGTGTAATACACATGGAAAATGTTGTTTATGGCATGGAAAGCTGATTTTTGTATTAACAGCAAAAGGCCAAAGTGCCTCTGTAATAAACTCAATCTCCACTGAAGACCCACAGGTCTCCCACAACACAACTGGGCATGCTCTCTAGAAAAAAACCAAAGAACAGATTCTATGCATGACTTCTTTCTGTTACCATTCATGCTTCAAAAGCTCTTGGCGTTCTGCAGTTTCCATCCATAGAAAACTAGGATTAGATTGAGTGGATTTAGGACATGGACTAAACTGAGCTCCTTGGTCACGACCAGGAGGGTGGCAGGAAGCTCTAGGAATTTAAACACGGGCAAGCGGAAAGCTACAAGCAATGAGCTCAGTCTCTGGCTACATGTGGGTGTTTCCATCCACAAAAAGAGGGATTATAAGAGAATTTATCATCTATTCAGAGATTCTTCTGCAATCCCTTGCATCCCAAGGGATGTTATTTCAGCGGTTGGTGGTGTAATAGAAGGCTACTGAAGCCAAAGCTTATTCCCACCACGATAAGCAGGCATACAAAGCATGTACAGTGCATCTACAAAATATTTTACTTCTTCAGCAGAACTTGGGAGAAGGTCTAGTTAAATTTAGTTGGAAGTTTAATGAGATCTATCAGTTTACCAAACACCCGTTCCATTCATCATGCCACCAAAGAGGATGGGTGAAGGCACCAAAAGCTGTGTCTTCTCAAGATGACCAGCAAAAACAAAGTGCATTTCCAGTCTGTAGGTCAAGGGAGGAAAATGAGATGAAGGAACCTCTCGTGAAACCTTTGCCCTGCAGCTGCAGGGACAAGAAACCAGCAGAGAAGATCTGCCAGCAGCTGCATTTGGGAAGAGGGTAAGACTCCACTCGGGGGACAAAAGAAAGGGTTTGGTTTTCTGCAAAAGCTGTCCAAAATATCGGAGAGAAACTTCTGCCTGGGGGATGTGAAATTTTGTTTGATCTAGATTCTATTTCTAAAGTATTGCAAGGTTTTAAAAATAAAATGTTTTGCTGAATCAGCTCTGTATCCAAATGTTCTCCTCTGCCAGATGGGCAGCCTAAGTTCAGTTTTAGTTTGCATTGGTTTTTTCACAATCCACCAAATATCAGTAAATTTTAATTAATGTTCTTCTAACGCATATGATGAGGAAGACCACAAGTCCTAAGCCCACAGCACTGCAACAGCTTAGTTTTGTGTTCCATATTACACCCATTACCTCCCTCCCTCGGTTTTCACATGGTTGCCTGTTCAACGGACATCAAGCATCTCATTTTGCCTCCAGCTTCAGTGTCTCTACCCGCCAGTCACTCAGACATCACTCCTCCGAAGGCAGTCAAACCTAACGAGTATAGGAAACTAATCAATCTGGACCAGCAAGAGCCACAAGAACCTTTGATAGCAAATTTGCGAAAGCAAGAACGCCTCTGAAGAAACATCAGACTCAAGGATGAAGCTGGCAAGATAATGAAGATGAAACTCCACTGTTACACCGAAGGTTTAAGTTCAGTCATTCATAAAAGCGTGAAGCCCACTCCAGTTCACACACTGAAGACTGTGCCAACAAGAACATGATTCTTCTAGATCGTCACGAGGGTCACAAAGAGGAGCAGCAAAACTTTTTTAGATGTTAGTTCTTCATAGATCCAGGTCCAGACCGGCCGAGGGTCAACTCTGAACCTGAGGATAAACGCAACAGCAAGAATCGTATGTGCCTGCTCTTATATCCTCCTACACACCACTTCGGTGAAAACATTCCAGATGTGTGACTTGAAGTATCTTGCCTTCAAATGTGAACATCAGTCCACGCACAATAGACCTTCCCATCAGAAGAAGAATATGTTTTTTTGTGGCAGAACTAACAAATATCAATGATTTTCTTTTTTCTTTTTGAGGAGGCAGAATACACCGTGCAGCAGGAACCACGTGGAAACGCTTCACCTGATGTTTGTCGAGCTGTGATGGTTCCCTCAAAGAACACATCCTCCTCACCCAACTGAGCTATTGCTTATGGATGGCCCAAGTTCAGTCTCCCTTCCATACAGCACTGCACATTTTGTGGAAACTGGGCTCCTCGTTGTAAAATACATTTTAAGTATTTGAAATTATTTTAAAATACCTGAAACAGAGAGGCCCCCACAAAACTTGTCCATAAAGTCCTTATGGGACAGAAGCATTGTGCCAGTCCAGTTAAACACAGAGCTCCCCTGACGGCAATCTCTGCAGACAGCTGAGGACACTAAGGAATGAAGGGGAGTTGGGTGGTTTTTTTCCCCATAAACATGAAATAGTCCTTTCTCTTTTCTTATTTAAGAATTCTGTGATAGCTCCTCCATAGAGTTTAATCCATCTACTGATGTTCTCACCCACCGTGTGATCACCCATTCTGGAATAATCCCTATTTTCCTTCAATATTTCTTGCCTCTCTCCTGGGAAATTTATATCCGATTCTGGCATCTGTTCCCCATCCTCTTTTGTGAACACTGAGGCGAAAAATCCATTTATTTTTTAGCAGTGTCTACATCATCTGTCAATAAATTACCCTTTCCATCTCTAAGAGGTCCTAAAAATCTACTTTACTGACCTCCTCTTCTTTATGCATTGCAATAATCTTCCATGATTGTTTATCTTAACCTCACGTACAGTTGTTCCTTTCTCTCTCTTTGCTTTCAGATTATTATTTTTTAACACTGAACCTCATTCCCCGCTTTCTCTGAACTTGATATTTTACACCTTATATTCTTGCCTTCCTTTCGTAGAATTACTTCTTGCTGTGCGCGTTCTTAAATATGAGGATGTTAGTCTGCTTTTCAGCACATCACTTATTTTTAGCCTAGCAGTTTAGAATACACTTGCTACGCTTGTTTTTCAGGAGGTACCGATTCCCCTCCATGTCGTGTATTTACACGGCAGCACCTTCCCCTTCCCTGTGAAAATGGGTTCTAATATACAAAGCTCCACGTGAGCCGCGCTCGGGATTCGACAGCTGCTCCGGTTGCGCGCCTCGCCTCACCATCAGCAGGTAAATTGCTGCTTTAAAAATTATTATCAGTATTGGCCCGGCTTTGAGCCCACTTTAACGCTCAGCCAACGACAGTTACTCCGAAGTTTCACTTATTTGCTCATGTGTTTCTTCTTTCCTCCTGTTTTCTATTGCTAATTGAAATAACGAACGGTTAAGCAGACGATAGCCATCGGGGCAACTTCTAGAGACTCCTGCAAACTTCCCCACGTAACAGTTCCCAAATCAAGCTCTCTCTCCAGATTTCCAGTGACCTTCTGGGTGCTGCCCCACACTCCATGGGAGATCCGTGATCTCAGCCAATCCCAAACCCAGGCCAGAGCTGGCTTTGGAATCAACTTGCTGAAATTCAATTCCATGGAAGTTAAAATTTAGGAAGGAAAAAAATAAATATTCTCCTAGAAGGTATTTTTGGAAGAGTAAAATTTTCTGTGTAACGTGAACCAGAACCAAGCATCTTAAATTCTAGTGACATGAAAATGAAAATATAAATATAGGTAGAAAGGACAGGAATGCGTTGATATAGATATCATAATTAAAAGGTATTTAAACAACGAATTAAAACCGCCTGTAACTAAATTCTTGCTGATCTGTTTACAGAGCTTCCTCATCCAAGAATTAATCAAAACTGCTTTTTCCGGAAAATTCACACACACACATATATATATACACACATACACAATGTCACTCTTTTTAATATTTGATCGTTGCCCTAATTTCTTCTTTATCACATTTAGTCAGCATGTTTGCTTCCCAGAATATCCTTCCCCATCACTTCTCATTCTGTCCTCTTTTTTAGAATGACTGAATAGGCTCGAAGACCACAACCACGTAGTAAAAAGTTTGCAGAATAAGGAAATGTATCGGCGCGCTCTGATTTTACTTAAAAAGAAATATAATTTAATTAAGAGTACTGATGGTTCCTGTTAAATGCATGCTCCGTATCTTTTTATCTCCCATGGTACAAGGATCAAAGCGCGGACCTAGTACAGCATCAGCCTTGTACACTGTGAGAACTGGTGCTGTCCTTAATTCGGACCATATGGTAAGATGTATCTATCGGCATGATGCTGTGGAGAATTACTGTACCCTCCTGTCATACCCTTTTTATCATTTCCATCGGAACTGGTTTATATTTGATTGTGTACCTTCTGCGCATCTGACCAAACGTGCTAAATCCAGAGGCTGAAGGCTGGGGACGGGAATAGAGGAGTCCTTACAGAAACTGGCAGAAATCTGGAGAAAAGACAATTAAAAATTGAACTACCAAAGCCAAAAAAAGAGTTTTTGCTACAAGACTGTCACATCACCCTACGGAAAGCAAGGATGGTTTTCTCTCCTGGTCGCGTCCTTCGATGCACAAAAAGCCCCCGACGGCTGCAGCATTATCTGGTTTTGGAGAATACACCAGGACCTCACAAAATAAGTCAATCTTATTTAGCGAACGCCTTATTCGCTCCAACATCTCCCTCCGCTGGGAAGTTCAGACTTAAGGTACGTAGGGGCTCAAAATGATTATTAATTATCCAGCTAACCCGGCATTGTTTTACACAGCCTGTGCCTTAACTAGAGAGCATAACCAAACCATTGTTTGGGCCTGTTTAACGGACCATGACTGGAGCAGCTATGTAAATGACCTAGTAATTCAACAAATTTGTTTTGTTTCACAGATTTTCCCACATGTATGCTTTCCAGCTGCAATGCAAATCCCGGCCCCGGGAACCACGTCGCTACCTCTAGGTGTACGCTCACCGGTTACGTGACCCCAGCCAGCTCGGGGAAAATAGGAAGATTGCAACTAATTCACAAACCCAGGGGTTTTTTGGTGGTGGTGGTGTATTTTTCTTTTTTTTTTTTTTCTTTCTTTTTATTTATTTTTTTTTTTAAAAAAAAAGCCTATCAGTGATTTTCCTGGTGGGGTAAGGTTTTCTAGAAATTGAATTTTTTTCCCCCCTCTGTGAATATTTTAAAGGAAGTCACTTATAGGTTTCTTTTAAGGCTCAAACAGGTGTGAGCTCAATTTTCCCAAGCCACCAACATCAGCTCAGCTGGAGAACAGCAGCAAATGCTTATTTGAAAGCCAAACGGAGCTCATCCATACAAAGGGCAGCAGCTCATTAACCATTAAAGTGCCTTCTGGACATTTCTCTATCAATACGCTCGCAACGCAGGAAAAAAAAAAAGCAAAAAAAAAAAAAAGCACTCTCTCAAGTAGATAAAAACCAAGAGCTTTTTGAGTCATCTGTGCCCATCTTCCCGGTCCCCGCAGAAGGGAGGGCTGGGTTCTCAGCGGGAGGATGTTGCCTTCTGCCCCCAGGGAGGATAACTTCAGGCAATATTTTGCCAACTCCCAATTTGTACTCCAAATAGAGATCAAATGCATTCACGGCTCCACGCAAATGGTTTTCGCACGGCGTTAGCCCGTGCCACGCTAGGCAGAATACAACTGTCACGCAGAATAACTTATTAAAAAGGCTTGGACTTGTTCAAGAACAAAACACAAAGGAATGTAAACTTCACTGAAAACTATGTAGTACAAAATAATATTTCAATTCTTCGCTCAGTATGCGGACGTTAATTGCCAGAGTCTACAGTTTCTATTTATACATCTGCTGCTCCTTCCCCAAATAAATGGAAATGTCCTTGTCATTTCTTTTCTCCAGGCCTTCGGAGAGGCTGGGGTTGAACGCCGGAGCTCACAATCCCGACCGGCAGCGCCCCCGAGATTGACTCGCCGCGAAATAGATTAACTCTTCCTTGGGAACGGGACCGTCCACCTACAGCAACAAAACGCTCCGCAGCACTGATTTCTCCCCCGGTCGTTTTGTTCCCAGAGAAGCGAGAGAGGAGAAGCAGGAGGGATACTGCACGACAAGAAGGGACACGTGAGCCAGTGTCTTCTGCAAAGCCTTTTTAAGGCATCTCTCAAGGCCCCAGTTGAGGGCAAATGGTGTGATTTTTGTTGTGATTATCTTAGAAAGCTGAAGCTCTACATCCAAGCTCCTCGGGTCTCAGCCTTGACCCCCCTGCATAACTGAACTCAAACTGTACTCGGGGTTATCCAGAAGCAATTCCACTTTCCTGGGCAGAAATCACTACAACCAATCCAGAAAAAAAAAAAAGGCTGGAAGAAATCCTTGTCCAGCTGTTCCCGGACGGAACCCGGAGCCTTAACTTACACGTAAATTTGGATACATGGTCATTAAAGAGCAGAATGGACCACGTCTGAAATCAGTCGGTGTTTTGTGATTCAGTTCTTGGGGACACATTTAGTGCCCATGTTTATTTCCCAAATTAATGCCCTTTTTAAAGCCTGGAGATGTTGAAAACAAGGTATTTTGGTTGGTGAAACTACTCTAGATCTGGCAGAAAAACCTCACCACATTATTTTTCCTAGATGTAGGTTGAAAACCCTGTCTCAGACCTGCCATTCTGTACTCACCCAGGGATGAGAAGAACAAAAAACGGGGTTGGTGGGCACGTCTATCCATGGATATCCATCCGTCTATCACCAGAGCGCTTGTAGGGAGAGTCAAGGGAGTTTAGAGGTAAATAAAAACACAGAATCAAAAAAAAAACCCCAAGATGCCAGATGCACAACACACCAAAGAGGCCAAACTTGGCTGTTCCCAGGTTTTCAAACCTTTCTCTAAACACCTTGAAGCTCTCCCCTGTCTCCCCGGCCAGCCAGAGAGCCCTGTGGCCATGGGAAGGCATCCTGGATGGTGGGACCTGTCCCCTCCAGGTCATTGCTCGTGTCTACAGAAATAGCAGTGCTGCTGGTGGCCCCAGCACCATTTCCATCCACAACCACAGGACCAAGTCAAAGGCCACCTTGTAGTCCAGCCCCACCTCACTTAAAAATATTTTAAATTAAAACCAGAGCCTGGGATTTCTGGTCCTCTGGTTTCTGAAGGCCTTTTTTGACCATTTTAGTTGTTATATTCAGATTTTCAGTTATCAAAACTCATCCTAGTTGATGCTATAGCTATCCAGACAATCACAGATTTTTTCCTGGAGAACAGAGTCCTGCTTGTGATTCCTGAAAATGCCCCTTTGACTGCTTTTTCAGGGAGTTGTCACGTTTCTTTCTCTACGTCGCATGCAATTTATTTTTTTCAAATATAATAGTCATGTCATTGTTTTCTACCCGCCATAAGTCACCAGGCTCCTCCAATGAGCACCCTCACCAATCCTAATAAACTGCACTGCTCTGAAAAGGCTTTAGGAAATAAGAAAGAGGCAGACACCCCTAAGTGCCTGCTGAGTGTGTGTCCCCCCATAGCGTGGGTGACCCCTACGAAGCATCACAACCAACACTTCCCCAAGTGGTGGCATCTTTGGGTGCCACCGAACGCCAGAACCGAGAGACCGTCAAACCCCTTTTTGCATTTCAAATTTATAACTGAAAAAAAAAAAAAATAGTAAAAATCACTGGACCGGTTTTGACATTTCCCTCCTGGTTCCTCACGGACCTTCACTTCTCCAGCTGCAAAAGGGGAACCGAAGCCACCTGACATAACAGAGGGGGTGTGAAAAAGAATTAATGTTCGCGATGTGCCAGACGCTAACTGAGAAAATCCAAAATCTGCCAGGATGAAATGTAATCTCATTTTAGGAAATGTTGAAATCATTTCTGCAGAAGGTTAAAAAAATAATAATCAGGCTGAGTCAGATACACAGCATGGAAAATTTCAGCCCAAATGTTTATAGTTTAGCAATTGAAAGCAAGGCCTTATAATGCCGTGTTGGGTAAACTTAACTAATCTGCAAAAATTCCAGTTCTCCTTAGAATAACAGTAACAGAATCAAAGCTGTACGGATTAAAAGCAAATGCCACAGCACTTGTCTCCGTACGAATATTGCTATCGTAGCATTAAAAATACTATTAAAATTTGGCATGTATATGGAGTAACCAAGGAACTTGGGATGTTTTCCAGACAGTAATTCATCATATCTCACACTACTGCTGCAAAATCTATAGTGTGTGCTCTTCAGAGAGTTAACTAGCAGGACACATTGAGCACGGAGAGGTTGAAGGACTTGCCAAGAGCCCACCGCGGATGGGCCACTAGGAGCCCCGGGCACAAGCCCTGTCTCCAGCACTCCAACGATGAGAGAGCCCTAATGTTAAGAGGAAAAATCAGGACTTGGAGGTTTTTTAAAAAGGAAAAGGGAAGAAAGCAAAGGGGAAACTATTTCTTTTGCGATACAAGTGCCAGTCTCTGGCAAAGGCAGTGCCAGCCCTCCCAAAAGCAGGGCACGGGGTGGTGTCAGAGCAGGGCAGGATGGCTCTGAAGCGGAGAACCAGGAGGGGAGCAAGAGCAAGTCATCGGATCCGCTCTTCATTTTGTGTTTAGCAATAGCAAGAGAAAATAAACACAACCAAAGATCTTGTCGTCACATACCAGGTCGCCAACTAGCTCCTTCAGCTATTGAGAGATCTACATTCAGTGACCTTCGAGCCTTCTACAGAGGCACAAAGCAGCATCAGGAATTAAATCCTGGCTTCTAGCGAGGAGCATAGGAACTTTTCCAATAAGAAATATAAAATCCCTACTGTGAACGACAGAAACATTACACGCAGAGGGGAGGAGGACACAAACTGTCCGTGCAATAGAATAAGAAAAGCGCTTTTGAACTTCTCTATTCTCATTTCTCCTACCTTCCAACAAACTGGGTTAAATCAGCTCTGCAAACCTCCGGGAAAGTTTTCTCCCGCACTGAGCCTGTCCCCACCTTCTGCTGGGACCGCCGGACGGTGGCCAAGAAGCTTTTCACAACACCTCACCTTGTGCGGCGCGCCGGGTTAGAGCACTTTGAAGCAACAGAAACCTAAATATTCCTGGTAGGCAAAGCGGGAAGAGGAACTGAATTCTAATGAACCAGCAGCTGTCACAATATGACCACAGTAACCAAATCAAAATATCAGCCACTAACCCAGATGAGATTCAAAGGTCACCAAATAAGCCAGCAGCTTTCTTCAGCAGCGCCTGCAACCTCCGTCTAATCCTGGCAGTGAAACACTCCATCCAGCTACGAGGGGTTTGGGAGGAACTTAGCGTACGTTGGGAAGCGATTTAATGTACTAGCAAGGTATCCCGAGCGGTGGGATGAGAACCGTTCCCACAGAGCACACCTGGAAAGGGAAGAGGTGATGGGAAGTGACACCGGACGTGCCACGGCCATCGCAGCCTGGAGACGTTCAAACCCCGCCTGGACATGTTCCTGTGGGACCTGCTTTGGCAGGGGGTTGGAGGAGATGATCTCCAGAGGTCCCTTCCAACCCCATGGGATTCTGTGATTCTCCACTCCTCCCCACGGGGCTCGCTGCAGCACCTAAGCACAGGCTCCCCGCTAGACACCGGCCACATAAAAACAGATTTTAAAAAACAAACATCTGAAAACTAAAACACAATTAAAGCCCTTGTTTAAGCAAACATCTGTGGTCCACAAGTAGGGGGTCAGCAATACCTGTCCCCAGTAACAGAGTCTTTCTTGCCTGGAAAGCCACCTCAAATCAGGAGCAAATGCATTCAAGTCAACGGTAATACACTAGTATAAAACCAGTTCAAGGTGGATGATTGTCAAGCTCTTTAGCAGTTGCCAAGAGAAGGAGGAGCACTGAAAAAAAAAAAAGGACTTTTTGTGACACCAGAGTTTACGGGGACCTCTCCTTGGGGAAGTTCAAAGACCTGCCAGGAAAAGGGAAAATGATAAAGGACACTTTGGAGCCGGGAGCAGGCAGTTCATGCAGCCTCTGGTCAAGGAGTGAGCACTCCTCATTGTTCATAACCTCAATATTTAGATTTCTCCTAAAAAAATCACAAATCAAGAGGTGACCAGCGCAGACTGACAGAGTCTGTGTAGGGCAATGCCTCCACCGGGAGAGTGTCAGTAGAAACATCAGGATTTCCAGAGCTCCTAATCACAGTATGACGTGGTTTAATTCTTTACTTCAGTGCCTCCTAACCTGTTTGTATAAAACAACTATTTTTTGAACCAAGTGGAACCAGTATTTTCACTAAGGTTGGCAAAAACGGAGCCAGGAATGAGATTTATTATTTTTTTTTCTGTAACCCAAGGGCAGGCAGAAGAGAGAAGGACTTTCAAGTTTTAAAGACTCTAACTGGAAGTCCAACCCAAAAGCCCGGCGCAGCCCAGTGGGTTCCACAAGCGTGTGGCCATTTGGGAAGTGGCTCCGTGCACCACCTAAGCCCCGTGGCGTGAGTTAAGGAGGGAGTGTTGAAATTTCCCTGCTTTTTTTGGCTTATATTAGACCCTTTAAAACTGTTGTAACCATGTTTGGTACGTGAATACATACAAACGACTACAAGCTCCAACATTGTCCCATATGTTAAACAACTCACAAATATTTCCCAATATTAAAAGACAAGGCGTATTTTAGGGACGTATATTAGAGCTGAAGAATGATATATCACAGTTACAGCTCCATGTTTTTTTTGGCTCGCGTTCAACCCTTTAAAGCAAAGCATTTGGTTAGTTCATTGACAACTGCAGAAGAAGGGTGTGATCTTGGCCGAGCATAAGCATTACTAATATTTTTACATCATATATTTACTTTAACCAAACTCATTTATCAACCGTAATTAAAGAAAGTAGCTATCATTCACTTACAAATAATTATAGCCTCTCTTCATACCGCTCTGGCGTTTGCTGCTAAGCTAAACGATTATTCAGGGGTGTCAAAACTTTCTATCACGGGGTGTGGGGTGGAAGGAGGGTCCCTGCCAAACGCCCCGGGCAAAATCTCACTCCTCTAAAGCCGACTGGGCTGCAGCTCCCCTCGCCTCAAACCCAGGAGCTCGCAGGTCCCAGCAGGCAGCGAGCCAGCCTGCTCCAACACAAACAAGGCCCTTCAGTGTCCCTCACCAGTTATTTAGCTCTTCCCTTTTGCAAACCTATATTTATCGTGGTTTCAGAAACCCTCCTCTACTTTAAAAGCCCCGTCCCGAGCACCTCCCGATTTTTCCTGCCGACCGGTCGCTTCTTTGAGAAAAGGAAAGGCTGAGCCTTTGGAAACCACCATTTACCTCTTTCAGCAAATATTGCAGTTTCTGCATCAAAACCCCTATCCCTCTCACAGCAAGAAAACACAGTTCTCTTCAGGAAACACCGTAGGGGGACATTTTTCAAATTGCAGGATAGCTTAAATAAAAATAAAAATCCCTGTTCCCACCCTTACGCCGAGTACAATCAACCCCCAAAATGAGGAGGAGGGATTTAAACCCTCAGAATTTTCTTTCTGGTTCACTTATTCCACTTTCAACACCACGGTCAAGTTAAGAAGTTTGATTTCTTACTTTGTATTCTGGAATTGACAAAGGGAGGAGAGAGATTGTCATGCGACCCAAGGTCTCTGCTCGCCATATGATCATAGTGAGTCCCATCTCCATAGTTCTGTTAACAAATTGGGAAAAAAAATAAATACAATTTTACAAGTTTAAACAGCACTTTTCAAAACCTACAGGTTCCACATTCCCCTTCGAAGTCCTAAGCCAGCCATAAGAAATATCGTTCCCTTTATTGGTTTCCCCTATTGATTCTGCTGGAAGTGATGTGTTCCAGAACATTCTTAAAGCTGTTTCAAATTTTTATTTCATTAGTAATTGACTTCACTTTGCTGCGAGGATAATCCTGAATGGGTGAGCGAGATGAGGTTCCCGGAATTTGGTGCCAGGCAATTCAGCATAAAGCCCTCTCTTGGCATCCAAGTCTTCTCGCCCATAACACATGCGAGAAGAGCAAAGAAATACTGCTTTTAAAAATAAATTTAAAAAGCAAAATGTTACAGAGAAGTTTGTCATCTTAATCCCCTCATTGCTATACACGTGTACTGGACTATAAGAAAAAAAAAAATATAGATTTTTTTTTTTCAACAGTGGGTGTGGAAAGTTAATTCTTACTGAAAAGCCAAGCCTGCTGCCCTGCACTGCCTTGTCACCCCTCAGCATCTCTCTGGGCATCAGCAGCATCGGGCACTACCCAGAGCCAAGGATGTATAAAATCCTTGCCCGGATGGGAGCCCGAATTCTTTAAACACTCTTGGTGTAACCTCCTGCTTCGGGTCACTCGATTAGCCAAAATCTTAAATTTAACTACAAATATTGGCCAAGCGAAGCAGTCGTGCACTGGTTTGTTTCTTCGGTTCAGAACTCGGGAGAAACCTCTTTCTCCCAAGGTGGAAATACCATCGTCTTTTTACAAAGAGGGAAAGAGAGAGGGGTCAGGGCGGCTGCAGAATAACGCGGCAAGTTAATGCACAGCCTTGATTCAAACCCCAGAATTCTTCCCAGCCTCGTGCTCTTTCCTTTATCTCTCAAAAACTTAATTGTACGCTCACATTCAAGTTTTTGCATGCATAAATAATTGTGTGTGCAAATTTCGAATTTACTTTTCAAAACATTTTTCCCTCGGAAGCAATACAAGTGTCAAGGAAAAAAAAAGAGGGATAAAAATAAAACTGACAGATGTGAGCAGTAATGACGTAATGGATGCTAAGCAGGATGGAATAAGAAAAGGTGTCGGGCTTCCCCCCCTCAGCGGGGGGGGGCCAGGGTCCCCTCCATCGTGCCATAAATGGGGGGACCCCCCCCGGGCTGCCAAAAGCCACCAAAAAAACCCTCTGCTGGCCCAAAGTCTGCCGAGGGCAGGACCTGCCCCGAGGGGTAAGGACGGACCCGGGATGAACAGACACCGCAGGGCGGGGAGCTCCCGGCAGCGCCGCTCGCGAGCCCTGATCCTTCAACGTTAATTAGAAAACAATTAAAAAGCAATTTAAACAAACTGTTTAAATAAGGGCGTAAGTAAGAGCGAAGCCACTTTCTGCCCAGCCTAAGTGTACTTCAGGCGTTTGCGGGGAGTAAACAGAAATAATCAGCTCCTCGCTGCAGCCCCGAGGACGGGGGAAGCAGGGATGCTCCGGCTGGGGAGGGGGGCCATGGGGACATCGGCGGGGCTGTCCCCAGCGTCACACCGCACAGCTGCTCTGCTGGAAATAGCTTTTCTTCCCCACTCAGTAACCGGCATCCCCATCCTGAGGTGGCTAAAGGATGCGGCTAACTGTCCCCAGCCACAGTCGCCGTGACTGCCACCAGCTGTGTCACAAATCTCAGCCAACACCGAGTCTCACCGTGCCAGGTGTCTGCCTTCTCCAGAGGTGGGGACCATGAGAGATGGCCACGACATCCTCAGCGGTGTCTGGAGAGGTGGGCAAGTGGCTGGCAGCCGGGCCACCTCCCTGGAGCTCGGATGGTGCCAAAACAACCAGGGCATCCCCTGCCCAAGGAGAAGGGTTGGAAACCCCCTGAGCAGAGGCACGGAGGGGCTGAGGTTTGCTGTGGGGGGCAGGGGGGACAGACCTGGTGGTCCCTCTCCAGCTCTGCTGCCCTGAGCTCAGGCCCTGGGGTGGCCATGAGTGGCCAGCAAGCCCCGGCATGGGGACAAGTGCCACCCATGGCGGGGGCACTGTCCCTCTCCTTGGGTTTGGTGACACCCACATCCCTAAAAACCCAGCTGCAGAAAATGAAAGTCGGCAACATCATCTCTGCCCCACCTGCACTCTCGGCGGTAGCGGTGGCTGATACGGCCTCGCAAGTTAAAAATAGTTAATTAATATTCTCGCTACCTGTTAGAAGTAGCGGAGCAGGTGCCAAATTCAATCACAGGATCAGGTTTGAATGTTCAAAATGGAAAAAAAAAAAAAGGCAATTTTCAAGAGAAGACAGGCTATGGCTAACTTGGCATGCCCATTTTTCCACGCAATCAGGTGTAAAACTCATATTTAAGATTGTAAATTTACATATGCAGTAAGTCTGGTTTGGGGAAAAAGATTAGATATACTTACCCTGGATGGACTAGGATGTCCTGTATTCCCCCAGGACCCTGAGCTAGTTCTGTCTTCTACATCTAGGGACAAAAAAGTTCTTTAGGCTTTATTGCAATAATTCTTTCCTTTTGTATAGGCACTTTTAAATTAATGTTTCAAATTAATCTCCTGTTGCCTTTAATTAAGAATCAGGCACAGGGCTACTCCGATGGTAGTGGCTTCTGACCCACTGCTTAAATTAACTCATTTAAATTCACAGCAGAAATGAACCGGACCCTCAGGAACCTGAGGTTTGAACATAAAAATTACTTCAGTGGCTCAGTGTTTCCCGACATTTTAAAAAGTGACTGCGCTGTACCTGTTAAAAGCCTATCAATTAATAAAAAAAAAAAAAAGCACAAAAATAGGTATTGGCAAACAGTAAAAAGAAAACAGGATAAACCAGACAAAAGCTAGAAGTTTAAGTAAGGCGTGTTTGGGGTCGATGTACTTCTATTCACACACACGTGGGTATCTCAAGAAGAGAAAAGCCCATTCCCAAAGGCCGAGCGGGTATTTTTGTCTTTTCCTCTGTTGTTTGATATCACCTCTGTTGGAGAGGGTATCTCCAGGAGTATCATGTCCCACTGCATGTGCGTGAGGATGGGGGGAAACCTGCCCTTCAGGGTACGGACCATGGAAGCAGGACTCCTACAAGTTCCTCCTCACTTTGCCCCAAGAGAGGGAAAAGGCTGAGATATTCCTTAGCCTTTGCAGATGACACCAAGCTGTGTGGGGCGGTGACAGGATGCCACCTGGAGGGACCTGGACAGGTTCAGGAAGTGGGCCCACGTGAACCTCATGAGGTTCTACAAAGGCAAGTGCAGGGTCCTGTCCCTGGGTGGGGGCAAGCCCTGGTGTCCATGAAGGCTGGGGACGAAGGGATGGAAAGCAGCTCTGCCAAAAAGGGCTTAGGGGCACCAGGGGGTGAAAAGCTGGCCGTGGGCTGGCAACGTCCACTCACAGCCCAGAAAGCCCCCCACATCCCAGGCTGCATCCCCAGCAGGGTGAGGGAGGGGATTCTGCCCCTCTCCTACTACATTCTCCTTGACAAAAATCAGGTCATAGACACATTTTGCCTATGAATGCTCTCCACGTTTCACAATTCCCAATATTTCTTCTCCAACGCAACTATTTTTATTTCCCACTTTCCCCAAGTCTTTCCCAGTATTGTCAATTAACCCAGCTTATTGGTATTAAAGCTTCCCCATAATATTGAATGTTCTTTCAAATGTGGAGCCCAACAAAAATACCCAAACAGTCACTTCTTCCAGAGACACCCCAATCTATCTCTCTCAGGTACAGCGATGTGCACCTCCAGGCTGGCCACGCTACTTCTGAGGTTGCCCCAAGGCCCAGAAGAAGTCCCCAACTCAACTCCAAAGGCTCCCACCAACACGGAAGGCAGATCACAGAATCACAGAATGGTTAGAGTTGGAAGGGACCTTAAAGATCATCCAGTTCCAACCCCCCTGCCATGGACAGGGACACCTCCCACTAGAGCAAGTTGCTCAAAGATGCTCCACAGCACATGCAGGTACCCCGAGACAGGCTTGTGGAACCGCTGCCATCATGAAACCTTGACTAAAAGAAGCTGGGAGGCTCCTGAGACTTTCCACTTGGTTAAAGACTTAATGGCCAAAACCAACACGGGTTCAGCAAGTCACTTGCCCACAGGTTTCATGGAAGCCTGTGAATAATTCCACCCAAATCACAGTCCACTATCATGTTAATTCAAGTAAATGAGATCACTCATGCTTAACGTTAAGCACATCCTTTAGCTCGTTGATGGCCCGGACCACACTGCTTAAATCCATTAATTTTTTATTTTTTTTTTACTTACAGTATGTTAAGTATGAGGAAATGTGATTGACATTGATCTAGAACAGCATTATTGCACATTTCAGTGCTATTTTCCAACTCACTCCTGTGTACCCACTAGCATCCTAATGAAATAATAATATCGCTTGCCTTTTGCCACGCACAAACAGTAGATTTAATCTAATAAAAAAAAAATAAGTCTTTGGTCTTTGCTGGCTGGAAAAACTTTCTCCGGGTGCTGCCAAAGCCTACGCGCACGAGCAGCTCCCATCCCACCCATGCACTGGTTCATCTGGACTTCCAGGATCGGTGGGAACTTCCCCGGTCTGAGAACCAGATAAGTTCATTAGCACTTTAAAATACGGCTGCAGTGACCAAACCTGGTTGATTTCCAAGATTAAAAAACACCACAAAACCCCCCACACATTTGTATAGTTCAATACTTTCCCCCAATTACAATTCCTATTATCTCAGTAATAGATGAACGTGTTAATAGCACAAGACACTCTTAGGTAAATATTTAATTAAGCTCCAGAAAAAGAAAGAAAATGTGTATCATTTACCTGACAGATCAGATCAACCATTCTATTAGGTTAATTAGGCATATTTTTAAAAATCATTTGTGTTATGTAACAGGCAATTAACTCTGTAGAGCCCCGATCCATTGCCTGCTAAAAACCAGTGGATATTATCCCATTGACTCCCATGGGCATCGTCCCACCCTCGAGCCCAGCTTCCCAAATTCATGAACAAGTGGAACAGCTCAACCCTTGGGGGTAGCATCCTGGGAAGCGGGTGACGGCTCCAAGCCCACCTCCAGATGGGTGACAAAGCCAGCACCTGGGCTTCAACCCTGTTCTGCTGCACCAGCCCGGGCAGGGGATGCAGTCAGTTGCTGAGCTCTTCCCTTTGGGATCCCACCGCTTGGCTCCAGCCAAGAGTCTTCTGTCACCCCTTCAGAGATGCTGGGCTGATAGAGGCCATTTAACCTACTCATGGTGCCTCTTTTTTGTCAGGTTCTTCAAAAAACAATGGGATTTTTTTCAAGCACAGAGGAGGGTCACCACGCTCCCAAAGCTGCCCAGTGCTTTCCAGCAGCACACGGCAGTACTGGCTTCATGGCCAACCACTGGATGGTTCTCAATGACGCGAAAGAAACTATTTATGTGCTTACAGTAAAACACATGGTTTTGTGGTGAGCCGAATTCCCCTGGTTGTCCTTTCTGGTATTCTTTGCTGCGTTACTCCTACTTCTCCCTCGAGCCAAGCATGGCCATGACCAGAGGGCACTGTCAGACACTTAAAATAACACGGGAACACCAAGGACCTCAGGGCTGGGGTAATTCCTGGTCTCCACAACCATCCCAGCCTGAGTCCCTGCACACACCCAAGACTAAGCCAGAAAGCCCTGCTGAGGCAGGGGGACACACCAGGAGCAAAGGACACTCCTGGGCAGGGAGGGAGACAGCTTTGGGGATGCATCAGATTCTACATGCCCAAGATACTCTATTGGTTAGAGATTAGGAGACTAACCTCACAGAATAATTCTGTAACATTTGCCTAGACTCCAAACTGTTTAGACGTCTCCATTTTGGCTGAGAACTCCTTGCCCTTTACCTTGCTTTAATGTGAGCCCATGTCACCCTCAAGGTCTTCCACCAAAGTGAAAAGTTCTGGACTCTGATCAGAAAACGACAATGGCTCTTGTGCCTTATCTTCAGGGGTCGGGTCTTAGCTTTCGACCAATTTTCTTTGTATTTATACTTAAATGTGCAAACTACACTATATTACTCTGCAAAACATCAATGAGAAGGCTTAATTAAGTAACACTGACAGATAAATCCATTTCTTTCGCAGTAATCAAATCAAAGCAGGTTGACATAACACAGGAACTTAATACAGTTATTCCCTTGTAATTGGAAAAAGGCCCTTTACTTCTCATTAAAGCAATCTTCTGGGTATTGGCATAATAAGAAGGCTCAGGGCTTTAATACTGCCCTATAAAAGCCCCAAGATACAGACCCCTTAAGCAAACATGCCAGATTATCTAATTCCTTGATCATAGTGGAACATGTAGTTATTGTTTTAAACTACTAATTCTTTATCTCAGCTAGAGACAAAAAGGAGGAACTCGGTCTAAAACACGTATCATGGAGCTCTATAAAAATGCAAGCTCTAGCTGGGGAAAAAGATGCTTTTTCAACAGTACCCAGGATCTTCAGCTGGGAAATCGAGAGTTTAGCAAGAAGAAAATTGTTCTTGGACATAAACAGTTATAAAGAGCAAATAATACAATACAGTTTTATCACATTGGTGAATTTGCTAGAAAGTATTTTTTTGGCAGAAGCAGAGCCAGTCAAAGCCTTCCCGCTGTTGGTGTGATGGGACCACGCCGTCTCCCACTGCCCCACTGTCACCAGCGACCGCCTACAAGCCCTCGGAGAGTCACCGCGTCCCCTGTGGCCCACGAGCAGACTCGGAGTGTCACCAGAGTGGGCTCAGCACCCGCCTGAAGGCTTATGCTGGTGGCCTCAAAGGGGTGACGTGGAGGGTCCAAGTGGTAGATGGACAGATGGGCCATCGACAAGCAAAAGCCACCAACTTCTGGCCCCCTCCAACCAGCCCACAAATCAACAGCGCTTCTCCCTCACCCAAAAAGAAAAGAAAAAAACAACCCTCACTAATTACTACCTAGTTAATCTATCCCAGTTTACTAATAATTTAGTATGACAGATATTACAAGACGGTTTGTAAGCTCCTAAACCTAATTCCAGAAATTTATTATGCACCCTGTAAGTACTGCCACTTCGGTAATTAGGACAGCGAAAGCCTAATGACACCAAAGTCAATGCAAAATTCTCCGGTGACTTATTCTCAGAGCTTGGATTTATCCCAGAGTGCGTAAACTTGAACACAGATGTCATTTTCCCCAGAATCTGGCTCCTGTAAATTAACCTCACTTAAATCGCCAGCGTTAGGCAACGTGACATTCCAAAAAACAAATCATCATGGACAGATGTGGTCAGTTTCTCAGAATGGGATTCATACACAATTAACAGTGGGGTTTAAATAACGTAACTAAAGCTTCATTCAGCGCCACCGAAGTTCCAGCTAAAAGCAGTAAAACTGGAGTTTAAATGAAATTAAAGCATTCTGAGCTTTTTAAGCAAAGAACCTGGGAAAAAAATATTCAACTGAATAGAGAAGATGTTCAGATTGTGTTTGGCTGGATTCGAGTCCTATTACCTCTATTAATGATCTGGGCCTTCAGAGAGGCCACTGATGCTTAAGGATGCAGGGAGAAGTCTGAAGCACTGATTTTGGGGCCAAAACCTGCCCTTAGGCAGCAGAATGAGGTTTGGAAAGCCACCAGTCGAGCAGGCACTGAACCCTAAAAGCACTTTTCAGCAGCCTGCAAAGTTCTGCTTCCTGCACCAAGGTTCCCTTGACTTCTAAAAGGGGGAGGGACACCCTGGGAGCCCCCAAGGAAAGACGTGGGGCACCGAGATCCTCCAGCTCACACTCCGCCCAGACCCCCCGGTGCTCCCCGTCTGCTAAACAGACTCCAAACGTGCCCGACACACAGACAGGACCCAGTTCAGCAAAAGCAGAGCAGATACCATCGTGGCCCACCACAACTATTGAAGTTGGAGCCTTCCAGCATGCAGTCGATGGCAATTACACCTTCACCACCAGCTGTGCTTTAGAGAAGCATCAGCCTGACCATTAGGTGCCAATAAACAGCTCGGGACCTCAGAGGAGTAGAAGTGCATAACACACACCTCCCAGCTCCAGAAAAGGGAAGAAGTTCAGAATTAGGTGACCTAAAGGGCAACTTAATGCCTAATACATGTAATTTTAAATTATTTTCGCAGTAGGCCACTAGCTCTGACACACAGTGTGACTCCCTCGGGCCAACAAGGGGCTGTGATACATACACCAGAGACACCGTGTAAAGGCCACTTGGCCTTGGTTGTAACGTCCAGTCCCTTGAACTTTCTTTGGTAAAAGTTTCCTTGAATCCCTTGAGGTGCTCCCAGAGACTTTAGAATTACAAAATTAGTATTTTTTCTGGAAAAACACCCAAGCCCAGAAAAAAAAACACAACACAAACCAAACTCCTCTTCGCAGGAATAATCCAAACAAATACTTGGGAAATCATCCAAGACTGTAGCAATAACACAGGACAATAAACTAGACCATTCTGGAATATAGTTTCGTTTGAACCTCCCACCATGTCCAATAAAAAATTTGGGCACATACATAAAAACCTTAAAATCACAGGCACCAGGAAATTATATTCTTGTGCTTTACTCTGTAAACAGCAACACGGATATCCCAGGCATTTTGCTCAGAGAGATGGAGGGAAAATAAGAAAGGGAAGTCTCAAAGTAGCAAAGTAACTAAGATCTTAAGTGTTTCAAAAAAAAAAGTGCCATTTGAAAGACCATACAGATGGAAAAAAAAAAAACATGTAAAAAGGAGTATGCACCTGGTGTCAGACACAAGAACAGTCGTCCAGCAGCTGAGACAACAGAAGGAAAAAAAGAAGAATATATGTATATATATATACACACACATTTTTTTTTCCTAAATATTCAAATAGTAAAATGAGCAGAAAGGGCAAATTCAGTTTTCATTGGCTAAACCTCCTTGCTACAAAAAGAGAGGGGTGAAATTCTACTTCTGGGGGAGCTTCCCATTTGATTTCAATTAAGACTAAGCCATTGCCTTTGGTATTTGCGTTCCCTTTGTTCAGACTAAACGATATTTCACATTTAGAACAGCAACATTCAGAGAAACAGCACAATCAAAAGTCCTGCCATTTAACAAACGTAGCAACACAGGTGCTAAGGGAGAAAAATCTGGCCTTTTTCTATCAGTTTCAGAACAAGAAATACAGAATTATGTTTCTTTAACTTTAACTCAGTTCCAGGCCATATTTTTTTTTACAGGGTCTGAATAAACTACGTATCAAGCCAAAGATAATACCTGAAGAATGGTCATTTCATGTGCAGAAGTGCAAAATAATATTTATTGCTATAATTATTTGTCTTTGTGGCTCTGAAAGAGAATTGCATTACTATAACTCCAAAATACTGTAATGAACTTGGAAAATATTCGAACACGCAAGAGCATAAAAATGCTTAAGTTGATGACTTTTTATTTTTCATGACAAACTAGAATATATGTTTCAGAGAAGCCAAGTGTTGTGTTCCTGAATTTACCTATACAGCAGATGGGATCCGTTGTGGAAAACCAGAGCGAAAGGAAAATCTTCCAAATGCTCCTTGGGGAACTCAAAGCCTAATTATTTAAGATGACTTTCCAAAGAAGAGAGGTAATATGCTGTACTCAAAATTAATACATTTGCTTAACCTCCCTGAAAGCGCTGTAATGTGTTTGCCTCGGGAAAAGATGCCAAGGAAAATGGTGGTTCCTTCCCGGCACTTGACTCCTGCACACCAAGAGTGGTGTCTCCTGGCCACGGTGGTCGTGGCAGGCAAGTTCCTTCTGCTTCAGCGCAAGGGTGGCTGGTGACACGCACCTCCCCGTCCCTGGGGGGGTCCAAGACCAGGTTGGAGGGGGCTTGAAGCAACCTGGTGTGGTGGGAGGTGTCCCTGCCCAGGGCAGGGGGTGGGACTGGGTGGGCTTTAAGGACCCTTCCAACCATCCTATGGTTCTATGAGATGTGGCACAGGAGCACAGAGAAGGGTACCCAAGCGAGCTAAGAGCAGTGGTGGTGACAATTGAGGAGGACAGGAGGGGGAAGGCCACACTTACTGCCGGCAGCAGATGACAAGGGTAGTTTATATGAAAGGAAAAGCCAGACCCTGTTCTTCTACCACATTAGCTCAAAAAAGCTGATGGTGGTTCTGCTCCTGGGCCAGGATAAAATAGTATATTAACCCATGAATGTAATTTTATATGGGATTTAACAGTCAAAATGTCCTCAAATGGGAAGGAAAAGGACCAAGATCTCAACACAAAAGAGACTTTCTGTACACACGCGGTGCTACCTCACGATTAGCATTTCTCATTGTATGAATTACAGTTGTGTCAAAAATGAGAAGGGTGGGAAAAATCCTAGACTCTAATTATGATTATCCTACTTAGACAAGTACGATAAACAGATACTTCGGGATTGCTATTTCCTCTTTGTGCTCTGAAGCACCTTACAAACAGTACGTCACAAACTGCTAATACCAATTAAGTTAAACACACTCGTTTGGGGGATTGAGACCTTTTCCGCTGATTTGTTTTTCAAAAGATTATTTTTTTTTCCCCCCCTCTCAGAGTATTATGTTTTTTTAAGAACTAACTAAGAACGAGCTCAACAAAAAAGTGACAAAATACAGAAGGAGGATTAAAGAGAGACAGATCAAGGGAAGAGTAAGTTTAACCTAGACATTTAAAGGATTGGCAAATTTAAAATGCATATTCATTGATGTAATCTTTTTTGAAGATTTTGCTCTAAATATCATCAGGACATGATTAAAAAAATGTGGAAGAAGGGCAGTAAGAAGCTTGGAGGTGACAGAAGTAGCCAAGGAGTGACTTTGTGAGAGAGAAGCCAGGAGATGGAGTCAGGAAGAAAAGCACAGACTAGGATGGGCCATGGAAACCAGCAAAGAAAACTTAAATATGAGATGGGAAACAATAATGGGATTTGTGAGGAATCAAAGGTGGGTTTAGTAGCAGACAATAGACGGGACGGTGACAGACTGCAGGCATGACGTGGGGAGAAGTTGCACCAAGATTGGGCTTGAAGAAGAGAAGAGGAATAGAGGAGTCCATTCCCCTCCAGCATGAGAAAAATTGCATATAATTATCCTCCCCGTGACAAAGAAAGCACGGATTCAAAATGGGAAAATTCTACTACTTGTTTGATAAACAATTTACTATTGGTTTGCTCAAGGGATTAGATACAAAGCTTTAGGGGTTTGGTTTTTTCAAAGAAGTAGGAACAGCTGCCAGATAAATACAATACACTTCAACCCCTCCTCTTAAAGCCACAAATAATTGGAAAATTCATTTGAATCAGCTGGTCATTTTATTTTTCTGCCTGAATTTCCAAAGTCTATACAAATACCCGGGGACGGTCTGAGGCACCACTTGACAGCCTTTGCTGTAAAACGTCAACAGTGTAAACAAATCTAAACTGTTCCCCATCTTAATATTCATAACAAAGGAAGGCATTGTCCTGCCGGCGGGTGAGGTCATAAAACCTCACATTGTATTTCAGAGAGTTACAAAAGCTATTTTCTAACACACTTATGACATAGACTTTGTGCTTGGAAGGACCGGTCCCTTGGCGTAACTTCAGCATTTAACCACTTTGTAGCAGATCTGCTGGGACCATAAGCTGATACTAAGAAAAAGTTTAAGGTCCTAGTTATATTGCACTTTCCAAGTTAACAGGTTCGATTTTGTTCTGGTTTTGGAGAGTTTGGGGTAGGGAGTCCTGTGGGAGAAGGGTTTCCTGAGCAAAATGGGTCTTTTTTTAATTTATTCTAACCTGGTAGGAGATAGAGTTTAGTGGGAAAGCATCTGTTTCTCAGGACTCTTTCAGTTATAAAATGAATGTGGTTTATAAACTGGGGTTATCTAAGTATTTTACTGTTAATTCATATGTAGTCTATACTAATGTTAAAGTACTTAATTTTAACTTGAACCCAGTAACATTGAGCCCTCGGATGTTACAATAATTAATCCCAGGCAAAGCGCACGTTCTACACCACAACTTAAAAATAGTTAAGGGCAGATTTACTTGGACTCTCCTTGTAGCAATAGATTAGGAAGGTCTTGATACAAAGCAAATGGACATTTCAGTTCCAAACTAATAACCAAAACCAGAAGGTGACCAACGATGGAAGTGCTGATTAAAACCTACCCAAGGGCAGGCCACTTAGGATACAGCAGCCAACTAGAAGACAACTATGCATTTCTAGGAGGGCTCATGATGGATCCTCCTTGCTCTCCATCACTAACTTCTACACTGCTTTTTTCCCCCCTTTCCTGTCTCCCACTTCTCCCCCAGCAGCAGCCCAACACACAGCACACAGTCCCTCCAGCTCTCTCCCAGTTCCAGCTCCAGCTTCTCTGGACCACACAGCACCAAGGACCTCAGGCAAGACGGACAAGGGCTTGTGTCCATATCTGCAAACATCTTTGTCATGTAGACCATTGTTTTCTCTTGCAAATAACAGTCACCTCAACAGTTAAACTATAGCTCACCCCCACGCCCTGCCCAATCTGCCCACCAAGCTCCTCTGAAGACCTTCCCAAGGCTGGTGAGAAGAACTCAGATGCTCATCTCAGCTACATAGCCCTGAGAAGGGCTAGTGACACCCAGAGTCAAAGGTTACCTTCTTATTTTAACATTGGCTTTGTTCCCTTTCTGGGAGAAACCTGCTTTGAGCTTCTAAATAAATTATTTTTCCAACTATTTTTTTTTTTTGGCATATGTTTGTGTAATCTAGGGAAATAGGAGCTTTGTAAGGAAAATCTGAACGCAGCTAGAACATTCTAATTTTCTGAGAGACACCACCACATGGTAAGTTATTAGGCAAACAAAACATGGCTACATGTGGAAGAGAAAAGCATTGCTGAAACTCAACTTAGAGACCCAACACCACATGAATTCTATGATTTTTTTCCTCTTTTAAGACACTAAGTTCCTACAAGTGCCACTAGTCAGGTGTACAGATTAAATTTTTTTAATAGTTAAAGACTTATGAATGAGAAATATTATGCTTTGGATATGGGAATATTTAGAGAAAATACCATCATACCAGAAAAGCCCCTCAGAAGCTCCAGGTAATGGAGGAGAACACGCAGAAGAAGTCCCAGCTCCAATGCCCTCCCTCTTCTGCTCCCCCAAAGCCAGGCCTAACGCTACCCTTCGGTGAAGCAGCTCCTCGTGAAGTACGTGGTCCGATATTCTTGTCAGTGATGCAATGTCGAAAATGTTAGATTTAATTTAACTCTTAATTAACAAAAATAATATACGAGGAGTTTGATTTACAAGGAGCGCCCCCCTCACAAATTGCTAAAATAAGCTGAATAATGGTACGGAATAGCATTTAATAATTTGCTACCCAGTTACACTGCATTAGTAATCTCATTAGGAGTTGGCAGCGATGCTGCAATATATCACAACAATCTGGGGAGGGCACCAGGGCTCCCGCAAGGCAAGGGAAAAGAACAACCAGGTTACTGCTCCGCTCCTATACGTTCAGGAGATTATTTCATGGAATAAGTCAGTCCGATGATTTATAGCATCATGTAGACAACAGCACATTTAGCACACGGTAGGCACTCACATGAAAAACTGCCCTGATATGGAAAGGAAAAAAAAAATGCTTAAAACTATGTTCTTAAACCTACTGTAGGCAATTTAACTATGCAATTTTGTATTTGAATACAAATAGAGGAGACCCGCTGCCTTCAGTGGCGACCGGGGAAGCAGCGGGAAGATGGGCCTTTTGAGAATTAGGTAACATGTTTAGGTGCTGAAATAGCTCATTAAAAACTTAATCCAGGCACCCGCCGTTTAATCCAGGAACTTCTAGAAAAACCAGGGTCCTGGCATCTAAGCAGGACTGGATGAAACCTGGCACAGAAGGGCTCGGTCTGGGACAACTGGGAACCAGCCTGGAGACCTGACTCTGCAAACAGACTGATGGTAAAAGCGGTGCAAGAACAGGGTTTTTTCCTACATGTTTTTGAGTGACAAGTAATAAAAAAAAAAAAAACACGTTCCTATTTGTTTTCACTCATGTGAAGTTTTGCTTTGACTTAATCTATCCCTAACTACTAACAGTTAGAGTTGACTACTGGCTTTGAGGTTATAAATGCAAATAAACACAACTCATAATTAATGGAAGCAAATCCAGTGGCCTTAATTCCTCTCTTTTCTACCTGCAAAATCTCCAAGTAGAATTTTGCTCTGATGGCTGGAGCCCCTCTGCTGTGAGGACAGGCTGAGAGAGTTGGGGGGGTTCAGCCT
>JAOXJM010000019.1:912563-942301 GCA_026413425.1 Tringa solitaria | reverse complement strand
GGCAGCCACAGCTTCTCTGGGCAACCTGGGCCAGGCTCTCACCACCCTCACAGCACAGAAGTTCTTCCCCAGATCTCCCCTCTTTCTAGTGCAATTCCTTATTACACTGACTGCGCATCTCCTCCTGTCTCTAACTTCAGTCAATTCAACACACCGATGGCCAACTGCAAAGGACAGACAGCTGTTTGTCCCCATACACCATCTGGATACACATCCAAGCAAGGCATTTATACCTTCATTGTATACAAGATGATTTATATATGTATATACATACAGAACGTACACGTTCTGCTTTCAAACAGCCAGGCACCTGCCCGTCCTCACCATCCCCAGCCACACGCTGCTGCACCAGGACGGTTCCCACAACCACATCTTGAAAACCGGTTAAAAACACTCTCCCTAAGACACACACATGTATTTTCCACTGCTCCGGCCAGAGCCTGAGCACAAACACCAGCAGGAGATCCGGGTCTTCAAACCCTGCGATTAAGGCTTACGGGATCCAGCCCCGAGTTTCTCCGGAGCTGGCAGGATCAGCCTTTCTTACAACAAAACGTGGTGAGATCCTGCACTCGATGCTCCTTCAAATGCAGGTTTGGGATAGTTCATTTTTAGTTAAATCATTCCCTATAGCAAATTAACAGCCAAACGGGGTAAGAATCCTTACTACACATAAGGCCACCTTCCGCTTGCATGGGGAAGCTCTCAAAGTTAAACCCCTTACAATCCTCTCTCAGCCCAGAAGGTTTCAAATCAAAGCAGAGAACAAGAGGGGTGGATTTATTATTTTTTTTTGGCAAATGTTAAATGTAAAGTCTCATAAAAATTTTTGCAATATGCAAATAATTTCTCAGCAATTCATTTTTTTTTAATATGTGTGTCACTACAATCATGCACCATAAATCAAAATTAGGTGAGAAAAAAAATAATAAATTAGCAATTTTCAGGGATTTAATAATCTTGCTTTTATAATTCACTCCAGCATATCAGCACCACTTTTACATTAACAGCCTTACTTTCAAAAATAGACATAACACTATCATAACATTTCAGGCTTTCAGGTTTTTTTTTTTTTTAAAGGATGTCAAGAAACAACTCCATCAATCAAAGCTGAGAAGTGGGGGGAGAAGGTACAGCAAAAGAGAAGGCATGCCCCTGCCCGGTGGGAGGGAGGGACGGGCAGGACCTGCCTCCCAGCTCCTGGAGGGATGCTCATGCCCCAGCAGTCCCCCAGCAGCTCCCAGTCCCTGGGGTGGCTTCAGGACAATCCTGCTCAGTTTGCCACCGACCACTTACTGCTGGAAACACGTGGAAAAACGTGTTGGCCAAATTCACCAGCCAAAGAGCCCAGACTATAAATGGCTCTAAAGACCCCACCAATAAACACGCACCAACTCAGTCCTACTGATTTGAATTACATTTTCATTTACAGTTCACTCCAAGGAGATGAAGGTGTCTCAAGTTGTCAAGTCACTCTTTAAGCCCTCCTGAAAACTCTTGGAATAAAGAAAATTTAGGGTTTGAAGAGACGGGTTATTTCTGTGCAGATCACCACGCTCAAGTCACAAGTTTAAGAAAATTTGGCTGAATGTTTCATAAGCAGCACGAAAACAAGAAAATATATTTTTAAAATGTGTACTTTAGGCATTACAAAGCAAGAGGTGGGAGAGCTACTGCATTCTCACTGTGGGCTCCACACCTTCTCTGCAGGATTTTGGGTTTAGACACTTTGCCAGTCTTCTCCCCCTGGTCCTCCTCCCTGACCCAATGGGGCATCAGGGCACAACAAGGGCCAGGGCACTTGCTTGTTGATGGCTCTTGGTACTTGAATATTGCTGATGATAATGTATGGTATTACCTTGGATCCTTTTAGTTTGTTTTCCTCTGTTTAATGATACTGGCTTTAGCAAAAAGGGCAAAAAACCCACCCTTAAAAATCAGCTAAATAGCAAAGGGGGATGGGGAGAGCAAAATTACCTATGGCTAAGGACGTGACTGCTATCGACTAAAATATACTTCACAGTAGGGTTTCAACCATATTCAAAACTCAGCTTCTACATAATAGCACTCTTAATAATAAACCTATTTTTTCCCAGCAACACTTCTCCAACTCCCCCTGTGTTATCACATCGCTCCCCTCCAACCCCCGCGGCTTGATTTCTTTCCTTGACGTGACATCTGTCCACACGAGATTGCAATATCCTTGGGCGACTGAAGACATCTCCTTACGAGTCTATAAAATTCCTAACGCAAATATGGCACTATCCAAATAAACAAATACTAATAAATGGCTGTTAGGGCACTGTTGTGGCTTCGTTTCGGCATCCGAGGCGGCAGGGACACATTCCCGGTTCCCCAGCGAGGACAGGTCTGCTCCAGCAGGACCGGCAGCGAACGGCGCGGACACGTGAGAGCCTTTTCAATGCATAAAGACTTCCTTGTTGAATTAAGTTTGTTCATGCTACAATCCGAACGCCACATCTGGTGCTCCCAGTGACCAAAACATTCCTTGTTAGCTTCCCAGTAAATAAATTATTTTCTACAGAAACACTCCAGTGACTAAGATGAAAATAGTGTGGAAAAGGAAATGTGCCGGACCATTTATACTGTTTTTTCTCCGTGGTTTAATGGGCAGAGTGCTGCTGAATACCAGGCTGCAGCTCAATTGAAGTGTTCCACTGTCATCACCAGCAGCTGCAGAACCCCCGAGACTGAAACACAGCCCTCCCATTCAAGCTCATTTCGACCATTGTTACTTATAATATGATCTAAAGGAACATTTGCAGGATTTCATAGAAAGTTTAAATGTTGTTTGATGAGAGCCATTAGATATTTAAATCCGAAACGAACGACATACAGTAGCGAGAGAGGCAATCACAGCACACCTAACGTGGAGAGCTAAACTTCGTGGCTATCATCTTCACTTGTTCCTGGCTAAGATTTATCCAGGGAAAGGTTGGCCTTCGTACACTTATAAGATCCCAATCGTTCACAACCTGTCCATGCCATACTGCCCCCAGCTACCCCAAAGAGACCTCTTTCACTAAGCTGCCTTCCTGGAGGTCTACCCTTATAGGACACTTTGCAACCCAGCTGGTAGGTTTTTCCTCTCCCATTTTTGCCCCTTCCAAACCCTACCATTTACCCCTCCCTACGCTTCTAATCTGAAGACTATTGCACAAATGCTCTTCCTTGGTATTTCTGGGTCCTCACCTCTTCAAGTGACTCATGTCTCCTTTATTATTCTTCTACTCTTCTCTGCATTTCTACTCTCTTTTTGGGGACTTTCTTTTCTTATCAATATATTCCATGAAATCAGACCCTTGCACTTTGTCTCCATTTGTCAGAGCGATGAACAGGCATTTGCTAGGCTGCACCTACTCACTCCTGTGTGCCAAAGAGTTATTACTGTGATGTTCACCAGGTTCCCTATTCAACCCCTTCCCACCCATAACCAAGCTGCCACCTTTCCCAATTCAGTCTCCAGACTGGTCAGACCACAACTCCAGAGCAGGTGTATCACCTCTCCTACCTCCCAGCTCTCTGTCCGCCCTCTGGTTTCCTTCCACACTCTTTTCCACAATTTTCAACCCAATACCAGGTGACTGACCTGCTCCTCAGCAATTTTCTTTCTATCTGTTCCTTTTTCCCATAGATATGGTTGATGGTTCTCCCCGTAACTCTTCTCCCCCCTTTGAGTCTTTTTTGTCCCTCTCTCCTGTTACTAAGAGGTTCCTGCTGATTCTCAGCCCTGGCCAGCGGTACCAGGAATCACTTGCTTCACTTCTCCTGCAACACGAGCTGTCTGGGTGGAAATCCCAAGACCAGGTAGACATCTTCCACCACAGACAACTCCTCTGCTTCTTAAGTTCTTCATGCCCTTCCCACTAAACAGCTCTGTGACTCCAACTTCATTGAATCGCACACCCACAGCCCCAGCTGCCTTTTCTCTGCCTTTTCCTCAGTCTCAGCCTTCCTTCCCTTTCACTCTCCTGGCTCTATCTCCCCCAGCACAGCGCTTTGCCAATTCCTTCCGAAGAATAACTTACCAAATAAAACATGACTTCCTCCCCGTTCTTCCCCTCTCCCTCCTACAGCCTTCATCCTCTCTCCAGAACAGAAGGTTCTTCTCAGTTCTCTCTAAGCCCGTCATTATTTTTTTCCAGCGATCCAGTCCACGCTGTCTCCTCTTTGCCTATCTCACCATCTCCTCCTCTGCTCTGACCCAAAACCTCCTTCTCCCCACCTCCAGCTTTATCCCCTCGCAGCTCAAAATACGTCTGAAAACCCTCTTGACTGCACTCCCTCCTCGCATCCTTCTCATGGTCTTCCAATCCCCATGGCCTCAGCCATACATTATTCACCAGCCCTCGGTTGGGTTCAGCTGCCGGGAAGAGCCGACCACAGCTATTTATGCTGAACAATACCGTCTCTTTGTCTTCTCGTGCTCCCCAATCTGTCTATCCATCTGTTCTCCCTTGTTTTAGGCTCCAATTTTAAGCTCCTGGGGAAGGATCCTCCTCTTTGTTTAGGGCTTGCTCAGTCACAATAAGGTTACAGTTCAGGGCTAGACCACCTCAGCGTTAACATTTTTCAAGTAAATAAATAAATAAAACCTAGATTTTACTTGGATCCAACTTGTTTAAATCTTTCTTTTAACAATAAAAACTCTCTTTAGTCAAAGCAGTGATTTTCTCGGGAATATTTTCATCAACGTACTCTAAAAACAAACCAACTTTGATTCCTAGGAAATTCTGTCTAAAACAAGGGTTGGAGGGAAGCAAACAAGTACAAAAGGCAGCAAACAAATCTCATCTTGGACAGAGATGGAAAAACAATGATATTTAGCTTCCTGGTTTTTCTCTTTTTTTTTTCTCCAAAAGTTTTGAAGAAAATGGAACAAAGATAAAATAATGTTTGTCAACTTTTTTTTTTGTTGTTGAGGAAGAGGAAGATTTCCTCTTTGCTTCTTGTCCCACTTCTGATCCTCGCTGCTCTCCAGGTGACACCGGTCGGCCCCGCGCAACTGGAGCAGAGTCAGGTGTGAGAGGTGGTGTGTGAACTGCAGTGGCTTCGGATTTGCTCCCTCCCTATTAATTGCTGGGAAACTTCCCTACGGTCCCACAGATTTATCAGGCAAAAGGTACAGGAATAGCTAAAGGAACAGCGCTCCATGGAAAGAGACAGCCTGACCCTCATGGTAAAAGGACTAAAAAATAAACCGCTTTCTTGGTTTCCACTCAGGACCACTGCTTGGAAAATTTCTCTTTCTTTAAAAGTACCTTGTGTTTTCTTACTAGTCATGAGAAATATCACGCTCCAGAGGAGCAGCAACCCATTTGTTCTACTGCCCGTACGCAAGCTGACAACCAGGCTATGTGGCTACGAACAATACCGCGCTTGTGCCACCGCTGGGAATCGGGGCTGGATTTGGATTTTGGGGAAGCAGGTGCACATAAGCGTGCCATCTCCTTTTAGGTCTTGAAGCAAGCAGGAAACCTCATTTTAAGCCTGACTACCAAAGGAGATCCAGTCACAGCACCGGGAACTCCTGAGGCACCCTAGCTGCAGGAACAGAGTCCCCTAAGTCAGAATTCCAAGGAGGGAAGTAATTCCCAACTTAAATAGCTTTATTTTTTACTCTCGTTCTCAAAACTTGTATGTGTCTGACTGCCAGGGCCAGGAAACCCACTGCAAAGGAATTGGGGATTTCTAACCCAATATTTATACCCCATTTTTTACTCCAAGTCATGATGGAAACTGTACAACAATATTGAAGAGTTACATGGACAAGGGGTGAAAAAAATTGTGCTCAAAAGCAGACAGACAAACCGCTTGCTCTATAGAATTGTAACATTTTTAGAGGTCTACTAGTTTTGCAGGTTTTGTGGTGTTTGGGGTTTGTTGGGGTTTTTTTCCATTTTACAGACAGGCCGGTTTCCTTTCCTAATTAAGCCAGTCTTAACAAACAAAAATAGCAAACCAGGAGTATGGTAAAGCCATCAAATATCATCAGAACTAATGCATGGGGGAAAATTAACCATACGTAGCTAATTAGTTTTCAAAATGTGTTTCATGTATTCTTCTGTTTCAACAAAAGAGCTTTACAGCGAAAGGAAAGAGGTAATCTCCAGCATCTTCCTGGACGGAGCCAGAGGGTAAGCAAATTAAGAGTCTCCTCTTAACTGCATTCTTGGGGCAACCAGACAGGTTTTCTGGCTCCAGGTCCCTGTCAAGTGACACTGCATTAACGAAGTGACACCAAAGGTAAGGCAATGCTGTACAGGTCGGGGTTTTTTTTCTTGTTATCCAAACTCGAAACACTTTTTAAGCCTCCTGTATCTGAATTTTTTCCCCTCAAAACATACTTATCCTACGACTTGGTTTAAATTCTGCGGGGAAGCAGCAGAACGAGGAGGCCCTGCTCATACAGGGCATTATCTCACCATGGTCCTCTTGGGCTCTTCACAGATCTGTGATTGACAAAATCTACCAAAAACAGTTCTCTCCTTCAAAACAAAGGTGCACTGAGCCAAAGGTTACATTCTACAAACCAAGCCGGAATTAAACTCACCAAAGGATGAAGCATCAGGAATTAAAACCTATGGAATGCAGTTTAAAGGAAATATCTGTTTCATTAAGACAAAGATGTTTCAGTCATTTCATTAGTAAGAAATGTAAACTATTCCCTGGCACGTGCCAGAGCACAAGCTGCATTCAAAGGTATCTAATCAAGGCACTTCTCCCTGGTTCAAATCTACGATTGGGCTCCCAGAGCAAAAGACTGACAACTCGATTACGTTTCTTATTATAGGCATCCCCTAACCCACGAAAAATGTACTCTCCCTTCAGCGTGTCACCATGGACTCACTGCTGCTATTAAAGCAGGCGGGGTCGAACGCTGTCCACGTCACCGTTACACCCCACACCATAATTTGGGAGAAGAAAGAAAAAGAAAAGAAGATAAAAGCAAAATCGTTCTTTTGCAAAAGCATCTTCTTGTGATTTGCAATTGATTTAGGTCTCGTGAAAAGTTTTCCCCTGTGAATCATTCGGCAGCAATTTTGTTATTTTTTTGATCTCGTAAGATTCAGAACAGGAAAATTAAGAAAAATTCACCCCGATTCATTATCTACATGACATGAATTGCATGGAAAAGGAAAAACCAAGCAGTACAATGTTCTAAAGATTTTTTTGACTTCTAATATAATACTGTAATAGATGAGAATACCATTTTCCTTTATTTTAAGTAAGTCTTCTATTTGATATTATCTCATTAAGCATTGCTGAAGAAGAAAAACATCCTATTTACAGGATAACATCTACTTATGATTAAGGCCCTTCCAGGCTTTAAACAAAAGACACCATCCAAGAAACTATTGATATTTATCTTTTTCTTCCTGACATAAGAGAAAGTCCTGCAGGATCTCTGAGCACGGAATTCACCGGCCACAGACTGAAATGTCGCTCTGAACCACACCGCAGCAGCTTTAGAAATTACCCCCAGCACTGTGTTCACCAGAGCCCTTCATCTGGGAATTACACTGCCCAGAAAGATAACAGATCACGAGGGCAAGGGGACTGCAAAGGTGATCTGTCAGCTGTAATAAACAAACAAACACACAAAGAAATGAAATAATCGGCAAGGAAGTTGAAGCCTCCCAGCTGAACCATCTCATGGCCCCCAACACCCCTAGGGTGGCCCAGTTCCCCCCCCAAACTGAGAGCAATCGCTTTTTAAACCACCTCCCTGGGACTGTCCTGGTTGTGGAGGTTTCAGTGAGTGCAAGGATTTACCCCCACTGAGGATCTAACCCCCACATCCCTCAAGAAAACTGGAATAGAATGGGATTTGCAGCAGAAGCACTAGTAGCCGTAGAATAACTTGAAGGGGTCAGTGATCCTGCTCTGCAGAAAGAGCTCAGTCCCGAGAGCTGCATCAACAGACATTCGCAGATAAATATTATGAAAGCTTAAAAATATTTTTAATTTTAACCAAAATAAAGCCTTGGTGACCATAACACACCTGTAACCCAGACTCTGTCCCTTCGGCCCCGGCTTGTATTTCACAGCTGAGGATGGACCAGCTCCAAGAAGAGTCCCCGAAGGCGCTGGCATAAACTCAGGAGGATGCTCCCAACTCTTTCTGAAGACCCAGCACATTGCGCTGTCATAGTCCATCAACCCTTGGGCTACCATCCTGCCCACGGGGGCAACACAGGTGATATTGGAGGCTTTTTTTTTTTTTTTTTCCCCTTTTGTGGGGTTAAGATCTCATTTCTAATGCTCTTGGATGCAACACTTGCCTTCTGCTCAGCATTACGCCTTTACCCTTTAAGAGGGGAGATCTATCTCCTGCACCTCCACCAAGGTCCTGGCCCAAGCACCCAACACCCTGGAGCCCAGCCCGGGGGCACAGCCCACATCCTGCCCACTCACAGTCACCAAAACTCCTGGAGTTTACTCTAGGTCCCACAGTGTTAAATGAAAATGGAATTTAATCTCCTACATTTATATGAAAAAGGGCAAGTGAAAAAAAAAATCCTGGTGCTTTTAGTCCCTTTTCAATAAGTTATATCAAATAATGTCTTTTGCTAACTACGTTAGAGAGCAATTATGACTTAATGGCTGTCTAAATCCATTATCAGTGTACATTTAACCTTTCAATATTTAAAGATAATATTTAATTTGAGCAAATTAATGGACTGCCTGTGAGACCAAATATATCTATTTAGTCTCCCTGGTTTTCCATCAGTGATATTTTCCTTTCGATATCAACTTGTGTGACAAGCAAAACTGGGAAAGTTGTTCCATACATTCATACTTCAAATAAACATTAATAAGATAGTGCTAGAATGACTGAGGGACAAGTCAGATCTTCATAGAATCACAGAATGGTTAGAGCTGGAAGGCACCATAAAGATCATCGAGTTCCAACCCCCTGCCATGGGCAGGGACACCTCCCACTAGAGCAGGCTGCTCAAAAATCTTGAATAACTACTAGATTCATCCATATTACTGTTCATATTATTTTCATATCTTTCCACTGTTATTTTTGATCCAGTACAAAAAATAGATTTATACTTTCCTGCCATTTTCACAATTACTGTTACATTAAAAATTTTACTATTATTCCCTCCCTTTTTTGAGTTACAAAAGCATTCCCAGCACAACACACATTCCATATTTTCATGAAAGAGCACAAAAACATTTATGAATTTTCAAGACTGCCTCTGAATAAAATTCATATTTCAAAATCCTGTAGACAGACCACTGTACAGAAGTCACAGTCCAACAGCCCAGTTAAAACAAAAACCCCACAAAAGTGAGCGAGCAAACAAAGCCTGATTACCCAAAGACCAAAGGATTCATGAAAGACCCTACTCCTTTCAAATTACAGTTGCCATGGAGTCTTACCAAAATTTCAAATTAAAGCATACACTACTCAATACCAATTTTTATGCTTGTTCCAGTGACCCAAACCCCTTGTTATTTAAAGTGATTTCTCCACACCTTTCTTTTGAACAGCTAAATCAATGGCCAGGTTTCCAGAACCAAGTGTCCTCCTCCAACTCACTGGTAACAGACCATGAAATTCAGATCTCTCACTGAGATGACTAATGATACAGCAAGGAAAGCCAGAACTGATTCTGTAAATACTGACACAGTTAAAGACATTTCAGTTTAAGGAAGAAAATTCAGTCTCTGTTCCAGGGATCTTGCAATTCAAATCCAGAGAGGAGAGGCGAAGAGGCAGGGAACGCCTTAAAATACATGCCTCTTCAAAACTTAACTGTCTCTGCATGATGCTTCCATGATGTCATCTTTGTAGTCTCTTTTCTCTTAAATAAAAAGGTGATAACGTTCAAAGTTTGCACTATTTAAATAAACATAGGCAAATGATTGCACTTCCCCAATGCAAGCGTGTAAGTGACTGCAAATGCATTATCATGTCAAAACCTGGTGGAGTTACAGAACTAGGTTGACATCTTATTCACATATTGAAAGGTTAGAGGTGTTCCTCTGCGAATAAGGCGCTTTAAATATAGTCTGACTTTGCACATTGTGCGCACTTTGGATTCCATGGTACTACTTAGCGGGTTCCGTGACAAAAAAGCAAAGAAGTTTTTCAGTTGCACGAGTCTGGCATGAAGCCACTGAATCCAGTAAAGTTCTACTCGATTCACGCCGTTGGACACAACTGGAGTTTAGGGCACCACTAAATCCTTCCTCTGACAAAGTCAACGGGACTCTTCCTTGAGTAAAATTCCTTCCCATTTGGACCAGAGCTTAAGAAAAATGACATATAGGTTGCATTTTGACCCCTGCATGGGAGAGAAGGTTTACCAGTAGAGTTGCTGCTCACGCTATCATTCATGCAGAAGCTCAGCAATATAAACTACGCCTCAATCAGTATTTAAGAGCACATTCAAAGCAGATGGAAGTCAAAATGCAAGCCAAAAGGCAAGCGCTTGCTCGCAAGCAAAAGGATGACACTGGTCTGCTAAACTGTGAGAGCACAGAAAAAGTTAAGGAAAATACTAGAAGGAGAAACAGCCCCCAAACACTTAAGGAGGTATCTCAGCCACGGTCTCCAGGCAAATTTATCAATTTAACCTCTACACACCACCATGGATTTACCTCCTCATCTCAGAGACAAAGCGCCCACACAAGAGGGACGTTGGGACCCTCTTGATTCAAATGCAAAAGCCCCACATTATCGAGTTCAACCATATTTCACAGGTCTGTATTTTTATTTCACAACAGATTCAATTATTTCAGACCTAACAGAATCACAGAATAGAACAATGAAACAGCTTCTGTCTCCTGCAAATAAAGTTCTCTCAACTTCTCCCACATCTATACTTCAGGTAAACAAGTTGATTTATTTAAGCAAGGAGATTTCATAAACAACTGGCAAAAACCTGCTACGCAGACACATACACATATAGACACACTATGAATTTCCACCAAGGCACCCCACCTCGCTTTCTACAACCAAAAGTAAAGCAGAAATATTCAATTCACAAGTTCCAAGGCAAAATTCTCCAAGAAAGTAAAAAGGCACAACCCAGGATTCCCAAGGTAGGAACAGGAAAGACAAGGTATGCCAGCCCCCACGTATTTCCTTTTAAAATATTCAAGTGGAAATCTGTTCGCCACTCCTTACCTTAGAGGAGAAGCAGCAGCCCCACTGCCAGGACCCACACACGTCCAACCTCAGCCGACCCACACAGATACAACCAGCCATCTCTACCTCCATCCACACCCCAGCCCTAACGAGCTCCTGCAGCTCACTGGTCGCTCAGCTTAAATGACTCCAATTAGACAACCCACCAACACCTGGAGGGTCTCCACGCCCACAGAGGGAGCTCCGTAGGTCAGAAGGCACCAAGGGGAAGCTTCACCTGGTGAGATGGGACTCCTTTAGATCTATAGAGGTGGCACCTGCTGTCATGGCATCACTTCATGATGCTCTGCTCCCTCCTTGGGAAAAGTACAGAGCAAACTCAACTGGGGCAAGTGCATACATGCAGCTGGGAGACGCAAATGTCTAGTTGACTTTTCCTATCGAAAAAGGCACGTTCCTGTAGAGACATGCCACACGTTGGGGGAGGGGGACAGATGGAGAAGGGAAACATGCTATTTAAGTGCTGGAACAAGAACAAGTGAATATAAACTGGCCATATTTAAATTTTGTCAAAACATTACAATAAGACTTCTGGCCATCAGGACTGAGATGCTGGAACATTATTCCAAGATGATTTTTGGATCAAAAACCTTAACAATTTTAAGACAGAGCATGACAATCTAAGCAATACCAGGCACCTGGACCTGCTAATCCAAAGACTCCCTTCCAGTCCTAACTTCCTTTCAAATACTCTAATAAATGGCATTGATGTACGTCCCCACGTCTATAAACACCAAGGAAATACTTTGCTGAACAAGCCTTTCATTATGAAGTCCAAGGGCTGGCAACCAAAGACACAAACGTGGGAATGATTAACTGCCAGTGGCCAGCTCTCCAGGCAGAGAAACCGCTCTGGAATGCGGGATTACCTGTTTTTAACAAATCCATTAGATAAGAGATTGTCTTTTTTTTTTTTTCCTTCTGCTGTTACTTGTGAGATGCAACAGGAATCCCAGCTCTTCATTGGATCTTGCCCTACAATATCCCTTAATTAATGTGATTTATTCTGGAATACAAGGGGATACAACAGCCATTACAGCACTCACGGCATGGCACCAGGCAGCAAAAAGAGCGTCATTCCTTTTGTCTTTCTACCAGAGCTTACTTTGAACCAAGCACCAACTGATCATTGTACATATGGCCACTGATGACTCTTTTGGGTTACATATGTATATGTTTATTTATTTCTTTGTTTATTTATTGTTTTTATCCAGTAAGGCTATTGTAAACATTTTTCTTAAATACCCACAAGAGCCTAAAAGAAAGAATGGGAAACTAACGACCCACAGACAGGAACGGTTTCCAGCTCGTTTTGAGGCAAAGGGTTACCTCTAAGCTAAGAAAGCTTTCTAGTTTAAAATTTGCCTTTCTTCCAAAAACCCCACAGCCTTCTCCTTACGTGGGTACAGCCAGACAACGAGAAAGGTCTGTCCTTGCCCACAGCCTAAGAGACTTGGAGGCAAGAAAGAATCGCTGTGATGTTCCTGCTTGGAATCATCAAGAAAGCAGAGACTTCTTCATCCTACCAGGCCCATCATCACCGACCTTCAAGGAGCACTGTCTGGTGTGAGCCATTTCCTCCAGATTTTTCTGAATTCTTGAATGCAATGGCCTATTTATTCCACTTGTTGGGGAAAATAATCTGTTTGTAACATGACATTTACTAAAAACTACAGAGTAGACATAGAGGCTTTATTTTTTTGTGTGTATTTGAATGTGTTTGGACAGTGAAAACAATGATACTTAGAGTGAATTTTCAATGCCAGAAACTAGTGGAAGACTTTTATTTGCTAGGCAGCATATGCCAAAGACATGACACCCAGGTCTCTCCCTGCAGAAACTTTGTCCAAAGCTCAGCTCTTTCCAGAGGAAAATACCACTGAGGCTCACTCAAAAGGGAATTACTGCTAAGCTGCTTAGGTGCAAGCTCCGAGCCAAAATTAATCTTGAGAAAATTAGATCCAACCCTGTTCAGCAGAAGACAGTTAAGCCCAAAGCTGTAGAACCCAACACCACTGCAAATGAGCTTTGATGGTCGGTACAACTAAAGGAAGTGGATGACCAGGTGCTTACACAGAGCAGGTACTCCACAAGAGCTGAATGTTTGGGAGATGTTGTTTTGTCTACCTAGACTTTAGTAAAGCCTTTGAGACCGTTTCGCACAGCACTCTCCTGGAGAAACTGGCTGCCCACGGCTTGGACAGGGCTACTCTTTGCTGGGTAAAAAACTGGCTGCACGGCCAGGCCCAAAGTGAGCAGACTGAACTCCAGTTGGTGGCTGGTCACAAGTGGTGTCCCCCAGGGCTCAGTACTGGGGCCAGTTCTATTTAATGTCTTTACCAATGATCTGGATGAGGGGATCGAGGGCACCCTCAGTCAGTGATCTCCTTGAGGGTAGGAAGGCTTTGGAGAGGGATCTGGACAGGCTGGATCCATGGGCTGAGGATATTAGGAAAAACATCTTCACCGAGAGGGTTGTGAAGCCTTGGCAGAAGCTGCCCAGGGCAGTGGTGGAGTCCCCATCCCTGGAGGGATTTAAAAGCCAGGCAGATGTGGTGCTGAGGGACGTGGGTTAGTGGTGGACTTGGCAGCGCTAGGTTTACAGTTGGACTCAATGATTTTAAAGGTGTTTTCCAACCTAAATGAGTCTATGATTCTGAGATGAAGTTTCCATTGGGGCCCTCTGGCGAACAGCAGAATCGGAGAGCGAAAAACAAACAAATATTGTTATGCCTTAGCAAACCTTATTAATTTCAGAAATTACAACCTCTGAAACCAACGCCAACAATTAGGAATCAGAGATTGTCCTTTGGTTGTCATCTTAAAAGCTCAAAGAGAGCTGTATCTACAGACCTGAAAGAAGATAATTGTTGGTTAGACTTCTGTTTGTGACCATCAGAAATGTTACCTTAATTTGGCCTTAATGACCTATAATCTCTTTTAGCATATGGCTTTTAGAATGGTTATTATTCAGCTTGATCTATGGCTATAATGGAGCAGAACAGAACTGTGGGTATAATTAAAATAAGTTCCTGTAAAAGTGGAATATGTAGTACATTGCTAATGTGTAAATGACTAAATAACTTAATTAGGTGAAATGAAGTGCACTTATAACCACAGATGCTTAAGCCGAATCATGATAATGTTGTGTGTGTGAATATATTTTTTTTAAATATGTTTATAACCCAAACAGTAGGACCAGGAAATACAAAGTGTACACTAGTTATAAGGACAGCAGCGGATTTTTTAAAGGGAAGGTTTTGTTACAAATTAACGTGAAGCCAGTAGAGAAAAACAATTTTTAAATCACTTCAAAACGCTGAAAGGAAACAACTTTTCAAGAGGCAGTTCCAATCCCTGCAAACATCTTCTCTGAGCAAAATCTCAAGTGAAATGTATGAGGAAATTATTCTTCTGGGCAAGCCTAAAAGAATAAATAAATAACTGGAGCCCACCTATTCGTATCATGCCTTTCCACGCCTGTACCTATCTCCTTCATTAGCATGAGTATGTAGGGCAATGAAATGGATAAATCTGCAGAATATAGGCAAAGAGCCCAATCCTCCTCATGGGGAAATCAGCAGGAAAATTCCCAGTGCTTTCAATATCCGAAAGACCGGGCTCCAACTCAGGGGGGAAAAGCACATAAAGTGCACTTGACGATTCAAAACATGGGACTGATCTTGCCAGTCTTCCATCTGAGACAGTCAAACTGAATACGAGAAGCTCTAAAAATCACTCACAGCACTTGTATTCATCGATTCATCCATATTCATCCTTCCTCTATCACCGAATCCTTACTGTAGGTGAATGTAACATAACCATGAGCATGATGAGGAGATGAATAAGACAAATTATTGAATGTGTGCTTGAAGGAGGCTTCAGCCAAATAAGCAACCAGGAAATGTGTACTTTCATTTTAACAATGAAAGATAAAAAGGAAGGGTGCAGAGCGGTACCTTCACAAGTACCTAGGGAGCTGTGGTGTGTCTTCTTCCCAGAAAGCAACGATTTTCCACACTGCCCTCATTAAAATAAATACAGTATTTTAGATTTTATCCTATTAGTTCCCTAGCAGAACACGAGATCCTCAGACAGCATAAAATGGCACGACTCGGTGGGTGTTTGTAGAGATACGCTGATTTATTCCAGTGGTGGATCTGATAGATTACATAAATCCACCACCACTTCCTTCCGCGTGTTACCTATTATTTTTTATTACTCAAAAGAAAGTCAAGGCTACCAAGTTGCAGTGCCCAGATAACATTTTCCCATCACTTAACTTTCTCATATTTATTAATTAGCTGCCTCTAATGAGAAAGAGAAGTGCGATAATTGCAGTATTTCGGAGTGAGCCAGACACAAGAAGTGTGAAAACCCACCAGAAAAAATGCTTGAGCGCAGTTCATCAATCCTGTATTAGACAGTAAGCAGCCAGAATTTGTGATTATTCTCTATAAGGAACTTTTCCAGTTTCACCAATCAGTAAATGAGATGGTCTTCCTTGAAGTCTCCTCTCAGGAAACTCTGATTAAATTAGAAAAGATCAAACCCCTTTTCAAGTTGAAAATAATTTGAAAACGCTACAATGAACGCAGGGGAGCAAAATAGCTCTTGGATGTAAGCAAACCCATTTTAAGGCAAAATTTGGACTGAGTCAAAAGTCTCAGAATAACTATTTGGAATCTGTTGCTATTAGTCACCGAGTTGGAATAAAATCAAAAGATGCTAATAACGGAGACGTGCATTCATGCCTGCATAGACACCCTGCCATTCGGAAGGAGGCATTTTCTAGGACGCGCTGGTGAGGAGGAGATGAAATGGCACCGCCGAGAAAAATCTCCTCTCGCAGGGTACAAAGGAGACTTGTACCTCGCAGGAAGGGGAGAGGAGGTGTTTCCCTCTCCTGGGAAGTGTCACCCTCAGAAGAGACTCCATTTCACATCTCCTCCTTGGGAGCCAACTGAAATCAATTAACTCTGCAACTGGAACCAATTAACCCTCCAAAACGCACACCACCAAACACAGTGGCAGTCTTTAATAAATGTAATAAATACAGAAATAATAACACCAAGCACTGCACTGAGTGAACAGTTTTCCAGTCTATGTGATGCGGGCTCTTGATTCTTTAGAGAGACAAAAACGAAGGATTTTGTGTTCTAAAAAATTAAAAATTACCAAAAAAAAAAAAGAGGATTCAAGTAGACCCAGGGGACCTTTAAGATGGGATTCCTCTCATTTAGCTTTAGCCATCAAAAAAGCAGCCATCTAGTCACCCAGCCGTCTTTACAATCAGTGGGAAGAGACCGCTGCCTTGAAAGAGCCATCTCAAACCCTTATCTCAAAAAGGGATAAGCCTCCCTATCTCTTTACCGACACGGGAGGCACCGAGATGATGCCGTTCGATTAAGATGCCAGGCTTTGACGAAAGTCACAGTAGGCAAGATGGGTGCCATCTGTGAAGGCAGGAGCAAGCGAGCAGCCCCGTCCTTCTCCCCTCGCTCGCGGCCGGGAACCCTCCCATCGGCACAAACGAGGGGCCAGGAGAAGGCTATTGCTCAAATACATTTCTTAGTGTTTCGTCTCATTTTTTTTAAATTCACTTCCATTACAGTTCAACATCGCTATTTTTCACATGGACTTCTGATAAATACAACGGACAAATTTGAAAACATTCTACAACAGATTATCCATTTTCATTTTTGCTCTTAATTTCCTGTCGAACTAGGTCTTTTAGACAGCAACGGACAGGGAAGAGGCTTAAGCAGAAAAAAAATATGATTGTACCAATATTATCAAGCGACTCGGTGCTTGTGACCCCTCCAAGTGCCCGCTCAGTGCAAGGGGGTTTCATCCCACCCCACCAGAGACCACCAGAAGTTTCTTTTTTTCCAGCAGTGGGGATAGGACTGAGCTGAATAAGAGGAAACAACTTTATATTAAAAAGAATAAAGCTGCTGCTTTCATAATCCGGCACTTTCTATTTAAGCTCTTTCTATTTTGGATTAAGAAAATAACAATTCTCCATTAGGCATTGCCCTGTTTACAAACACATCACAATTTTGCCCAATGGCAGAGCCAGAGGATATTTTTTTACACTTAGGAATACGTTAAAACATTAGATTTTACAGTTTTAGATATACATTTTTTAAATGTATATCTCTCATTTTTTAAATATCATCCTTTTAGCATAATAAATCTCATCATCTCCTTGAAGTCAGATAATATGGGTTCAATGGCCACAGAAAACACTTGGGCATTTACAGGCTCCACAAGCACAAAAATGCCAATAATCATCACTTTATCTGTTTTCTGGTTAAGTTTTGATTACAGGGTTTTCAGTTCCTTCCTCCATTCCTATTACTTCACCTCTGAATTTTCCATAGATAACCTCTTCTGCTCCCTAAGGAAGGAAACACTGGAATTAAGGGGGAGAATTTGGAACGAAAGCCTGGAGTTACTGGACAGGTCGGATCCAGAGAGCCATGAAGTCCAGCACTGGGGGTTTCTGGCTGCAGGAGAATCCTCATTTTTGGAAGGCGTTTTGCTGCCGCCCCACATCACGCTCACAGGGGAACAGCAGAGCTCTCTACCCTGGATTTGCACTGCAAAGAGACTAAATCTTGCCCCTTCAGATAATGAAGGTTTAATGAACTGCAGTGTTTTTCCTGCCCTACAGAGCTTGCATTCACAAGTCCAAGGAAAAAAATAAAACCAAGTCAGTAACGGGGAAGAAATAGAGACAATGAGATGACAAACATCTGGACGAGCTGGGACCCCATAAAGGTAAGAAGGGATCCAATACTGCTGAAATAATCTGGATTCACTGAATTCTCACGAGAAGTAAAACGTGGGTTGTTATCTGTGTATTTTTGAATATGACAACTTTCTTGCGCTTCTTGCACAAAATGTTTGTGGTTAAAAAGACAATGATAGTTCACTGCCAATAATTTCCCCCTTGAGGATTTACGCCCCGGAGAGGGGCATCTCCCGAACAGCGCAGAGGACAGAGAGCCCCTGCACTGACGAAGAGCTGTCCCGAGCTGCCTGTTTACTTTCCGATAATTGCTAATTTTGCCATGTTAACTTCCTAATTGGATATCAACACGTCCTCAGTGTCTGTCGTAGGCTTCACTCACAGGCAGGGAGATGTGAAGAAGCGTCAGTATCTCACACTGACCAAAGCGCTTAATCGAACGCGGACACGAGCGTGAACCTGAAGCGCTCTCACCACTACGTCACCACGAGTGCCAATTAACCTCTTCGCTTTTAAAAGACAGAGGTAGAATAGAAAAAATAAAGGAATATAAATAAGAAAATTAGGAGAGGGGAAAAAAGACAATGTCCATTTGTTAATAAGCTAGTTCATAAATTAAATGCTCTAATTTGTGGCGTTTACAAAATATCTAATTTTAGGAACATGCATTTTCCTCTGTTTATACAGCACGACACAGTATTTCCTAAGTAAGTAAATCTTTCCAAAGAGTATAAAATCAACAAAGCGATTAGGCACAGAAAACAGAAGTTAAGCAAGGCATTTGCTAACAACTCTGATCCTGCAGAATAAAGCATTATCTAGTCTCGAATCAGGACTTAACACATCATTTTTCCCCGAGGGACTGCAAGGGACAAAATACTGTGAAATAAAGTTGGCTTAGGAGAGCCCAGATTAACACAAAGCACACCAGTGGGCCCAAACAACAGGAGTTTAAGGCAAACCCAAACCAAGTGCTCTGGCAACAGGCAGTAACTAGTCGCGGGTACTAGTTAGTGACGGCAGGGGAGGTTGGATTTGGGAAGATCGACGTGGAAGGTCCGGCTAGAGAAGAGGCATCAGTGGCACAGGAGGAAAATGATTGTGCCTGACAGGTTACGCTCCCAGCAGGAATCACAGAAAACGTCGGTTACGCATTAGAGCAGGAAAAAGCATTTTCCAAATATTTGCCCCCATTTCTCCTTCAGCCCTCTGCCACAAACATTCGGATACAACTGTATCCTAGGTCTGAAAAATAAAATAACATTTCCGAGTCAGATGAAGCCGTACCGGAGAACTGGGACTATTTCTCGTGGAGGGGACATTCCCAACCTCAGGCTGACGACACACCGCAAAGGAGGAGATTTTGGAGAGGCAACCTCAGAACCCTTGTCCAAATTTCAGGTAGATGGGATTTCTGTTGTATAAAATGCCACGTGAGTGAGGTTTTGCAGTACTGGGAAGTCTTGAGAGGCCAAATCATCTCCCCTGTGCAGCGCCCGAGGAAAACCGTTGCTCCTGGAGAAGCAGGAGGAGGGAAGAGCCGGGATGCTCCTGCACACACGCTGGGGTGAGCTCCGGGGCGAGCCCGGGACCCGCTACGATGCTCTCAGGGCTGCAGAACTTAACCAAGCCATTAGGCCACTCTCTGCCCTTTCGGGAGGTCTGGTGGTGACTCTGGCTCATCCCTGCCCTTCTCAAAATACCTGCAGCATTTAAGCAGTTGCAAGGCCTAACGGCCAGCAGTCCCCTGAGGACGAGGAGCATCTCTTCCCAACGCAACGCACCTTGAGCAGCGCCGCGCTAAATATTTACTCTGCATTTCAGCATCAGCTCCTGTGTGCCGTCCCCATAATTAAGTACGCAGATCTATAAGGAGCTAAAAGTAATTTAAGAATTACTTCTGTATTACAACTGTGTATGCCAGCTTCCTGGCCCTCGCTTCTCCCTTCAATGAGAATCCCCTCAGAACCGAGGAAACCTACGCTACGGCCTTCAGAGCTGCCAGCAGAGATGGCCCATGCTCAGGGGGACTCCCAAATCACCTTATCACATGCATGTCTTTATTTCTAAAATACTAAAAACCCCCTCTTTCACGTAGTTTCATTGGATAGCAGTATTTCAGGCTCTGCTCTGTGAAATCCCAGAGTCATTTCAAACAGGGACTGTGCCCAAGGAAGAGCATCGCACCTGCTCGGAGGCGAGAGGAGAGTCACATCCTATTACAATTTGGGAAATTTATTCAGCTTTTTTGTATTTGCGGAACAACTCGCTCCTGGGCTGTAAGTTTATACGCCAGCCCTCAGCCCGGCTCAAACGCCCAGAGCCAAGTCACAAACTTATCAGGAAGGTTTGTAATGGAAATGCTGACAGACCCTTAAGTCTAGTGGCACTGGCAGGTGCTCCCACAATACAGGAACATAATTCAATCAAGCTTTGGGCTGACGTCACGAAGCACAAAACAACTCAAATGCTTTATGAACAGCACCAGAACCCCTGAGATTCAATTACGGTCTCGATATTCCATCAGGAGTCATACTTAGCTGTTTTTAATATAACAAAACCTTTGTACCAGTTATTTATCAAATAGGTCGATCGTATTTATACGTACAGTCAGAGGAAAAAGCGCATCGTGCCACGTTAACCTGACAACCTCAAATCTCCAGGCTTTTATTCAAGGAAAACAGCACCAGGAAAGAGTCTAATTTTTATATGCTACGGAAGAGAAAGAACTGAATCCCTGTTTTCCTAAGGATTACACATATGCCTAAGAATTAATTCAGTGATTTCATTTTTTTTTTTTCCATTTTTGGACCCCTAAAATTATCCTGGCGGAGGTACCGATCGCTGCTGAGTGAATGTAAGATAAAACAGGGGGGTTGTTTTGTGTTTGTTTGGGGTTTTTTTAAAAAAAAATAAACTTTGCTGGAAGCCAGAGATACAGCCCATGGGCCTGAAAGGACCTGCTCTGAGGGTAAAAAGGTAAATTTAGGGTAAAACCCTGACCGAAGGCGATGAAGCCCAGATGCCAGGACTGCTGAAAACGCCAGCGGGCTTTCGGCGAGGAGAGGAGCGAGCGGGCACCGAAGGCACCCGGCGTCACCCCCCGGAACCCCCGCTGAGAGAGCGGAGCAGAAGGCACCGCCAAGTGCCAGAGACATCGGCTCAACCTCGGAAGCCTTTACACCAGGTGAAAAGAAAATCATTATATTCAACAAATCAAGCCTTGGGGGATTAGACAAATTCCACCAGAGCGCTCTGCAAATCCAGCGGCGCGCGTGAAGCCTTGTTTCCAAAATAGATCAATACCCGGCCCAGACAACAATAGATTGCAGCTACCTATTGTCACTGCTACCAACAGGCGTCCTGAAACGGGGACTGTCACAATAGCTCTCACCCAACAATGCTCCTACGGCACCTTCCCGTGAAATACTTTCTCCCCACTCTCAAATCCACCCAGATAAACCCTTATTTTTAAATACACCTGGTTGTTTGATACGCAGATGGACTGCCCCGCTGTTTACCTTGGCAGAGAGAGTAAATATGCCAAAACCTTTCCCAACACTTTGCCTGGTTCTGTAAGTTTGCTGAGAAAAGAAATTACACAACAGCCTTTGAAAACATTAGAAGAAAAAAAAGAAAAAAAAAATCTGAGGATTTGGTCAGTGCCACCCCTCTGCTCTGCCAAGAAGCACTAGGCAGAAACAGGTAAAAGAAGAAAATTGAGATCTTCTGCTGTCGCAACATCAGAGATTTGTGCCCCGGCGCAAACCCCCAAGTCAGAGGTTTGAAAACCTTTGAATGGCACAAATGGCAAGAGGCAGATTTCGGCACTTGGGCTCGATCCCCTGAGGCACACGATCCCTTCCAGATGACAAAAAAGAAAAAGTGGGGGCCCCTCAGCATCTCGGTGCCTCGGACTGACGGGCAGCATCAGCTGCCAAAAGGCAGGGGAGGAAATTCGGTAGCCACTTTTCCTTAGCAGTTAATAGTACAGCATAAATAACACCAAATTAAATTATTCAAGGGACTCGTTTGAACTGTTGTTATTCCTCCTCCTGTCTTCTGAGGTGCAAGAGGAACTCTGCGGACTATCTGCAGGCGCTGGCAGATGGTACATACTATTACATGTATATTAATTTTATATGCCTACATCTTCAGCAGGACATGTCAGACATTCCCGGGCCGTGCCGCCTCTTCTCTCCGCTGACCGCACAGCCAGCTCACCCGACCTAGACGTTCGTGTGAGCAATGACAGTCTCACCTATTCTTCGCCAGCCAGAACACGGGGAGCTACGCCTCGGCAAATCGCTGGGTCCTTCGGCAGGGACCAGAAAACGAATCACAGCCCCGGGGCCATCTCTCCTTGGCCGGCTCCGAGGAGCCCTAGGAGATGTAGGCACCTGACTTTTGTAAGGCTGCGTTTCAGAAGCTTCAAAACAATAGGCTGCCTCCCGTCCAGGACATAAAAAAATAATTTCCACTTCTTGAAATGTAATTTCTAGCCCTTCTTAGTCCAACTTTGATGATGTCCACCTCCCCGGTATCATTTATCTGGAAAAATTTTGGTAAAAGATCTTTAAGCCATTACAAACACATCCCCTGTTCCTTATTAAACAATTGCAGATCTGTTATCTTGGCTTATGGGAACTGATCTAAATAACATCATGATATCAAACACTGAAAACCACAGGCCTGGGGCCACCGGGGCTCTACTCTTTTTCTGGGCCTTGCAAAGACACACATTTCCAGATACAAAATGTAGTTTACCATTAGAAGTAAATGTTTGATCTGTGAAGCTTACAAAATGACTTTGTTTATCATAGCAGATGAAGAAGAAAAAAAAAAGGGAATAATTTTAAACTCAAAACAAAACTGTTTACATGACAGCTTTTACTGCTCCATGATTCTGTGCATTTAAGAGAGATTCAAGCAATTAACAGCATAAACTTTCATTACATAGTTCTATTATATATGTTTATGTGACTTAGTTGTTCAGCTGTTATTTAAGCGACTTCCTCATTACTAGGGCATGGTAAAGATATTTGCTGATCCTGTCAAAAAACATAAAGCAGTTCATTTGTGACATTCCTGGGATCCCCAAGCCTCTGCTTAAATCCTTTTACTTACAAGGTAAGTAAAATTTCAAAGCGACTCCAAATTCAGTAATGGTTCAAATCACGGGGAGGGGGGGGAAGGGGGAATTAAAATAATAAATTAAATCACACGTTCAAGCTGCAGAAGCCAAAAAATAAGCGGAAGCGGTGAAAGATTAAAATTCGTGCGACCCGGTGTTCCCGAGATACAGAGGCTGACAATTCTTTGTGCCTATTTAATGTTTCCGGGGAATTCGGTCAATGGGAGCTGCGTTTGCCGATGACAAGAATCCATCTGAATTTGGGAGCGGTACAAGCACACATCTAATGGGAAGAAGCCAAATTGTACCTCGCACGCTCCCAGATGCCTTTTGTTCCCACATCCCTTACCGAACACGTTGCACAAGCTTTGTACTCCTACTTAATTCCAAGTCAGGCCTGAGATCTCTGGTTTAACAGATACACTTTGTTCACAGATACCTCGTATCCACAGAATAACCAAAAAAAACGTTCTTTCTGTTCCTGCTAAATTTGGCAATGGCAGGCACAAGCGTCTCCTCCAAGTGACATTTGGCTGGATCTGGCCCCCGAGCATTTCAGTCTCTCAGATAGCTAATGTGGATGGCTTTGAATTATTAAATGTATTCAGGAGTCTTGACAAGGTAGACAAGCAAGGATTGTGACAAAAAAGTATTTTATAGAAAAGCTACAGTATCCAACAGGCGCTACTGAACTGTTTCAGATACAATTCTCTTAGATCAGATCCCAGGCAACCTTTTTTGCAGAGTATTCAGACCCTCTTCCATTTAATAAGGCTAATTTCTTCCAAAATCACAAATCAAGGGGATTCATTAATTTCTTTTTAATTTTTTTTTTCTTTTTTAATTGCCAAGACAATTCCTCGGCTTCCAGATTTAAATACATGTGAGGGATTGTAGGTGGCCGTGTCTCTGGAACGTCCTCTGCAGGATGCGCTCCGTTTGCCACTGCCAGCAAGACCCAAACTCAGAAGCAACCTCTCTCCTTTCTAACTTAAATATTTAGCTCCTCCAAGGATGCAGGGTGGTGTCTCAGGCCAACTCAAATACCATCGCGTGGGTCTCCCTCTGCCCCCACAGCGCGCTCTTTAATAGGGCTCGGAGGGGAGGAGGATCGAACGCTCCGCAAGTAAACATAGCTGGAAGGATGGGAGGTAACTAGCATTCTTCTTCTTCTTAATCATAATTACGAAACGTTAGGGATGAAAAATATGGAAGCGGTTGCTTTTGTGTATCCACGGAGCTAAAGCCTGGAGGATTTTTCAAGAGGGAAAGCCAGCGAGGAGCATGAGGGAGCAGCGCTGGGGGTGGCAGAGCCGGCCAGAGAGGCCGGGAGGTGCCGTGTCCCCAGCACACCGGAGACCTGGAATGCCGCCTGGCAGAGGCAGCGACGTGGTGCAACACGCATGCAAAGCCAACACCCAAATTCAATCATCGTTTGCTGTGTTTTCTGACACAGACCTTTGCAGATACGGGCTACCCTTCAGAGTCACCTGTGTAATCCCAACAGCATTATTAAAGTACTTCTCTGACCCCTACGCTTAACATTTCTCATGGATTTTTTTTTTTCTTTTCTTTTCAATTCTGCATTGTAACCCCCCAAATAAATCACATTCTTCCCAAATCCTCCCTGGTGAAGGTGTATTTTTCCCTAGCACACACACAGTATTCCTACCGTCAGCTGTGCCCAACCTGAGCGGCCACCAAAACCTCTTAAAGATCTAGACCGCATTTAATTTCACTTTTTCTGATGATCCACCAAGAACAGCAAAATTATGCCCCTTTCCCAGAAGGCCACGCTCCAAAAATTGAGCTCTACTTAAAAAAAACTACATTTGGTTATAATTTACTCAGACACATCCATATTAATAAAAGGACTTCAAAAAAAAAATCCAGCTGAATTTGTGATTCCCTAGTTAAAGATGTATTAATTTGTAATCGCTGTTATTTTAATGCAGGACAAGCCCTAATCAAACTAATGGCAAAATTAAAAGCATTTCCTTAAATCCTTTAAACTGACAGCTTTATTCAGTGATGTCTGTGCTAGCAAAGATTTTAGATTGGTTTTTGTGTGTGTGCAATAGGAAGGGCCTATCGTAAGAATTTGGTTATTTTCCTGCTACTCACACCCACACAATATTCAAACATATACACAGTGGGCAATCTCTAGCAGATGCTTGAAAACTTAGGTAAAATTAAACACTTAAAATAGAAGAAGCAGAAATTGAACACAATCAGGAAGATGTGGGCTTTGATTAACGGTTCAGAAACCGAAATACACCAAATGTGACAGACATAGCAAATTCTTTAGTACCACAATTGTCAAAAACCTGCTTCAAAAATCCATTCCCCAAAAATCAAGCACCAGCTATCATCATCTTCCCCTTATTCTACAATGTCTCACACTTGGATTATGACAAATGCTAAGGAAGCTAAGGTGAACTATTCAGAAAATTTTAGAAGATCTGGGAAAATCAATTCTATTTTGGCAACTGTTCCAAAAAAAAAGGAAAAGGAAAAAAAAAAAAAAAAGAAGGGAAGAAAAAAAAGGAAAAAGAAAAACCCAGTTTCATTCTGAGGGACGTGCATTGTTCAATTTAAGTAACAGGTATTAAATCACTTTCCAAATACAATATAAATCTGAGCTAACTCCAGGGGAGTTTTCTTAAAAATAATTTCAGTCTTCCCCAATTCCCCCCTTTAAGGTCAGAGTCTCTGAAGCAGCATGGCTGAATTGTTTTAGTGCTCTCTGTTGAACACCTGCAAACATCAAACAAAAACTCCTGGTCCTTTACTGGGTTGACAAAAGCCTTTCATGTGAAAAATGCTCCATGGGAATGTCACGGCTGTGGCTCAGGTTACATTCCTTTCTCCCTCCCAGCCCTCCCCATTTCTTAACATGGTAAGAAGCCATGTTTGTGAAATTAAAGATTAAAAGGAAATGTGGCTTCACTTTATTTTCATTCACACGTTACAAATCACAATAGAGCATCATATATTAGATGAGTAAAAAGCTATTAAGATGACTTTAAGCATGAAATATTACCACACTTCCTAAAGTACAGTTAGTTTCACTTCACTGCTTGGAATTGCTTTTCTTTGGGGTCGGTTTTGGGGTGGGTTTTTTTTTTCCTCCCCTCTCCTAAGAGAAGTTTCAGGTTAATGCAAAAGAATGACATCTGTGGTTCCCCATCTCAGTAAATATCGTTTTTAAAAGAGGACCATTAGGAGAAGGTCAGCTCAAACTTCAGAAGGGCATCTGTCCAGAAGGAAGAACAGGCTGCATTCGGCTGGCTAAAATTTCATATTATCAATATGGATAATTAGAATAATAAACTGCTCACGTCTTATTAATGGAGCTATCTTTAATCCTTCCATACAGTAACAGAAAACATCTCTTGCGGCAGTTGTCTGGGCGCTATCACATCAAATCTGCAGGTCCCCAGCGCCGGCTCCCTGCGAGCCCGCACCCCAGAGATGCTGAAGGAGCCAGCCCCTGGCACACAGCTGGCTGGCCAGCAAGAGCCCGGCGAACAATAGCCACGCTTCTCCTGCACGCAACTCCCTCGCCAGGCCGCACGCCCACCCTCTCGCCGGGACCAGCGAGGGGCAACGCGCTCATGCCCACGCTCTGGCAACTTTTTCCAAAATCACTGGTCGCTCGCTCCCTCTCCCATCACCAAGCAACAGCCATTTCTATAGGAAATTCCAAATGCTTTGCCCTTGGAAGAGAGTACCCTGTGCCTCATCCCATTGTGCAAACAATCTGCCAACCTTCCTTTATCAGGCTGGGTCCTTCAGCCTCCACCAGCAGAGACCGGGGGATTCAAGCGTTTACATGTGGTCGCAGTGTGGGAGGGTTCAGGTGTTATTTTAAACGGTCTGTATCTTAATATTACTGACTTCAGCTCATTAAATTATTTGTGTGGCTGAAACGATGCGTCAAAGTTACTTTAATGCTTCCAGATTTAGAGACAATAAAAAACCCAATATAACCCCTCGATTCCACTCGCTCTTCAGATTCGCTATCCTGGGCTATTTCTGATCAAAACGACTTGGTAGATGAGGTTTACGATGCATTTATTAAATATAACTATCTAGTCAATTGCTGCTAGACCAGTGTTAATTGCTGCATTGACTGGTATATAAGCATGACAAATTGATTTGTCTGGCACAAACACTCTTTGCTTCTCTCCAGTGAAAACAAATATAGCAAATATTATGTCTTCGGTTAAATCAGTTCTTAAAATTATGTCATTCAGAAACTGACAAAAAATAGGATTAAAATCTTTAGCTTGCGAGATACAAGGCAAATGACGTTTGGAAAGTTATTCAAACCTAACAGTAAAATTCTCCAAGTCACTATATTCATAATATAGCCAAATTTGTGAAGACAAAACAAAAGCATGTTATTATTCTGAAAGTCTGAGTAGAACAAAATTCACAAAATGCGTGCTTAATAATTGTAGGCGGCATTTGATCTAGTATCTTAAAAATGCACATTTCAGACTACTCTCAAATTAGGAAGTCCTTCTTTGGAAATAAGTTAACTGAGGTACCAGTGCACTTAATAAAAATGGCTATAGTGAATACACAGAAGAGGTTCCTTTAATTGACTCCAAACTGCAAATACCAGGCAAGAAACTATAGGCAATGACATGTTTATATCTAGATATCTACTGGCAGTTTGCAGGAAGGACTTGTCCAAATTTCCCATCTGATTTTGAGCAGGACTCGGCGGATAACAATACTCCGTACAGTGTGGGGCTATGTCTAATTGCCCCTGCTTTTAAAACACTCTCTACCCGGAGATGGATTTGTGTCCTGGCCAAAACATCACATCCGCAAGGCAGGGAACCCTCTTAAACGAACTTAATAGAAGAGCAAGGAAATCTCAAACGCCTGAGTATCTTTGCTAGTTTTACTTCTAATTTGTCAGGCACATAAAAGCCTCTATATAAAACTTTAGTTGCCAGACAATTATTGTACACATATGTTCTACCGCAAAAGAGCTCTGGTATTTCTTTTGTCATCAAACAGGACTCCTGTTTCTATGGAATGCAGGAGTTGCCCCTATAGTACTACAACAGCCAAATAAACAAACACACAAACAACCAAATCCTCCAGTTCAATTGCAGGAACTCTTCAAAAGCAGGCAAATATTTAGAAAGAAAATGCCCTGCCTTCCACCAGGAGAAAAGAAACAAGCCTGAAGATTTTAATTCACCCAAAAATATTCCATCAGCAAACAGTGATCTCTAATACTAAAGAGTCCTTTTCCCGGAAGAGGTTGGTGTTTAGACTCGGATACTTGCTGATTTATTTATTTAATTTAAGCAGCCTTCAATTCTTATTCACAAAATTAATTCTCACACAAGATGTTTTGCTTATAATTTTGAACATGCAAAAGCTAGCATCTGAAACTGGAAATAAAAATCTCCAATGCTCGACTGAAAACAGAAAAAAAAGATTTAAACTAGCTCACCTTGAACAATTATACAGAGGAGAACTTTAGGGGTTTTTTTTAAAAACAAAAAAAAAAATCATAAATGTATAGAAATACTGTGAAAACGTCCCAGTCTTGTGGAAATAATAATAATAATAATAATAATAATAATAACAGCCAGCGCTAAGGAATAATTCCGCTCCAATCTGAATGAATCTGCTCCCCAGAAGAGATTAACACAACCACAACAAAGGTAATGCCTGTGGATAAATAACTAACAACAATTTCACTACATACGAAACAAAAACGTTACATACTTGAGCCAGTAAAATGTCCACTTGCCAAGGAAGTTGGTCCATTTTTCCCACTGCTCACAGGAGGTGAAAACATCTAAAAAAAACAAAGAGGCATTACTACTGGAAAACAAGAGGTTCCCGAGTCCACTGGTAGTCAAAAGTTCCTTCCACGTTCGCTGTGAACTACGTGAATAGTTCGTCTCCCACGAAACATCGTCCCCCACAGACCTGAAAACGAGTCAATATTTCTTACAGCCCCCACCAGCCTCTCGCCACCATCATCACGTTTTTATTAGGCTCATTAGCTCCCCAAACAATATTCGCTTCCCCGAAGAGTTGGAGCGAGCCCGGTGCCCAGCAGCGTGAGCCAGGCTGGGAAGCGGGGCTCGCTCCCCTCTCCAACTCTCCCGCTGACAAAGGCAAAAAAAGTTTGGTTTTTTGTTGAAACCTTGGCCATAAACGTAGCAATGTCCATTTCCATCCCGCTTTAGGATTTGCCTGTCATATGGGAACCCGAATAATAATAATGCAAAGTGCCACCTGCCCTAAATTCTCATTTCGTCTCTAACACGAGAGCAATTTGAAGCAAGGCTCTCTCCCTCTCCCCCTCTCTCTCCCTCTCTCTCGCTCCCTCTCTCTCTCCCTAGCATTTATTTCGACCCTAATTGGTTTCTCTCTTCTTCGACGTGTCTAGTGGATAATACGCACCTTCCCTGAGTCAGAGCCTGCAAAAAGCGAAGGAACAAATGGAAAAAGTGCAACAAGCAAAGAGGGGGCTGCAAAGCTGCCTCAGGCTACGTTTCCTGGCCAAACTTCCCCAAGCCATCCCTCCCAAGCCAAGGCTGGAGCAGCAGCAGCACCACCAGCCTGAAGCAGCCCCATTTCCACGGGGGGGGGGGGGGGGGGGGAATGGGGGG
>JAOXJM010000019.1:871976-907928 GCA_026413425.1 Tringa solitaria | reverse complement strand
CTCCTGGAGCCCCTTGAGGGACTGGAAGGGGCTCTAAGGTCTTCCCAGAGCCTTCTCCAGGCTGAACCCCCCAACTCTCTCAGCCTGTCCTCACAGCAAAGGGGCTCCAGCCCTCCCAGCACCTCCATGGCCTCCTCCGGCCCCACTCCAGCGGGTCCATATCCTTCCTGTGCTGAGGGCTGTAGAAATAACAAGTGGGGTACTGCTCTGGATGGCTGGGGCAGGACAGCTGTGAACCCAAGATGAGGGGTAATGGGTACAAGTTACTCCAGGGGAGATGAACAGGGACATTTTCCAGCGTGGCCTTAAGGCCTAGTGAGAAATGGGTGCTAAAATGAGGATATGCCGTCTAGACGAGGGGTGGGCTCCCTCTGCAGCTGGAGCCTGGGTTTCTCTAGAGTCAGAACTGCCCATAACCCACTCCAGTAGACTCCTCCCTCCCTCAGGAGCCCCCAAAGCCACCAGCAGCCTCATTTCTCAAGCCAAGTAATGGTTCAGAGAGAGTGCTCACCTTCTTGTCACACGTCTAGCTGAGCTGCTGGCCTTCATGGAAGTCAAGATGGAGTCTTTTGTTCCCAGTGGGTACTGAACACAGCATCATGTTTGGTGCCTCCAAAGACAACTCTATCACGTATTGCAGATGAGTCAAGGAAGCCCTTCTCTGAACTTCTTCCTTGAACACAAGTTGCCATAATCTTGCCTGTGCTGCAGGCCACCGGGCACCCAGAACATTTCAGAACAGCTTTGCAGAGGACAAAGGACACAGGCGTCTCACCAGAAGGAGGTGACACCCACTGCCATGAGGGCTCTGTCTTCTGCTCCAGTCATGTCGTTTTGAAGAAGGGGCCTGTTCACAGGCCCTGGCACGTGGTGTGAGAGTATGTAAGATGGATGACACTGCATGGGACATGTATTCACAGAGCTGCAGTGGGCTCCACAGCTGTAAGTCATCCAGATGACATAGGCACACCGGGATGCTCCAGGTGCCAGAAGTCCAAGGCTCAAATGATGTGGGCAGTCGGGGTTTTGGCCTCAGGAGACTTATGGGGACATTGGAGGTATGCAGTCAATATGATTTACCGCTTTTGGTGTATCAGCTTCAACGTGTCTTCAAGGACTGCCTCGATGGCCAGAGTATCGACTTCAGCGAGGCTCTGAGTCTGGAACTGTTCCTGAACACAACCAGAGACAGCCGCTGGGACCTGGTTGTGTGTTTCATCGCTCTCCCTGCCGTAGATGTTTCTTTGAATGCCTCATGGATGAGGAGATGATGTGGCAAAGCGGCAAGAGTCCATGAGGGAAGGCAAGGTGGGAGCTCTGGGCAGCCACAGGTGGAGTCCAAGGCCCTGAAGCAGACGATGGGGTGCCAGTTCCAGAGCCCCAGTGCAGACGACGGGGTGCAGGCCCACGGCCCCCATGGGTGGGCAGAGCAGGGTGGTGACATCCACAGCTCCACCGCCAGCACATTTCTTCTCAGAGAAAGGTAAGTACCTCGCTAGTGAGGCCTGAGGCCGCCCGGGAAGTCCTGTGAGGGCCTGGGATCTGTGGGGGATGGAGCACACCCTGCCTCTGCTGTAGCCCTGGAAGGCCTGGGCCAAAATGGTCCTCCTGTGGCACAGGCAGGCCTGAGAATGCCTCAGGGTGGCTTGGGCTGACTGGAGCCTGCAGGGCCTGGTGGCGGCCTGCAGGGCCACTGCCTGAGGGGAGGACAGGCCGCCTCAACCATGAGGCCTGAGGCCGCCTGGGAAGTCCCACAAAGGCCTGGGAACTGTGGGAGATGGGGCACCCCCTGCCTCAGCTGTACCCCTGAAAGGCCTGGGCCAAAATGGTGCTCCTGTAGCACAGGGGGGCCTGGGGATGGCTCAGGGCGGCTTGGGCTGACTAGAGCCGTCAGGGCCCGGTGGTGGCCTGCCCACCTCTCAGGTGGCCCTGCAGGGTCATGGCTCCCGCCGTGCCTCCCCGCTGGCTCTCTCAGGGAGCGTGGGGCCTGTATTCCCCGATCCACCGCCCACCCAGCAGTGCGAGTCCCTGGGTGCCATCCCTCAGGGGGACACGGGTGGCTTTCAGGGCCTGCAAAGTCCCTGGGGGTAGAAGTGGCCTTGTCATGGTGGCCCTGTCCCCGGCCAGCGGGGTCTGGGCTATGGTGGGGGGCAAGGAGAGGTTGTGGTGGCAAAGGGCTCCTCGATGGCTGTACCCCAGAGCTGGGTGTCAGGGGGCTCGGCAGGCTGGTCGGGCTCAAAGCACAGCCGTTTCCCTCTATTATTAAAGTTTTTTTATCTGTGAGTTATTATTCCCTTGGCACTGACTGTGGTCTTAGCGCTATACGTGGTACAAAGAAAAGACAGGGCCGGTGCCAAATTGCTTATTGTTTAAAATGCAGATTTCTTTATTTATTTATTTTTTGCTCAAAGTGAATCAATACAGAGAAAACCAGAGGGGAAAAAAATAGTATGAGCCCACAAAGGAGAGAGAAGGCGTTATTTAATTATTTAACACAATATCGTGTCCGGGATCTCCAGATAGTGAAGAAATGAAGCATTGGTAGAGATTAGACTGGGGCAAACAGGGCCTGGCACATCCAGGTGTTACAGTTTGAGGAACCCACAACAGTTTATTGTTGTTTAGACAATTATTCTCTCACTCAAAGACCTCTCCCCACCTGGGAAGGGGAACTGGGGAAAAATAAAGAAACTTGAGGGCTTAAATATAGACAGATTTAATAGAATAAGACTAAATAATTAACATTAATAATACTAAAGAACCACTAAAAAATATACAAGGATTATACTCAGCCAACCCTTGGGTCTTCTTGCTTTTCCCCAGTTCCCCTTCCTGGGTGAGGAGGGGTCATCGGGTGACGGAATGATTGTCTAAACGGCAATAAATTGTTGTGGGTTTCTCAAACTGTAACAAGAAGAAAGAAATTGTTAATGTAATAATTAGGGATGTAAATTACACCTGATTTGTGCCTGGACTGTTTGGATATCAACCATGTTTTAGTTCTGGATTAATCATGTTGTAATTAAATCCGTTTTTAATATTAGCAATAACTGAAGCATTGGTGGCATTAGAGTAATATAAAAATGCACTACTTCCAGGGAAAATAGAGGTAAATATAATTATTCACCTCACAACAGTGAAATATTCATGGAACACAAAATGTAAATTTACGGTGAACCGTAAGACTTCACACACAGGAACAGAAGCGAAGCCAGTTTCTGTAGCAGGACCCTGTCTTTCTGGAGTACACTAGGTTGGCAGACTGAAAATTAATGCAGAAGCTACAGTTAATAATGGGCTTTGGGGCTTTGTTTTTTTAAAATTAAATAGGAAAAGGAATAACACAACTGCCGTACTGGCCCCAGTATTATTTATTTTGCGATTTTCATCCACTGTATTTTATATTGTCCCCATATGTTCAGTTTTCAGCCTGCCACAGAATTTTGTGTGGACAATTCACAAGTGCAGATGTTGCTGCGGACTGAGAGGGGCTGCTGGCAGTTGGGGGTTTTACCACCTCAGAAGACACATGAAGCAATTTGGAACCAGGCGGTGTCAGCTGAAGGGCTCTGTTGACACGGTAAGTGGTATTGCAAGTACGAGCATTGGGTAAAAATTAAAATCTTTAGATTCCTGAGTGTGTCTGTTAACTGTATGCCTCCAAAGAAATGCTTTCACACTGTCTGTGGACTTTAACAGCAGGATAGCAAAGTACTAGACTGTGTTTTGTTCCAGTTTGGGGCTATAACTGTGCCCTTTTTCATTCCTATAAAATTCCACCAAAATGTGGCCTATCATAAACCCGTGAAAAAGTTGAGCGTGCACATGGTCAGCGGGTACTTTTTATGGATTTGCAGATAGACTCTTTGGAAACTTTATTGGAGTATTTTGAAAATAAACTGATTAATGTTATGAAGCGCTGTGCTGCTACAATAACTGCTGCCATGGAAGAACCCGTGTGGAAATTGATAATTCTGGCTGCGTGGCATGCACAGCCTGCGTACGGTGCCATTAACGAGTCCTAGAGCCGTGCACCAAGCGATGGTGGCAGAACACGTGGCTGCATGGCAGTTTGCTGGGTGAGCACGATCCACTCCATGCACAGGACATGGCATGCGATGAGGTAATTAATGCCTGTGTCAAAAAATGTGTGCTGAAGAAGCTGCAGCTCCAGCGTTAGTGCTCTCCTGTCCAGCGTGGGATGGTTGGATCTCCGTGTCGGCGTGTCTGCGAGAGGCTTCTCCTCCCAGGGCTCAGCCTCGGGCCTCAGTGGACCCTCTGCCAAGGTCCCACATCCCACCCCACAGCAGTATTTTTCCTCTCCCCACGGGTAGTGACTGCCCAGGAGCAGGGGAGAAGGGTGCAGGCTCTGCTGCTCAGAAAGTTCTTTGCTCTGCACAAACAGATAAAAAAGAGCCACGTTGGGGCCAGGACAATAATTAAGACAGAGGTCTTTTCTGAGCTTTTTTTCTGGTGAGTCATTTTTAAAGGAACGAGGCTGAAACCACAACATTATTGCTAATGACTCCTTCTATGGGTGTTGCCTTTCTTTGCTTGGATATGCTTTTAAGTAATGTGTAGCGAGAAGTAATTTTCAAAAACTGGATATTTTTGGCACTGAATTGAAAACATATCTGTGTTTTGCCCAGGGATAACACCTTGCAGTTGTTTCCCCTCCCTTCACTTACTTGCTGTTTAAGACTGAAAATGGGCAGAGGACTATAGGCCACACACATGTATAAAGTATCACACTTCACTGTATTCATAACGGTGTTTCAGATATTGAGTGCTAAACCACCAGAATAGCGAGCCAGTGCATAGTTTTCACGAGGTCAGAAATAAGAAGATAAGACTTGATGAGTTCCTTTAAAATAATCTAATGCCTGGACTTGCAGGCTGAGCTCTGTGAAGCTGCACCGTACACAAACTCACCACTTGTGTGTGACTGTGCCAATGGAGGTGTCAGCGAGCCAGGAGGAGTAAATTTAGGGACCTTTCACCCAAACGAAGTCCAGGTATTGCAGAGCAGTTCTAAGAAAAAACCTTGGAAGTGTTCCAGACAGAGGTGGTAGTGGCCTGTGACAAAGTTACCACTGTTTTTTTTTGGGGGGAAAGTCTTAAGACATGTTTGAGATGTGCCAGGATTCAGGTTGGGTGAATTATAAACTGGTAAAAATTGTTCTTCTTTCTCTTGCAGCTGCTTAAATACAGAAGAATATTCTCCATGCCTCGGGCCACAATGTCCTCAGAGCCCAGGAGTTGGAGCCTCAGCTCAGAGACCACAGAGAGCTGATGGAGCAGAGTGGAGGACCAAGCTTGTCCCCTCAGCCATGTCTCAGAGCCACACCAGCCAAACCCTCTTGACATGCCATAAGGTAGGAACTTGCTCAATGCCAAACTGGGGGTGGGAATGGAAAAAAAAGGTGGAAAACAGCTTATATTTTCTGTGCAGCCTCCAATACATCCCTGTGTGCTTCCTTGTTATATTCTTTATTCAAAAAACAAGGGGGCAGAACTATGGTTGAAGTACTTAACTCTGCGACATCAGTAACTATTTTATGGCTGAATTATATAGTTAAATATATATGTTTTCTATGGGTTGTAATTTATTTTATAATTGCAGACATTTTTAAGTCTCTTCTGCTTCACAAGTATATATGGGCTAAGTCATATTTGCAAGGAATCTTGAGTATGTAGTACTTTGTGTGAATGGAAAATACTTTTAGTAATTAAATCTCATAGTCATTGGGTCAAAATTCTCATTAGAACTAAATTCCCATTAGAATTAAATTTCCATTAGAAAGAATGGGAGGTTTAAGTAAGGATTGAAAACTTGGTCACCATGTTAAAACTTCTGGGGACAAAGAAAGAGGAACCAAGAAGTTTCCTAAGAAGAACATCAAAATCAGAAGTCCAAGTCCTGTCATCTGGTTAAATAGTTGTAAATTTTTACTGCTGACTTTGATGAGATTAAATAGGTCTGAAAGCAACTAAAAACTATTTGGGTCTCAGCTGAAAAGTCTGCGAGCCAGGGAGAAAAGCACGGGGTTCTCGGGAGAACAAGGACATGCCACTTCCATCGTCTGTACCTCTGGCACTTTGTTTTAAGCCTTGTGACACTTCAGCTGTCTACAGCTGACATTTCTTTGTTGGCTTTTCCCAACATTGTTCTGCTCACTCTTTGCAGTTGAAATGTATTATTTTTCCTTGTATATTTATCAATGTGTTTCTTTAATAACAAAGAATAAAACATTTGTCAGGGACTGCCCCTTACACCTTTTAAGCTGAGGATTTTGTACCTCTTCCTCAAGCCTGACGGAGGGTGTACGAGTCCAGTACGCTCTAGTCAGAGGAGGTTGTACAAGTCGGGGGTGCCTTGTCAGTCGTTTGGGAAAACATTGTTACTACAGAAATTCATAATGGCCATCAAATCCAGTGCTCATGTTTTCTGTCACAAGAGATCTGCACTGCAGTATGAGGTCAAAGGACTGAAAAATGTGCATGACAGGAACATAGTGGAAAATGTGGGTGTCACGGGCTGGCCAAGATCAGTAGGAATATCATAGGATTTGGTGTTTTCCTATGGAAGGTACAGGGACGGGGAAAAAAACCCCAAATGTGATATTTAGTTAACCCTGCTAACTGAAGTTCTCATGGCTTGAGAGTTGGGAAGGAAATACTGAGAGAGCATATTAGGATTTATCTAAGGAGGAAATGGCGTTGAGAGTAAACCAGAATGTGACTTTCAAGAGGACTTGCTGTGCTAGAATAACTTTAATTCTATACACTTTATTTTAGAGGCCAAATCTATAGGTACATATTGTGAAGTTTATAAGTAGTGTAGTTTAGTAAACATATACCCAGTATGGTCTTATTTCCATAGAAACAAAGGAACCAAATTAGTACTTAATGTAACTTCACTAATTTCAGAACAGTTTAACTAGGAATAAGTTCCATCTATTGCCACAAAAATGTTTGGTTTTGGATTTCCGTGGAAAGATAATACGGGACGGAGAAAAATATCCTTCTGTACTTCTGTGAATTCCTATTAAAATTTGGTGTACTTTCTTATTCCCTAGTGGAAGAGCGTGTTTGATTTCAATTAAAATGAAATGCCATAATTTTAGGCCATAGTGCATAGTTTTAACGGGTATGCAATACCATAGTCCGTCAGAGAGAAGACACTGGATTTGGAAAAAGGCCAGTAGATGCAGGGGATGCTTCACGTTTACGGTGAAAATATGTGCATACGAGTAATTTACCAGCACGCTGCAGGGGCAGCAGGTTTCTCTTGCCTAAAATTCGTTGTAATTAGACCTTTCTGGTGATGGGTTTCCTAAATCCTTCAGTCTCATCATCAGCTTCATGTCTCTGAGCAGTCTCGGCCCAGTTGGAAATGGTAACCGTCCACTGTGTTCACTGGCAGCAGGGCAGTCGCTGGTATTGTGTTCTTAATTAGAGTGTAGAGTACGTTCTGTGATTGAGCAAAGTCCTCACAAGTGAATTTTAACATAGAAAAATCTTCTAAAAAAATAAATATTCCCTTCAAAGCATCATCCTGCACTCTGTTTTTTTAATTTGAAAGAGGTTTTCTCTGTATTTTATTTTTTTGCCGTTTAGATTTGTCATGTAGAAATTCCTTTTTGAGTCAAAGTACAATGAAGTTAGTTCTGTCCGTTTATTTCAGTCAAGTAAATGGGCATATGTAGGTAGTTATGAAAATACATAGGTGGTGATGACAGCTTGGCTAAGAATACAAAATGTGCAATAAAGCGATTTCTTATAAAGATTTCAGCGGGTATCTTTAATATTTCCTAAAGAACCAGCATCTGGAAAAAATGTTTTTTCCCTTGGAAACATTTTTTAAATATAATTTTTTTTCAGGAAATGTTACTTGGAGGTGTATCATAGCTGATTAACTTAGTGAAAAGCCAGTAAACCAAACATTATTGTTCTTATTTTTTTTTTTCTCCATCATAATGTTTGAAAGCAAATGGTACTTTCTAAGTAGAGGAAGAAGTTTTGAGTTTGATGAGACAGCATCATAACAGAACTTTTCATACAAAGATGTGCTTGAAAAGCTTAACTCTGAATGTATTTTGGGAACTGTTTAATGACCTTACTTTTCCTATGTCAAAATTTTAACTGATGGTTGAATTCTATTTTAAATTCCTATTTCAAATACGAAAGATAAAATTTCTTGATCACCCCCTACCATGTCAGAAAAACGCACCGTGTAATTTCTCCCATAGAGCGTGAGAATCATCTTAAAACTATCTGAAATTCTACTGTATTGCTCTCTTTGGAAATCTGCTTCAGAAACACAGTCCTTTGATTGATTAAAAAAAAAAAAAAGCCTTTTCATTCCTCATGTAAACATAAACATGACAATATTTTGGTTATTAGTATCATCCTGTCACTTTCACATAGGGCCTTCTCCCTGGTGTTTGCTTCTTGAGTTTGTTTCTGAAGAATAATAGTAATGGCGCTAGGATAAACATTAAGCTCCTTAAAGGATAGATTCCTTTCCCTACTTGTTTTTTACCTTGAGCCCATCTTTTCGGAGCAGGGTGACTAGAATCACATAAAGCCTTCCACCTACCGCCCCTTGTAGCTTCTTGTACAGCGTGATTCATGGTTGCCTGTGCCTGCTAGAGATAACCTGCATCACATCCTGGGATCCCTTTGATTTCTTACAACCATATCATATGGATAGCTAATATTTATCTTGCAATTGAGTAACGTTGTCCAGATCATTTTCCTATGCTATTTCTAACTAACGCCTGTCATGTTATAGCCCTTTATCAAACTGGTAGGCTCATCTTGCCTGCTCTTAGCCAGCCAAGTGTGGGTCCTCAGCACTAGAAGAGGTGTCAGCAAAAGCTGTGAAGAGTCGCTCCCTGGAGGGTTCCCTCTTTAGCAGGGTTTGCCTGGAGACCTGCCTTCTGCACGGCTCTGGTAGATGAGGTGAAGCACTCCCTCAGCGTACTTTTTCATTATATATTATTAGACCTAATCTTCTTTCTATTGCTTCGGTCTTCATTGTGCAGATCTTCCAGTACGATGCCCCTGTCATTGCCATTACCTCCCCTAATTTGTCACTGGAACATTTCATTAGCGTACTCCTCCCCTTACGACTGAGATGGGTGTTGAAATAAGCAGTCACATCCATTCCAGCAATGATCTTTGATGGATATTGTGGGTTATATTCAAACAGTACATCCACAAAACATAGTCAGCTTCTCTTCTGTTAGTTAAATACCATATTTTTTCACGCTAATAACACTTTTTTTGTGTTAGATTATCAAATGCTTCCCAAGACCGATCACACTAGATCTAGATTTTAAAATCATAGTGTTTCCTATCAGAGGAAGACATTAGAATTGTCCAACGTGATCTGTCTTTTATAAGCCATTCTCCCACTTATGGGAGAAAAATTACTGTTTTCTTCAAAACTTGTTCTTAAGTTGCGATCAGATCTTTTAATTTCTCTTTCTTCTCATTAGCAGTTTTGTCAGTACTTTTGCCCTTGAACTAGTGTTTTTATCTGTGCAAGGGTAGGATAAAGCTTGCAAATTCGACAAGTCATATGGCTGTTGTTTCAGACATCTTTTTTATGTAGATGATGACATTTGAATAGAGACTTAAGATTTGGAAGTTTTTTAGTTAAGTCTGACAAGTACTGAATTAGATATTACGGGCCTCTTTCTAGGAGGCACAAGGAACTTGAATTTTACTGACCTGCTGCAGCTGATGTCCGCAGAGAGAGGGGACAAGTGACAATGCACACAGGAGCAAAGCTGCGAAATGAAGAGTGGAAGAACACTAAAGAAAGTGTATCCACTTGGAGATTTTGTATTCTTTTTTTTTCTGTCATTTAATCCAACGAGGATCACTTAGTTACTTGGTTTTGTTGAAATCAAACATGCTTGTTCTTCACTTGCAAAAATAGGAAACTTCTTTCCAAGTGACGCTCTTCCTGAAAGAATCCCATCGTGCAGCTGCTGAGTGACTAAGTGACTGAAAACCTTAGCGATGCCGAATTCATTGGAGGTGATATGTTTACACTCAAGACCAAGTACCATAAAAATAGCTGCGTTGCTTTGGTTTCTTTTTTTCCTTAATGTGAAGTAAACCACCAACTAATTTTAAGTAGAGTTTTTCTATCCAGTTTGGCCCAGCTGAAGCCAGACTCTAGTAACCAGAATGGTCTTCTGTCTAATATTCCTCTTTCATACATGAGTCTCCACCCTCATCGTTTTGGCATAAAAAATTGTTTTAAACTAGCTAAGGCCAAGGGGAAAGTTGACAACATTTTACTCAGCCTGCTTTAAAAATGCCAAGGTAGATGGCATTTTCTTGGCTCATGTAGCATGTGGAGGGACCCTGTTAGCAAGTTTATGAGATTTAATAGTCTGTTCCCCCAAATGGTATTATCTAACATACTGAGTGTTCTTTGAAGTCTCTACATTGATGGGGGGAAATTGTCCTTATTATAATAATATATATAATATATTATATATATTAAGAACATATTGTTATTATTATTATATATTCTTTTTATTATTGAGCCTGTATGCATAGAAAATCATCAGAGATCCTTGGGTTTGGGCACTGAGTGCTGACATGCATTGCTTGTCCATATAATCTAATTAAAAGATGATGTAAAAAATACATGGGAATAAGAATAGAAAAGGGATAAGAAGAAAATAATTGGAAGAATACATGGTGGTTGGATTAGTTATTTTCACAATTAGCTACTTGAATTAGCTACTTGACAAGCAATATAGAAGAAAGAATAAAGGGCTATCTCTGACAAGGACAGTTTTTAGTGAAGCTGCTACTGTAAGTGTATTATGATTTTAATATAAAGAGCTTCAGGTTTCAGTTAAATGGATTTTGATTCTGCTTATTTTTCTAATTCTAGATTTGTTTCATTTCCATATTAAGCCCCTTTTATTAAACCACGCAGTGTATGATAGAAATTTCAACCTTTGTTTCAAGTGCAACAGAGTATTCTGGGAACAGCCTAGGACATAGTCTTAACTTTTAAAAAAAGGCAAAAAAATGTATTTCTGCTTAATAAAGACATTGAACATAAAATCTCACTTTTTGTTTAAATACTGTGAACTGGAGACAGAGGTTTATTGTTTCTAGATCTAGGAGAAGGTCTGCTTTGCCATTGATAAGCTCGTAATTTCACCAGTGTTTTCTCTGGCTTGGTCATCAGAGGTTTGATTGTATCAATCTGTCTCTGTTTGCAGGGTGTAGTGCTCTATCAGTAGGGGAAAACAAAGGGAATAGCTATGTGAAAATGCCAAAAAAATCTATTAGCATTTGGTCAAAATGAAGTTGGTTATTTGGGATGCATACCAGGAAGGAAGTTCTACTGGAATTCATTTCCACGGCAAACCAGTTTCAAGGGAGGGAATCAAATTCCATACTAAACTAAAGTTGGAAGTAGGTCTTTGTTCATCCACTCAGGAAGAGGAAAGATGGTATTGGATGCATGTAACCATATATTTATGGATATATATCTCTACATATTCTGTATATAGATATATATATCTACATGTTATGTAGTCAAAATCAGTAATGGATCTGAAATTGCAGGAGGGGTGTGTGAGATACTTGTTCAAAACTCGTGAGAGTTGCCAGAATAATGATCATTACAGCGTTCTGTTGATGGAGGAAGCAGGGAACCACTGCATAGAATGTATCTGTAACATGCTTCATTGTAAACGGGTTTTCCCTAGAAATTTTAGAACACAGTTGGAAGCAGTGGAAGAATTCTGAGAGTTAATCACAGTGATAGATTGGTAGTTTTTCAGGAGACTACCACTGGAAACTTAAGATGGTTACAGAAAAAAAAATAAGTAATTCTCATAGAACTGCAAGAGAAAGCCTGTTAAAAGAACATCTATTTCAGAGATTAAAAAATAGAAAAATAGCGGCACTATTCAAACAGGTTGTTGTAAAGATTCTGCAACCGTGCAGAAAACTTCCGTTGAGCTTGTTGGTGTTCATAGAACTGTTTCTCATGTCACGGGGGGCTGGTCTCACCTTGGACGTTTCAGTAAATTTGAGCTGATTTTATGGGGTATAGTGTGAAAAACCATTGCAGCAAACCACCACGTTCAAGCTGACTTTGAGCGGAGTGGGATTTAGCTGGGTTTGTGTCTCGTTTCCTGTAAATTATCCTGGATAATTTCTGCTCTGTAGTGCACATGGCAATCCGCAGCTGGGAAATGTGTCTACCCACTGCCTGGCAAACGCTGTCAATTTACAATTTCAGCGCTTTGCATGTATTTTCTATGTACTTATTTGTGCAGCGTTTGACTAATCATAGAGTAAATACAGAAGATGAAATATATATGTTGAAAGAGTAAATATATGTACATCTTTCACGTCATATTTTGACTATTATCAAAACCAATAACTTATCTTTCAGTACTCAGTGGATAACTGGAGCTCTTGATGGAACGCTGTGAACATTAGTGTGTTTCCTAATGTGAAGCTGGTCAGAAAATCAGTGAATTCTCCATTTCAGAGAGTTTGTCAGCAAAAGCAGGTGGTGGAGACTAAATCAATGAACTCAGAATAAAAAAGGACTCTGTTGGACAGCTTTGTAAATGTCTTTTGAAAGCGTGAACAGGCCATCGTAGAGTTAAGTGTTAAACATGTATGTAAACCAGAGATCTGTGTTACAAAAGTAGGATTTTTTTCATCCCGGTACAGTTCATTAAAAGTAATAAAACCCTCAAGGAGTCTTCACGGATGCCAAAATGTTTGGGGAAGAGCTACCCAGAGTCCACACCCCAGCTTTCAGGAAATACATTTTGGGCTATTTTCTGGATTCTTAATTTAAACAAACTGTTCCTGCTAATGAGATAAAGGAAGATGCTATGTCAGATTTGGCAGTGGATGTTCCAATGACCAATGAGAGAGTTCAAAGAACCTCAAGGCAATCTGTTCAGCCGTCTTTGGCTACTGCTGCTTTGGCTTCTGGTAAGTCCACCACTTCACCCAAGGCATCTGGATTTAGTAAAGCAGGAGCAGCATGAACGTGCAACCATCGCTGACCAAACAAGAGCAGCAAAGCCTATCGTAGCTGCATATCTTCCCCAACCCACAATAAATCACAGGTCTGAGCCTCTTGACTATTCCGACTCCAAAGAAACCATCTGGCCAACATTCACACTTTTGGCTAATAAGTACCTTGGAAGCTCTCCCACTATTGTGTCATGTGGAGGAATATGCAAGGCAGGAGGATTATATCCTGACTCTATAGGGGGAGAATATACTTCGCAGCCTCACTCTGCAAACTCTTTGCTCTTTAGATTCCACGTCCACCAAGGAGCTTAACACTGTGAGATTCGACCTGTGCATCCTCAGTTACCAATACCATCTCTCCCAATAAAATGGTGACTCTCAGGGTCTTTGCTGAGTTTTCTATCTCATACTTTGTATAGTGTCCACTGTCACTGCAAAAAATCCCCCCAAATCCTCAGAGATCCCATCAAACAAGGTGTTACTTTTACAGCTGCAAGTTCTGGGTAGAAGTCCTGCCTCCTTCCCTTTTCCTAACAAAGTATCTTTTCCGCTCTTTTGAGCCCTTTGCTCCCACAGTTGGCTTTTGCACTGCGTTTCTTTCTTTCTTACACCTTCTTTTCAGGATTTGAAGTTGGGGGCGACAAAAAAAACCCCTATCTTCTTGTAAGAACACATTGAGTATGAAACCAGATGCTTACTTCCTCCCGTCTATTTTCCACTCCCCGGGCTTTACTCAGAGGATTGCAATGAAACAAACGCTCTCGGCAGATGTCTTCGGGCCACTGCAGGGCTTTCCGTGACAGGAGAGCAGCCTTTACGGTATCAAAGCACTCAACTTTTGAATGCAGAACGACAAGGAGATGCTTAAATATATGCTCAGGAGTAGGGACACGAGCAGTTTTATCTCTGTGGTTTTAAGCACACACACGTATGTGCTTAACTCTACGGGTATATTTTTAAATGCCAGTTAGGCATGTGCTTCGTGCTTAAACATTGTGTTGAATCAAGATGAGAACACACATGTGGTTAAAATTAAACATGTATTTAGTGCTCTTTTGGAGGCAAAACCTAAATTGCTATTTTTAGGCCCTGCCTCAGGAACTATGCCCTCTTTCCTTCCTATGACTTCAGTATGAAAAGAACCTCCTCTGACAAAATGTATTTTCTTTCATCTCCGTGTGGATTGCAGACACACTCTTTGTGGTAGCAGTGACTTCAGCTGTGGTCTAAAGGAAAGTGCTCGGAGTCTCTAGAAAATTCAGGCTCAAACACCTTGATAGATGTGTAGCGAGAAGCTCACTGCATCCTACTGTTCCTGGCTCTGGACAGCCCATAGCAGCGAGCATCCTGGAAAGCTTACTCTAGCCATGACTCGGTGTAGAAAATCTTCTTTTCCCATCGCCTTTTTTTTCCTACAGGTATAAACAGTGAGATGGCAAAATCTCACAAATGAGAAGAGTAGTGCCGTTTCACAGCAGCGCTGAAGCCCTGACTCTCAGGGAGGAGGAGAAACAGGACTTCCAGGGCTGTAACCCAACAGATAACTGGAAAAAATAGTCAAGCTTTCAGTAACGTCGTCTTTTCACCAGCTCTGGCATTTCACTTTCTTCCCTGCTTTAGTATCTGTGAGGAAGGGATGTGAGAAAGAGGTTTGGGTCAAAAGTATGTTGGTTTTTTTGACAACTCTCTGCGTTGTCTGAATTAACAGCCCGTACTACCTTTCAATATTACCTTGCCTCTCCCAGAGCTGCCAGGGCCAAAAAAGAGATTTTGGAAGCACTGGGTACAAATCAAATGTCTGGAATGTTTACGCTGACAAAGACGGAATGGTGGCTGGTAGGGAACAAGCAGGTTCAGGACATGTCAGCCACAGGGGCTCCAGGCGACGGTGGCGTGTATCCTGATGTATTCAGCTTATAAAACGTGAGATCATTCACCATCATTTTCTCTCTGAGATGCAGTGAAACATGCGATTACATTTCATCGTCGTGTCATGAGATTACCTTCAGAAGTTCAGTGACATGCGTTTGTTGGAGGCTTCCAAAAACTTGTATTATTTTTATCTGTCTAAAGTGATGGAAAGGAAGATTCTCTGCTTTATTTAGTGATTTTCCAAACAAGGAGGGGTTTTTATTTGTTTCTTGTTCTTTAAATTGATAACAATACAATGCTGTTACTGTGACTTTTGTCTGGTGAATGATTTAATACATAAAAAAACAGGTTAATTGCTTCTTAATTGTCAGTCTTCAACTTTTACCTTGTATTTGGGTTGAATAGAAAGTCCCTGCTCGTAATTTGTAACCCTCTGATAAGCAATGTCACGAGTGCTCAGCCTGGGCTACCTGTGATGATTAAATTCAAAACCTCAGAGCACAACCCTTGAGCTCGGAGACCTGCCTTTGGAGGCTGCAGGACTTCCATCAGCCTCTGATCCTGCTGAGGCCAACTGAGGAGATTCTTAGAAGTTCAACTTCAATATTTTGATTTCTAGAAATTAAATTAATTTTAGAACTTTGCCTTTAGAACTTCAGTTTCAAATTCTTCTTGAGATAAGTGTGACAGGGACTGGTATAACTAATGCCCTTTTGCCCCAGTGTTATATATTGGAAGATTAGACATAATTCCTTTTGCTTTTCTGAGCACTTGTATTTTTTGATAAACCACAGGTTTCAATACTGAAAATACAAAACCGTATCATATCCCATAGGGTCTTGCCACCTCTTTCCTTGCTAACAATCCTTTTTGCTCAGCAGATGCTAATTATGTTTTTCTCTGCAACTGGCTAATTGGGCAGCACATGAAGTTGAACTCCGCACAAGTGTCCCACCTGGAGTTACCGGGAAATGTCCTGCTTCTCTTTCACAATGGCATGAATGCTTTCTGCCCCGAAGTTGGGGTTTTTTTCTGTCTGGATCAAATACTGTACTACTAATAAGCAATACTGGTCAGGTGTACTCTCCTTTTATCCACAGAAGAATGTTTTTAAGGCTGGTTTCGTTTGGATACCCCTAGTTCTGGGGCTGAAGAGCGGGTCTGTGCTTTCCCACTTGTCTTTCCCAGCGGCTCACACCCCATCCCGTGGCTGTGAGCACAAGGAGTGATGTTTGAGGAGGACAAACCCGAGTGGCCAGGCTTCGTGGAAAAACCTGTGCTTCACCTGGGGTGAAGAAGTACAAAACACGAGACGTACATGCAAACAGTCAGATTTCCCAGACCGTAGTGAAGTTAAAGGCTGTAAAATTCACTTGCAGTTTGCTGAAAGGAGCCTGGGCTTTCAAAAGCTGACATATCTCCACGCTGTAAGGCAAAGCTTTCTGGGCTATTTAAGGCTGGAGATGACTAGCTGAAGTTACAGCTAAGTATTGCAGATAGAAATTTGGAGTTACTCATCAGTGCTACCTACACGTGGGAGTCAGGCCACCAGACTTCTTCTGTTCTTTCAGATTATTTGCTTTCCTCTAGAATAAACCCCAGCCAGAGTGCTAGTTGTGCCAATATTTCTTTTGCTTTCAGATAATCCATTGTGTGGGATGAAATCTCTATTTCTGCAACTGTTTTAAGGATTAGAAATGCAGTCAGCACCAGGTTTTAAAAGTAACTCTTCTGAAAAAAAGAGATAGGACACAAACAGAGCTGTAAGTCTGCCTATTGCTGAGCGGGAACCGAATGCGCAGAGGCGAATACAATCCCAGTGGATCTGAGTGCTGGATCACTGGGTAAAACGGCTTTGCCCAGCTCTGTTTTACCAGTGAAGTATTTTTATATATGGGGCCTCGACCTTAATGAGTCAATAAAATGACTGTAAAGCAACGTCTTCAAAACAAAACTGCCCTTGTTTGCTACATTGCCTGGAGAAGGGGTAAGAAGGTTCAGGTGACTGGCTCTCACCTCTTTTTGGCAAGTTTTAATCAGTTCTGCTCAGCCCAAATGCCTTCTATGTGCAGAAAAACAAAATACACCTCCGTGGGATGCTCCTCTGCCTGTCCCTTCCAGTGGCCCTGCTGGTGCTTCTTTCTCCTCAGTATAGACTGTAGCGTTCCCTTTATCCCAGGGTCAGACCTTGCAGGTGCTCAGCAGAAGCCATAAAGCAACTCTCCCTGCAATAATACCTTCTTTTCTCTTTCCTCGTGGAGCCTTCATTCGGCACCTTCTGCATCTTGGCTTGCTTCATGCAAAAAACATTCATTTCATACAATCCTCTTTGAATTCTGCACAAAAAGTTGGGCATAATCAAAACTGTAATACACATGACATTTAAAAAAAATTCAGATATGTATGAGGCATACATAAATATGTGGATATATATTCATTCACCTTTCACATAAAATATCTTGTAATTAATAGACAAATTATTTACTTTCTAGCAAATCTGTCTTCCTCACAATCTTTGCTTGTTCAACATTCTTTAAAACACATAGTACAAAGATTCTTGGGCATCTTAACAGCTCTGGTTTCATTGGCTTCTTCCTGGATTTAAGCTCCTAAATCACTTCGGCATTTTTACAAAACTCATTTACCCAAAATAAATAATCTTGAACAAACCCCACATTGTTAAAAAAGACCTTTTTTGAAGCTGTTTCCAAGTGACTTTAATGTTCCACATTATATAAAACATAATAATTAAATGTCTTATTTAAAAGAAGATATTCTTGTGTGCTATCATCTATTCATTCAATTATTCAGTGGAGTTTTGAACAATCAAGCCTAAAAAATGAAGGCATGAATAGAATGATGTTGCAAATGCACCAACTTCTCTATGTGGCCTTCATTATAATTGTCAAGAATAAAATTTACATAAATGGGGAATGATGGTTTTTTGTTTTGTTTTTTAATGTTCCAAGATGACTGTTTTATCTGTGCAATGCAATCTTGGAAACAAGAGTAATTGAAAACATCAGAATACTATCAGAGTGAATATAGTATATCGTACAAAAATGTTCATTTCGTACCTTTTCTATTGTTGTAAACGGAAACACTGAAATAATTGTCCACATAATTGTTTCTTTTACTGTTGCTGAGTTCCAAGAATATTAACGATGGAAAGGAAGGGCTGATGTTTGCCTTCTCCTGACCTCTTCCTCTGTGTATGTTCACAGATGATGAATATTGACAAAACTGTTATTAATCAAAAGAGATTCCGTTTATCTAAGGTCCCAACAAGCTATAGGGACTGCAGGGCATTATCGCCTGGAAGGAAAGTAGATTTGTTGCCTTTGCAGCTGTGGGAAAAAGCTTGTACACTTGCACCTTCAGCTTCCCAGCTGGAGAAAAATGAGAAGATCCAGAACATTTGCCTCTTTTTCACATCGTGCTGTTTAACTGTGTGTCTTTTGGCAGAAGAGGGAGGAAGTAATTCAAGGCTTAAAACGTTTATAGCTGCACGACTCCCAAGTAAAATTATTTTCTAATACTTTGCATAGCAAAAATACAGACAATAGTGCTGAATGTATTGAAGGACAGGTTCAGAGAGGCCCAGCTTATTTTACTTTGAATTGTGAGATAGGTTACTCCTGAAGGACTGCGTTCTACACGGCCCAGTTTATATATATCATCCGCATTTTTGCCCAGGGTCTCTGTTCCAGCTCTGGCAGGCACCGGGGTCTGCATCCACGTGAGTGGGGAAGGGAAGAGCCCTCGCCAGAGCCCGGCCCCGAGGACCTGGTGACACCTACCCTCGGCATGAACGTGCTTTGGCAAGGTCCTACTGCAGCGCTGTGCATCGCCGGGGCACGCTCCCGGGTGCAGGGCCAGCGACTCCCAGGGAGAACGGTGAGGAAACGGATCCCGGCATCCCAACCAAAGCCATGTTCCCATGGAGATTTCCGGATTTTTAACAGTACCGGAGTAGAAAGATGAGAGAAGGAAGCAGCAGCCTTCGCTCCCCTCCAGATTTTCTGTAATAAATGGAGTTATAAAGCGATGCAGGATGCTTATGGCAGCTAGGAAGGGGCAGTAAGGGGATGATTGATGCACCAACCCTTAACACAAAGAGCCTGGAAACTGTTGAGCGGGGAACAGCAGATCTCGGAATTATGTTATGCTTCTGGCAAAGGAGCTGGCGTAATCTTTTTGGTTGATATCATCCCAGAAATTATCGTTTATCTTATCTAAAATGACCTGCTCTAATCTCAGGCCAGATCATTGCACCGGTTTAGTGGTCCCCAACCAGTGAAAATGTAAGCTTCTCGAACCGAGGGAGAGCACGGATTGCTCTCATTTGAAGCCAGCCCTGTTACTGGTTCCCAGCCCCCTTGTGTGGGCACAGGCAGTCAGTCTGCCTCTCCTTTGCCAAGAAACAGTCAGTCTAGTACCTTCTGCTTTATATTTACAAAAATATTATCTCATCCCCTCTCCAACCTGCTGCTGAAGTTTCGAGGTGTAGCGTCTAACAGGCAGAATTGATGGTGTGGCTTATCTGAAAACATCCCCCGCCCGAGAAGAGCCGGCGGGTTACAGATTATGTTTGGAACATAATTTATCAGCCTGGTGTCGTTCAACAAGCGAACAGGAACGATGAATAAGAAGGAGATCTTCGTGCAAGTCAACTCATCCCCCATGATATTTCCATTGAGAGAGCGGAGTCGTAGCAGGATTAGTGGATAGGCTCCCGCTGAACGGCGAGGTCTGCATTCCCTAGCTCTGCTGTTATTTTTATTCACAAGTTATAGGGGCAGCTGGTTTATATTCCTCTGCGCAATTACAGACCTAGGAAGGGCTTAACTTTCATCTTCCTGAATTTGGAAAGGAAACGGTAATACAAAGAGCATAAAACCCATAGTGGCGGGAGCTTTCTAGCGTCAAACCTCTGTTGGTCTTGGATCCCGATGAAGTGCTTCTTATCGCTGCAGGAGAGATTTACTCTTGACTCAGATAACTAAATTTAGGCTGTCTGCTCTGTAGGTGTTTACACGGGAGGTAGGTGTCTCTGCTCACCCAGGTGTAGACACCTATGTTTGGCCACCTTACACCCACGTATCTCCACGGACTATAAAGATGTTCTTAAACTTGTAGCTCAATGACGGTGTTTGACAGTCTCGGAAGAGGTGAATGAGAAGGTGGCTGAGAGGTGACTTTGCTGCTGTGCAGTTTTAAGATGAGCTCAGGCAGGTTTTCTCAGGTTGAAAATAAGACAGTGAAAGAAAATAATCATCTTTATTTCTGTTCCTAATAACTTCCCAGCCGTGACTCCAAATGAAACAGTCCTGGAATTCCATGGTCTAATTTAGTTTTCTTCACTTGTGACATCTGTTTACTTTTTGCACCTCACTCCTGATCGGATCCGGAGTGCCGTGCCTTTCAACCCCGGTGTCCAGCGTGAGGAAGCGCGAGTGAGGAGCTTCCTCCGCCTACGAGAAATCATAAAAGACATCAAAGAGATCTCAGCAAAAACCACCAAGTGGACCCAGTACCTCACCCTGGGAGGAAGGGAGGAGGCGGGATAGCGTGATGCAGCAATAAGCCAGCGGATCAGGAAGAATTATGTCTTACAAATGGCACAAAATCAAGCCCAAGCAAGTTACCGCTGTATTTGCTGAATTTCCTTATCTGGAAAAAGGGTTGGCTTGTGTATTTTGGTAACGCTACTGGGATCCAACCACCAACAGCATCTCCCTGGCTTCCAGAGAGGAGGAAAGGATGGACAGTGGTCAAGCTCTGCCATGTCTTGGGTCCAACCCGTGCTCCCTTAGTCTGATGTGGTCTTGGGCAAGTAATTGAGCTTCAACGCACCCCGCCGGTCCGTGGGCTGGAGTTATTTGACTGTGATAAGAGGGAGCATTAGGGATTTGAACCAATATACCCAACTGCTGAGATAACAGCCTGCCTCTAAGCACCCAGGAGAGGGAGAATAACCTGATTAGAGCAAATAGTGTAGGAGCTGCAGGTGCACAGCACCTCTCCGGACTTGCCTCCCTACTTGGAGGCTGGAAATAAGACTTTCATATGCTTAAAGTTAGTGTCTTGTAATGCAATTAACAGCTGGCAAGAACGAGATGAAACACCCTGCGACTTGTCATCTCGGCACAAACCAGTAGCAAGCCCTCAGTGGGCTAATATTGCATTGCAGAGCCGTGGTTAAATCCAATATAAACGTTATTCTAAGCAATGTTTCCTACAAAGCATGAAGAAATGTGTATTAAAAATGAGGTGAAATTCCAAAGTCTTTTCTTATCCTTAACTGGGCGACTTTTCTGATGAGGCAAGGTTTCTTCTATCAAGAAAAGACTGTCACAAAGAGAGTGTGAAGGAGGGTTTGGCTTTGGTAGAATGTTTTGGTTTTGATAAAAAGTTAAATTTTCAACTAAACTACCTGACATCATTCCTTTAACATGACAGAGCTGCAGTAATATTGCACTTTTAGGATTTTTTTAAAATAAAGATTCTCCCATTCTTTTTAAAAAATAATCTGGACAAATTTTTGGATGTCTTTTAAGTGTTCTGCCTTGATAGCTGATGAGGTATGCCTAATAGGACCCGCCAGATCTTAAAAAAGAGCAGTCATATTTGGGATTGAAACCTATTCTAAATTTTTTGCAAGAAATAGGGCTATCATATGGCATTTTTTACAGATATAATCATCACCACACACAGTAAGCGGAACTTTCTCATGCTTAGAAACAATAATTTTGAGAGGAAGAGCAAAACCCGAGTAAGTTGGATTGTGTGAGCTGGGGGCAGTGGAATGGCCTGTCCCCACCAGTTGGTAGGATTTCCATAGCTGCGGGCCAGGTTTAGTTTCAATTTCCTACAGGTGAGGTCCTTTAGGAAAAAAACCAGTGTTGTTGATCCATTAGAAAGAAATCAGTTCATACAGATGAGCAGAGCAGCGAGCACAGCACTTGTGAATGCTGGCTTCTGAAAGAGCAAGGTGGAGGACGCCATCGGTGCTTGAACTCCAGTAAAGCATCTTGTAAGGTCCCATTGATTAGGAGAATATGAACTGCCCAGGATATTAACCCCAGAAAATCTTCCAGTCTTCTGCTTTCCATCTCTCCCTGGTGTACAGTACGGTGCCGATTGCCGCGGCCGGTGAGGGTTCTGGGCTCTCTGCTCTCTTAAGCCATTGCCTGCTGCTTTCTCAGGGGGGTTCTTGCAAGGTGCGTCTCCAGTGGGTACCCAGTTTCTCCCAGCTGGGATCCATAGCAGATAATCCTACTGCTATCAACAAAGTCCCCGTGCTGGTTGTAACACTTCTCTTCCCAGGCTTTCTTGTCTATCACCACGTGCAGTGTCTTGAGTGCCATTCTACACCTTACTCAGTGTAACAGCGTAGAAATCCCGAGACACAATTCTTCAGCATCTGCTGCTTTTCTGCAAGATCTTCGCTTGCGCTACTTTCTTCTTACGTCTCATGACCCTGTAAGTTTGTTTTCCCATAACCTTCATTCCCGTACCCATGTGGTGTTTTGTGAAACAGGCAAACCTGCAGCATCAGATGAACCTGGCCCACAAAAGCCCAACCTGAAGAAGGTGTGCTATATCTTCTAGTTCCGTGTGCTGCATGATCTGAGACGTGTTTTGTGTTGGTTAAAAGCTCTTGGTTGGTATCAGCAACCGGTAGGATCAGGATGTTGGGTTTATTTGGTATAAGCTGTCCTTCCTGAAAAGTAAAATGTCCTTCACCTTTCTCCCATGACTTCATCAAGATAAATGTGCTTTGATCCATTTCCCATGCCTCCCAGTCCTCCCAGAGCTGGGGTCTGGAAGCAGGTACATTTTAATGGTAGTACATTTGACACTGAACATCGGGCCCTGCAGCATCAACCAGTTAGAGTCGAAAGCATGTGGATCCGTGTAATTTACCTTAAGTCGTCATCTTAGTTGGGAACCTGCATCATTAATAATATTGGGACTGGGAAACGGCAGGAAGCTTGTCCCTTGCCAGAGTGTGTTGCACAGCAGCGTGACCAGCGAGGTGGCAGGAGAGGCCCTTCTGCTGGGTGAAGTCCTGTGGTTGATCTTCAGGAAATGGAAGGTTCTACACAGCAGGCAGTGAGGAGAGGGACTAGGCAGAGCGTAGTCTGAGTACAGGGTCCCAGCCCTGCTGGTACCTGGTGTGATAACCCTACAGCAAAGCTGTGGTGGGTGCTCCCAGGCACCCCAGCTCCAGCGTGGGAGCTACAGACTGGTTTCTGCACTGTCTCTGGGCCACCACCTACACACAAGACAGTGAAACGGGCCCTGACCCAAGATCTCCTCCACCTTGTGCTCCTTAGAACATCTGAAAATTGCCAACTCAGAACCTACTGATTGTGGTGCATGCATCATCTCCAGTGCAACTTTCTTTCACTGCTTAATATGCACTAAATATAAATAAATATCTTAAAATTGGTTCAGAAGGAGTAATGGAAATGCATGAAGTTATCCCTAAAATATAATAACCTCCTGTTCCCCAGCGGGAACTCTAGGGCCTTGTTCAGATACATTGATTGTGTTGTCTGTAAAACTAGAGAGAGAGCTTAAAAGGTTGAAAAGAAATGAGGGATTAGGAAAAAAAAGCACTAGAGGGAGGAAACACAAAGCAAAACTGCATCTGGCTAGCGTAAATGAATGGCTTCTTGCATATTAAATGTTCTCATTGTTATTGTTAATATTGAGTCACAAGTGAAATATTTTAAATAAAAGCAACGATGCCCGACTGGGTCGTTTTAACAACTGTTCAAGCTCACGGCAAATATTTAATAGCTCATCCTCACCCATGGCTTTAAGAGCGAGCCTTTGGGTTTGGCGGGGAAGGAGGGAGGCACAGCTGGTGTGCACATTTCCCACCCGTCCGTCCGTCCTGCAGGCTCCTCCACGACCCTTCTTACACCTCCTTCAGATGGGCCTGACCCGAGGGATTCGCAGGCTGTGACTTTCCGCGTCTAGTCTGAAGCTGTAGATGAAACAGCTTATTCCTAGGCTTTACATGAGTCAACAGCAGAAGCTGAGATGCCTCCAGCTGGCAATTCAGAGCACCCAAGGCTGGTTCCTGCTTGCAGTCACCCACCAGGAGAAAAGCATCTCCCCGCCGAGTACACAAAGATCCTGCAAATCGGTGGAGGTGCCTGCCATCAGACAAGGTCCTCAGCAGAATGTTACAGCTTCGGCATCCAAAAACGGAGCCAGCCTGAAATGTCAGATGCCTCTAACTTGGTAACTGGTGGTTAAAGTCTGTTTGTCTCAGGGGAACGGGAGCACTGAGGCTGAGAGGTGGCAGCACCCCCAGCTCCCCCCGACTTCAGGGCAAGCTGCTGGGCTCTGCTGCTCCCCGGGATCAGGGGCAGAGAGTTCTGACATAAATACTTCTAGTGCTCTGAGATTTCACTTGGAATTGTGCTTTAGAAATCAAACCATCATAATTACCATTATTGTTCTATTTTTTTTTTTTCAGTAGATTATCAAAACTACTGGCCCGATTACCTTCCCAGTTATACCCGTTCAGGCTGTGCCAGATCTTTGGCTGGTCTCTGGGCTAGTCCAGCTCCACTCACACAACACAGCTCCACCAGTTTAGCCCAGCACACTGGCTTCCCTGGGAGTGCTTTTGATTTACAGCAGGATAAGAGAGTAGAGTCAAGCCGTGCTTCCCGCTCCGAGCTTATTATCCTCAAATGAGGTATTCTCTAAGTAGAAACAAGAAGCAATCTTGCTTTTTATTTTGTCGCCAGGAAGCGTCAGAAATGCAAAGGGTCAGGGAAGGAAGAGGAGGATAAGGAGAAAAGCAGGCTGGCTGAAGTAAAGATGTGTTTCTTGCATGAATAACTCCCTAACAATCTGCTGAAGGAGTGATTTTGTATCAGCCTGAAACCCCAAACCAGCATCATTTTAATTTGCCAAGCACCTGTGAAAGAATGCAGCTGCAAGACCATGGGAAAACAATGGGAACTGTGACAGTTCATTAATATAAACCAGCAACGAGATTTATTTGGAAAAGTCATTGATACAGAATTACACTGGAGGACACAGTGGCATTCCTGAAGTCCGCCAGCCAGCAGCTAACTAAGATTATAGATGTGTGTACATCATTTGAACCTGAATGGTTATTTGGTGACTCTTGCAATTTATTGTGTATGTCAGCAAAACAAATGTATAAGGAGGAGTGATTGCTTCAGCATTTCCTTGTTTCTTTGTGGTTGTTGGGTTTTGTTTATTTGTTCCTCATTTTCATTTGGTTTTTTGTTGGGTTTTTTTTTTGTCTTTGTTTATTATTTTTTTCCTTGTAGTTTGCTCTGGCTATTTTTTTCTGGTGAAGCAAGAGTTTGGAAAGTGCAAGCGGTATTTAAGACTGTGATACACGCAGATGGGAATGAAGGAACATCTTCATGCAAAAAAAATTGTTCTGGGATACATTTGGATCTAAAGGGCTGTGTCTCTCTACTAGGTGGAACATCCTGAATTTCCTCCAGAAGGTGCTCAGGCAGCGGTGGTGATGGTGGCAGTCCCAAGGATGGATCCATGGCCAGGAGAGCTGTCCTACCCGGGGTTCGGTGAGTTGCCGTGGGACAGGAGGTGGGAGGTTGGTGCTGGGGAGCTCTGCCCCACGGCGTGGTCCCTCTCTGCCCCGGTGGTGGGAGCAGTGGGCACGAAGAGGAGATGGATGGATCCAAGCCAACGAACGGCTTTTCTCACAGGCAAGAAGCGCGGTGCAAGGGATGATAATCCCCAGAAAGAATTGTCCCACGGAAAAATTGTGTTGGGAATGGAGCTGCCAAGGTGGTTAGCTGCTGCTGGTGTTCTGCCCTTAAAAAGTTTGCTGCTTTTAATGAGTTTTAAGGTCTATCTCTAGCCTGTAGCGTGATTAAGAGTTTCTGTCACTGCAAACAGCAGTTACAAATTACAGGGTGGGCAATGATGTTCTAGGTAAATCCAAACCAGTTTGCTTTGCATAGATTAGCAGCTACTAAAGAGATACGAGACTATGGACATTAATCTGTTAAAGATTTTCATGGGGTCGAGGGTGCAATGTCAGAAGGATGCTTTGCTGCCCATCTCTCTGGAAACAGGAAAAAGTAATGAGAGAATAAGGAGTAAAATTGCATTCAGCTTTCGGATATTAATAGGAAACCTCTGTGATTAGGTCAAGCAAAATAAGCAACTGACCACGTCCAGGTGAACTTGCTTAATTTTTCTCTTTTTTCTTGCTTTCCTCCTCTCTCCTCTGCTCCCCTATCTCTCCCTTTCTTATTTTTAAAACTGAATTTTCTGATTTCCAGATGCAACTGCAATATAAAGTAGAAATAAAACAAGGCAGTGAAATTGTTGAAGCTCATAATCTCTTCACATAACCCCTAACAAAAAGGGGTTATCATCCAACTCTGTCTGCTGGTTATGGGTCCCTGTTGCTGTACTATCTGTAAATACAAGAGTAGCTCAGCTTATAAAATTTTTAAGCATAGGATGTGCAAAGGAAGCTCAGTGGTGTCTGTAGAGCTACTGGAAGAGCTTGTGCGTTGGTCAAAGCCAGATTATTTCTTAAAGTTGTGCTGCATATTGAGACTGCAAACATCGCCTCTCACGGCCTGTGAGCCTGCAGCTCCCACACAGAAGACCGTTTTTGTCTCCATCATTCCCTTTTGTCTTCCTCACCTCTAGGCATTATTTCCCCACAAACATGCCCTCACAATGCCCATTTACATACTGTGCTTACAACCTCTGACCTTTTTTAGACCTCCCTCTCCCAGCAGTGGGGTTTGTGGACCCTCCACATCTTCCACACATGGAGAGCAGTACGTCTAAGGAAGCAGATGCTGTTCTCCCCGAACCAGTTACTCCCACCAGTCCGTAGGCGAGTCCCTCCCCAGCCCTGGTGTTCATCCTTGTGCTGCAGAAAACTCTCAGCCAGTATAAAATACCTGGGAAATTTGTGTTTAGTTGGAGGGCGAGGGATGTTGCAATCACAAATCTCTCTTCGGTGCGTAGGGTGGAAATAAGAGATAATTCTGTTATTTATTTGATGGCAGTGAAATGAGCGGTGGGTGTGTGTGTGGAGCGGTACAATGTGGCAGCGACGTCAGATGTTGAGAAAGGGAGGAAATAATTGAACAAGATCCATTCCATACTGGTTGTACACAGTTGGTTTTGGACACAGGCAGCTACCGCCTTTATTTTAAGACTTTCCCCCATCCAGAACCTCCCTGGACTCAGAACAGCTGTTGAGGCTGGGGTGTAGACAACTCACCTTTCATCATGTATTTCACTCGGATATCTGCTTTACTTTGGTTTTGCTAAACCTTAATTTTGGTGGTTTTGTTTTCCTCCTCTCATGGAATGGCCCTCGCAATGCTTATCCTTAAGTAATAGTCAGTAAAGGCAAATTACCTTAAATCAAGCAAGGTTTATTTAATTTAGAAAATAGGAAATAGAGAGAAAATCAAACTAAATGAAATGAAAATGGAATAATTCATATCTAATCTAAGGTCTTGTTCAACAGAGTGATTCTTTTAGTTACGCTCTTAGCAGTACTTATTACAAGTTAGGGGTCATTTGTCCCAAACTGACACGGTCTTTAGGCTCTGGTCTCTCAAAACCTTAAGAAAATGGGACTTCCATTTCTGCTGGCTGTTTGCTTTCGTCGTAACACCTCCAGCTAAGCCTCTCTTGCCTCAGTTACCCGTACGTCTTTGCGTCTCTTACTGGTGCGTGCTCGCTTGTCCGTATTTATAAGCACATGGATATAAAAGAGTGCCAGGTTAGACCTTGGTACTGCATATAGGCCGTGTATTTCTTAATTTGTTCACCTTTTAGTTATCATAGGCTGTCTTTTTATTAATATGCAATACACCACTGTACCCCATATTAATGAAGCTTATTACAGGATCCTGATAGAAAGCTTTCCAACTTCCTTCCAATTAACGGGCGGTGCTTCAGAGGAATCCTCTGAATATGGGTAGGTGTTTGGCAATCGCACATAACCTTTTTTTGCAGGCAACTTCACTTAAGATGTCCTTGTTAGATTAAAGACTCCTCAAATGCTGATTACCCCCTCCGGTTGGTGTCTTCATTGTTTCCCAGACAGAGCAGTTCCTTTCATATATTTCGTTTAGGTTACAGGTTACAGCTTAAAAGTATCATCTTGGTTTAACACTTGCAATTTCTGTTAGACAAGCTAGTTTGAGGTTTTTCACATGTAAACCAGTGATTCTTAATTAGATGCTTGACTAGGCTGCAGGCGAAAAAAAAATGGAGGTAGTCATGGAGTAGGTGAGAATTCTGTCCCTGGCTGTCCCCTGCCTCCCAGGGAAGGAGAATTCGGCAGCAGGCAGGACTGGGAATTTACACGAGGAACACATCAGAATGGATAATTATTTCTTCTTCTCAAACTTCATGCCCTTAATTTAAACTGGTAGAACGGATCTGATTTTTAATGGTCAGACATTATTAGTAACCCAGGTAAGACTTTTGGGAGCTGTAATCATCTCCAAGTAACTCGTAATCAACCTGGAGGCTTAGGGGACGTATCGTTTAAGCTTCACCGTGCATGCAAGGGTTCTTGTCTTCCAGGAGGGGGGAAGAAGCCTTCCTCCAAAACTAGAAATAAAATACATAGAGAAAACTTGGGGCGATCCCCTCCCTTCTTGAAAAGGCCATGGCCAAGGTCCGTATGAAATGCAACAAAAAATAGAGAAAAGGGACTGGAAGCTCAGGCGTAAAATTGAGCATCAGAAAAGCTGGTTTGCGGCGAGGGGAGACCTGCCATCCTGCGGGATGAATCCTGGCACGTCTTGGTTCCACAACAAAGGAGAACATTTCCATCAGTGCAGCTGCAGCGATTCACCTGCTGCTGAGCTGCTTTCTGCCTGCACTTCAGAAAGCCGTGCCTGATGGTGAGAGCAGTAAATGGAGGAAAGTCATCACCCTGATGGTGCTGGGTTCCAACACCCAGATGCTGCACGGCCTGTGAGAGCCCAGAGGTTCCGAGGGTGTCCCCAGGCCTGGAAGTGCTTCTGCATTTACAACTGCACAACAGAATTTTAGAGCACAACATTCCATGTAAACACTTGCTTTTCTTTGGTAGCAATTCCCTCTGCAAATTATACACAGTATCTGTCATGATGTACCTTGCAATAGTGTCCTCAATGCCAAACTGGTCCGTTGTCCACACTGTCTAACCCCAGGAGTGCCCCAAGGTCCCCCTGGGATGCTGAGGAGGAAATCTTGAAAACATCATGGGCATTCTCCGGAGCATGGTGGGTGCCCTGGCCTTGAAACCTCTCCCAACGGGGAGCACCTTGAGGCAGTGAGTACCAGTCCCGGCAAATCTTATGGCACAACCTGTGTCACCTTGCACTTCAGCCAGCCCCATCTGCTGCTGTGTCCCCATTCACAGAAGGTGTCTCCACAAGCTTCACGGGGTGAGGCACAATAGGAAAAAGGATTTAGGACTGCTCTGCCCGTGCGTGACTGCATCACCTACCTGTCTGACTGTCCATCAGGAAGGGTAGAGCTTTCCTCCAGCCAGGATGGTCATCAGCCTTCCATCATTTTCCCAACACAGCAGGTTTACAACCAGATGAACGTTGGGACCAGACAATTGTGCACTGGGATAAATCCCATTCTAGAAAGTCCTCCACAGAGGGACCATAATGAAACCCTTAGCAGTCTGTGCAGCCCTGGTAAGAAGCCAGCTTGCTCTCCATTAAGGTGTAGACCTCCCTCTCAAGACCTCCAAGTCAAGTGTGCTGTTGTCTCACTTCCTTATGCAAGGACTGCGTTGGAAACATCTCATGGATGGGACTTGTGGGCATAGCACCTAAAGGTGGCCAGGACTCTGGGGAGTTTCCTAGGGAGGGAGGTTTCTAACCCAGGCGTACCTTCGAGGCAGCATCTCACTCGTGCTGTAGCTACCAAGACTGTAGCCATGGAGTTATTTATGCCACTGCATTCTTGGCTGCAGCTTCAGTCAGAGCTTCACTTGCAGCCATGCTGACTTCTCATGCCGGTATCCGTCAAAACGCCTCCCTCCTCTGTGGTGAGAGAGCTGCCAGTTTGAAGTGAACTGATTTTGTAGCCTCTCAGAGCTGCCCGCGTGATAATTTAGAGGTTTGTGTGCGATGTGGTGGCCTTGAAGAACTGTGCGGTCTCCGCAGTGGAAAGACTTGCTGGGAGTGTCTGCAGAGCAGAGGGTGAGGTCCTTCGGGGAGGTAGATCGCCTGATTTCCTTTGAATTCAGTGGAGGTATCAGTGGTGGAGAATCTGCCTTAAGCCGCACAACTGGCATGCCTCCCTCAGCGAACAAAATATTAGATAAATAAATTATAACAATATATTCCTGTAGGATTATTCTGCATCCAGTTCTAGGATTGTTACCAAGAAGTAATAATTAATGCAATGGCATCATCGTGCTCATTTGGTTTGTTCTTACTTTTCTATGCGGATAAACTCAGCCTTGGTCCTGGAGAACTTACCACAGGAGGCTTTGCTTTTGCAAAGACCAGACATGAAAATGTCCCTGCTGACCTGGAGGAGTTGGTTTTAGTGAGGTTTCTCCCAAGCTGAGGAGTGATTACAGGCGATGTTGGCCAGATGTAGAAGATACACGTTGATAAAAGATGACACTGGGCAGCTCAAGAGATAGAGACTTGCTCTTTTGTTGGCTTTACAAATGACTTTGGTATCTGACGGAGCAGATATAAGCGGGTGAGGCTCGGTAGGCTGCGGAATGAAGAACCAAACCGAGCAGAAGCATGAAGGAAGCAGCAGCCAGAAGAAGCTGAAAGCCAGAGCGGAGCAGCCGGGAGGAGCCGAGGGCAGAGCAGGTTGTCCCAAAGGCCTGGGGACAAGCTCCTGGGTAAAACTCAAATGGTATAATTGGGGTAGTTAACGATAAGCCGTAGAGGAAAAAGCACCGAGTCTTGATAGTAGCTCTCGGGTGGTAAATCAGAGTAGTGGCACAGTTGAGATGTTACACAGATAAGTTGTACAGCGATATGAAGAATGTGACATCTATTGGAAGATGGTATAAAAATAAGAAACAAATTAACATCTGAGCAGAAAGGATATTTCTGAAAGTTTAGGGCAGGTTGGATATAATAACCCTTCAAGGCTATTTTTAGTGACAATGGTAAATCATTAACAATAAGAAGGTTCTTAGCAGGTGCCTGAACGCATTTAAGCACTTACTAAAAATATTTAATGGTGTTATTTACTTAGGGCCATCTTGTGACCGAATTCCATGGGGTGGGGAGAACTGAAGGAGCCGTTTTCCACCTTTGGGCTCCCATCCGGAGTGGTTCTTCTCCTGAACCACAGGGATGTGAGGAGGACCCCAGTCTCACCTCTTTTCCCACTACCCAGGTGGGCTGGTGAGGTGAATCACCTGCACACCCTGACTTAGGCACGTGCTTGGGTGCAGAATTGTTACCGATTCCCCCAGCTCTTGGGCAGGAGACAGGGAAAAACCCTTCCAGCCTCATGCCACGTTGGTAGACCCAAACCTTGATTGCACCAAACCCCACAGCCGAGATTTTTGGTGTTTCACAGACTTGAGACCCAAAACTTTTGGTCCCAGTGATTCCCGAGTCGCGCTTTGTATCTCCTACTAAGATGAAGACATTTCTGGCTTATCCTTTGCGTGGGTGGAGGTACCTGACCTGAGTTGATAAATGCCCTGAGTGCGAGGTGGGAGCTGGTGGGAGCGTTGGAGGTGGTCGGTGGAGCTCAGGTGGGATCCCATCCTGGCTGCCCACACCCGCAGGATGCAGAGGCTGTTAAGAATTCAGTTAAATGCTAACGATAAGAGCCTTTCAAGGTTAGCAACACAATTTGGGAAAACGAGCAAACCGTTGGGGAGGCTTCACTCCACCGTCTAAATTAATAAGAGTTGGTATCAGCAGGTCACATCTTGCTGTCAGTGAGTCAGTAGTTATTCTGCCATTGAGTTGGCAAGGAGTGGGATCGGGTCTGTACTTGCTATTTAAAACAAACAAAACTATATATTAAATTAGACTTCCACTGCTGCAGAATGTTGCAGGAAAGTAAAACCGGTACCGTTAAATTACAGATAAAGGGGGAGAGTCCAAAATTTCCAAAACGTTCTCTTTTTCTTTTTTAACGACTGTCATTATATTTTGATGTGTTTAATAATACAGCAGAGGTTAAATGAAACATGAAAAAGGGATGTACATTAAAATTGAGATAACTCTTCCTTCAGTGAAGTGGAACCCAGCAGATGTAGCTGCACACTGTAATTGCTGCCTGTTTCCTGTCACTCTGATTAAGTTGCATTGTCCCTGCTCCAAGTGTAAGAATCAGTGGCTTCCCATAGGGCACAGCATGGGACAACTGGCTTATGCACTCAAATGACTATGTGCACCTCCTGCTTGTCCTGTTAATAGTATAGACAGACAATATACATTGATGACTTATAAAATCAATAGGCTGTGCAGCGTGGGAGAGGCACAGCGTCTTTCATCTCCCCGACACTCCAGTCGAGGGCCAAGGGGCTTTTGGTAGAGTTAAATTCCACAGTTCAGGAGGCCAAATAACCCCAGAGCTGCCTGCTCAGCCTTCCCTCTGTTCGTTTGGGTTTTTCCAGAGTTATTATGCACCTTCTAGTGTTGTTCTTTTACTCGTTTCAAACTCTAACATTGTTCATTCTGTTCACAGTTATTCATGTTTTCCTTTCTGTAATAAATCCCTACTTACAGGATTAAACTGCTAATGGTAAAATCCAGTACCTATCTGGGGAACGCGAGGCCAGATTCCCAGCTGCTATAAATTGCAGTAGATCCACTGAAGCCAGTGGGGTTACTCTGATTTACAACAGCTGTTGGACTTGCCTGAGAGGTCCATAAAGTGATATTTTGCTTTTATTCCATTCAGAAAGAATGCGATGTGCCTCATTCAGCAGAGCCTTGCCCTACTTTTGTCCCGCACTAATTCTGCTGCTGTCTGTGGCGTTCCATCAGGAGCGTGGAGGTGAGGAAGGGCTGGCGCTTATCATTATTAACGGGTTTTTACAAGCGGCCTCCAATTACTTACTGCTAAATTGCACGTGCGGTGGCATATTTGTACGTCAGCATTTAACCGGAGGAGGAAAACTCTGCTCCAGCCCGGGAGGAAAGTCAGGTTGCGCTTCTGCAGCCCCCAACAAAGGCAAGGAGGTGACGGTCCCCACTCCTTGGGGTCCCCACCCAGGGGAATACCGCCCTTGGGGAGAATTTTTGGTGGCCGAGCAACTGGAGCGCTTTGCAAACTGAGTCACCAAATGAGCTTAGTCGCCTTCCCGGTGAGCAGCAACTGGGCAGGAGGGCTGTGGATTGGGATTTGGGATTTAGGCATCTCTCCCCTTCAAAGTCCCGTTTTGGCTCTTTAATCCCTTGTTGGAACCGGGTCCTTGCTTTCTAAAAATGGAAATTAATATTAGAAGTCATTCCTTAACACATGTTTATTTTCCAATTTATAGAATGTACCTATTACACTCTCCAGACACATGTGCTTGATTATAATGATTATCATATGTATTTCTAAGGCACTCATCACCATAATATCAAATGTCATTATAGAAATTATGAAAGAGCATCAGCATTTCTTCCAAGGAAGAAGCCAGTTTCCTCTTTTCCCACCACATTAGCGAAATCGCAGAAATTAAGCTGACTTTATGCCACTTTTGTTTCAGCTCAAGACAAAACAACCGAATCCCCGGTGCAATGTGCAATGTGCACCTGAAGCCAAGGCCGCTGCGAAACTCTGCGTAAAACGGCCCGGAGCTGTGCAGAGAAGCACGCTCCGAAATCAAGGCTGTCCTCCGGGCCCCGCTTTACCCCCACTGGCCGTGTTTTTCGGCAGGAGGGTGCAGGAGGAGGAGGAGGAGGAGGAGGAAAGCAGAAGGACAAGGATGTTCTGGGCTCAGCTGTTAGGGCCACAGACCATGACTTGAATCCTGGTCGCTGCTCCCGGGGGTATTTCTTTTTCTGATACCAAGAATTCTCAATGAAAATTCTAAAGAATTTTATGGAGTTTAGAAGAGGACTTTGGAGCAAAACCTGATTCAAAGTCTTGTCTAAACCAAGGGCTTTGATCACTTGGTCGAGAGTCACAATCGCTCTTCTCTGACTGCTCCAAAACCACTTGGATATTTAGCACAGGTCTGGAAGAAAGCAAGGTGCCACTGGAGTTTCTCCCTCCATTCTACATGTGTCTTCCTAGAGGGGGAAAATTCTGATCTGGATTGTCTAAGAGCCAAGATTTTTTCGTTTCATTATTTATTTTATTTAAGCTACAGCCGAAGAGGGAAACATCTGTAAATGACATGGACATCTCCCTGTTCCAGGAGACCTCTCTGGTCGGTCTGGGAGACACGTGGAGTGTTTCAAGCCTGTGTGTGACGGGGAGCAGGGAGAGGTGGAGGCTGAGCAGGACCCGTGGGGGGACCCATGGAAGCTCCAGCCCCATGGGACAGCCCCCGGCACGGTGGGACAGCCAGGTCCCCCCGGGGAGCCAGGCCACGAGCAGCAGGTGATGGCCCTGGGGACAGAGTGACCCATGGCAGAAGGAGCACGGGCAGGTGGCCCATCAGTGCCCTTAGTGCCCTGGCAGGCTGCTGCCACATCTATTCTCCCATATTACCTATTTTTGTCCTTATTTATTAAAAACCCATGTTGCATGTTTAGTTCTTCCTGAGTGGCAGCACTTGCCCACATCTCTTAGTCCGTAGGGACTGAAGGTCTTGGCTTTGGCCACCACTAAGCAGAAGAGCCCCTTGAAATCCAGCCTGTGACGTGGGGGCGAAGCAGCAGGGAGCGCGGAGGCAGCTTTTGGATTGCTGACTTAGCCTAAAACCTTTTTATTTTCTTCTTTGCGCCATTTATGTGATTATTTTTGTGCTTCATACGCTCAAAAATCCCTGGAAAAAAAAAATAATCTTTTTTTTTTTCATTTTTGCTTTGCAAGTCACTTTGTGAAGAACCGCTTTGGTGTCTTTAGAGGGCTTTAAACCCACCTGTTTCCTCTGCGAAGCGCAGATGAGGAAACAGGCGTGAGCGGCCGTCGCGTTCAGGAACTTTAAGTGAAACTGAATATATTGGTCCCACATCTGGGAAGAGTTTTTTAAGCAGGATTTTCGCTCTCAAAGCAAAAGATTTATTTCGCTGGTAGGAAGGACCCAGAGCAGCGAGCGTTCCTCCCGCAGCCAGGCACTCCGTGCATCCCCACCCTGCCCGCAGCGCTCGGGGGAAGGACTTACCTTGAAAAAGAAGGGACCAAAATTGGGAGGGAAATGACCTAACGGAGCTCCATGGTGCCACGTGCTCCCTCCTACCTCCACCTGCTGATGTGGACACTCAAACGCTTCTAAGGTCACTGGGATAATCTGGTGCTACTCGGGATGATATCTAGCTCAGGCAGGAACTCTTACAAGGGTTTAAACAACATCTATCTTCATTATTTTGCACCCTCGTGTCTGTATGATTGATTCACGCTAAATTTTGTTTAATTACTCAGAAGGTCTGAAGGACTGACATTTGGAGAGAGCCAAATGGGATGTCTGAGCTCCCCCTGCTGCTCTGCGTGCGCAGCCAGCTCCGCGGTTGGCCTCGCCACCGGCTCTCCTGGGCAGGAAAAAAATCTGGAATAAAAATAATGAGCTGTTTGCGAGGTGGAGAAGAACCAGGGTGGGTTTAGCAAAGGCTGGCTGCTTTCTGGTAGGGCGTCACGGAGACTAGGGAGCCACATCTTGAGCAGGGGAGAAGTGCTGAAGCTCCACTTTTTTGGGTGCAACCTTTTAGTTCCAGTGTGTTTGCGAGGCTGTTTGGAAAGTGGTTACTCCAGCAGTGGAGGAACTGGTTCCCCAGGGGGTACATCATGGATAGGACAAGGGAAAACAGTTTTACACTGAAAGAGGGGAGATTGAGATGAGATCTCAGGAGGAAATTCTTTGCTGTGAGGGTGGTGAGAACCTGGCCCAGGTTGCCCAGAGAAGCT
>JAOXJM010000019.1:845159-864347 GCA_026413425.1 Tringa solitaria | reverse complement strand
GTCCACACACGTGATTAGCTAAAACTATGCGTGTTAGAGATGCCCCAGGTGACACTCAAGAAGAGTTGTTCCCGTTTGCCGAGGACTCTGCCTGGTGCAGGAGAGCTCGGGGCTGTGCAGTGAAGGAAACTGCTGCCTCGGGACAGTGTCCCCTTTGGTGCAAAAGCTGGACAATAATGACAGGGTCAGAGAGTGGGAAGCTGGTAATTCACTTAAATCGCCATTTCCACAGCAGGTCATTAATTTCTTTCAAAGCTGGTCTTCAATCTCTTTTTCTCTCTCTCTGCTGTTTGAAAAAGCATGTGTGATGCTACTTGCTGTGAGGGGCCACGTCTGAAGGGCCGAACGTTCACGTGTGACTGGAGTTAATGGGGCACATGGCTTGGCACATGGAAAGTGCTCCAGGAAAGAGAACGTGGCCCTGGCCCTCCCCTGGGGCATCTGCCGGTGGGGATGGCCCTTGTGATGAGTTCGGAGTGGGGAGGAGCCACCCAGGTTGCCCACAGAAGGTCTCGGGGTCATCTCAGCCATGTGTCGCAGGCGGTGGCAGGTGGGACATGGACCCCGAGACAGGGTTCAGGCGCTCTCTGCCGCACTGAGGCTTGCCAAGGGCAATGCTCTTCAGCACAAAGTGCTCCTTCCACAGAGTTTCTGCCTCATTAACTCAGGAATTAGCTCAGCAGCTAAGTAGAGGTATCCTAGTTGGTTATTCTGGAAGACACCCAAACACCATTTGGGGTGTGAGCTCTTACAGGAATGAGCTGGATTTCTGGTTTAAGGAGCTGCTTTGGTGTTTTGTAGTTATTTCAACAAGCTAGAAGAGGTTAACTAAAATGATGTATTTTCCAAACCCCAACACGGTTATGCTTGTTATAAAAGCATCTGAGGAGCAATAGAATAGACCCCAGTCCTGTCTCCTTATCCGGTGACCCAGCCAGCAGCCCAATAGGCAGTTACCTAATGATGTGGTTGGGATCCCACCTCCTACGTCCTCCAGTTGCACTCAGGAAAAAGAACCTGCTCTGAGGTCACCTGTGTGCTTTTACAGCCAGGTGTTTTCCTTGGGTTCCCTCCAGCTCCACTTGGGTACCAATTTTCTGCGCGTGTCCTTTGTCTGAACTTATCTCCTTTCTCAGTGTAATTAGAAGGGAGACTGAAAGCTGCCCCCTTTGCTCCGTTGACTGTTTCCATACTGTTGGGGGATCTGTGCTCAAGTTCCGGGTCAAGCTCCTTCATCCACAGAACCTTCTATTTCTGTAAAACCTGTAACTTGGCAGCTGCATGTCCTACACTGACATAAATGATGCTGATGCAAGAAGACCATTAGTGGCTTCAATGGAAGCCAGCTGTGATGGCAATTGCTTTGTGGTGGTAATGGTTTGGGCTGATGGACTCCCAGGCTACTCTTTGGGAGGCCACGTGGAATGTTCTGCCTGAGAAAGGTAGCCTCAGAGGTGGGCCGATGCCCTCTTTTGGAGGAAAAAGCACAGGAGTGTCACGACGTGCAATGGATCTTCTGCTCTGTAAGGAGAACAGAGTGTGTGTTAAAGCGCTGGAGTCCGTGTGACGCGTCCCAGTCACCCTGTGAAGCCAGCTGGGAGAGGAAGGAGCTTCCAGGGCTAATATTTCCCTGTTCACACAATGGGGTGACTCATTTGAATGCGTTTGTTCACGTGGAGTCCCGATTTCTCATTTTTAAAAAGCAAAGGCAGCTCTCCCTTGCTTTCTCCCACCTGCCAAATCACGCTTCCCCATCCACTGTCTGGAGCCTCCGTCAACAATTTAAACATCTTGTTAAAATTTCAGCTAGCGAGGACAGAACTTGCCAACAAGGCTTCTCTTCCCAGCTCCAGACTGATTCACAAGCCTTTAACAGAATCACTCGGTGGGTTTACACCTCTAATGGAGCCCCATAAAAGGAGGAGCAACACACTGGAATTTTCTGTGTAACTCACATAATAATTTGCAAATCTTTTCCTACCCAAGCCTGTCTTGTGAGCTGTGAAAAGACCACCGGGCAAGGAAGGGTCTTTACCTTTAGACATCTGCAGAGCATTCTCCTTTGCCTTTTCCTACCTCCACTCACTCCTCCGGTCTCCTAGTCTCTGGAATTTATCCCGTTTGCTCTATTTCTACATTTTTGCACTTTAACGGTTAAAATCGCCTCTTCTCGCCTTCACAACCCAAATCCACATGTTTCTTGGCGACTTTTCAGCTGCTGCTGGTCGTGGCCATCCACAGCTTGGATGAAGTTATGCAATCTTGCCAACGCTTAATTGACCATGATCTGAAAAGCTGCTGCATTGTTCGCTTCAGAAAAAAAAAAAAAAAAAGGTGGGTGGCCTCCACCGGCGAGCCCCCCCCCGTCGGCGCCCAACGCGGGCTCCTGCTGCGGAGGCGCCTCCAGGAGAGGACACGTCCCAGGCCAGGAGGTGTTTTGCCTCCTCGAGGTAGGTCGAGGCCGAGCAGGGTGGTGGGGCCGAGCTTCCTCTCATCCACACAGAGCTTCGCTCCCTCCCTCCTGTCTTTCTTAATTATGGGAGCCGTTGGAGGCTGCTGGGTCTGCCCGCGCTGCCAGCTCCGACGGGGCTCTTCTCTCCTCCCTGATCCGCTCTGCCAGGTTTCTCTGACCTGCTGTACTTGACTGCCGCTGACTGACAGGCTTTGATTTTTAACAGGGATTAAAAACAGCAAAAAAAAAAAAAAAATCTCACACCTCACAGGCTTTTTTTCTTTTTTTTTTTTTTTTTTTTTTTGGTAAGAATTAATTTTTGAGCTCTTGCTTCTACACTGCTTTCTGTTGCTAAAATTTGTGGTGGGTTTTGAATGGTTACAGACCCTTGAATATACTGAGCAACCATGTTCCCGGATTCAGTGAGATCCAAGAGACCCCCTGGCTTTTCATCACAGATCTGTCATTTCCCAGGCTACGGTGCTGGTGTTTAATGTGATTAGGACAGCGTTTGGACTCATTTTCCAATGGCACGATGCTCTGTGCTTCAGATGCTCTGGAGATACGCCTCGAAACAGGTTGGGGGATTTGCACCGGCATATTTTAAGTGGGTTTAGAGGATGGGGTGGCCTCCTTGCTGCTTGTGAGAGGTAACGGCAGTAGGGGCACCACCGTTCCCCCCTTCCCTTTCGTTAGTTGGCTGCTTAGCCTGTGTCTGGAGGCAGATCTTGTGCGGTGCGGGTCTCGGGGCTGTGGAAGCACCGCAGTCAGTCAGAGCATCCCCGGGTGCATGGAAACCTGGCTGCCTGCCGCCTCTGTCTAGAGCCCCGAGGGGAGACAGGACTTTCCCTGGGAGCTACGGGCAAGAAAAGCACATTTTCGGGTCTGCTGGTACTTTACGTGCGTGGCGCGTTCTATCAAAAGATGTGCTATAATCCCTATTTTAGGAAGCAGGCTATCAGATCTGGGGAGCGCGGCTTCGCAGAACATCTTTGGCTGCTAGGCACTACCTTGCCTCCAGAGCAGTAAGAGGCTATGTTCCCTACCCATAGATCTCATCCAGCTTTAGCGCTCAACTTCTGATTTCTCAGCGTTGAGTTTGGCTGCCTCCTACTTCTAACTTTCTATCCTTAGCAGGATTCACAGGCTTTCAGCTATCTCACACTTCTCGCTCTCTAATCTTAGCGCCGCTTCTAACTATAGAGTGCCTTCGAGCTTCAGGGTCTCTCACTTTTGTTCGGGCTCTTTCTGGGCCACAGCCAAGTAGGTGAAAGACTCGAGAAGGGGGAAGGGGAGAGCTGGCTGTGCTTTCAGATGTTGCAGGCTGGAGGTAAATCCTCCTCAGTAGCCATCCTCTTTTTATTTCGACACTTTCCTGAGACGTGCAAAGGGGTTTGGTCAGGAAGAGATGGCTATTTCCACCTTGCTGATACCTGAAGGAGCTGACATAGAGCTAACAGTGTTCCCCGTTCTCTGGGAATTTTCCCAAGACAGTAAAGTTATCGTTTTTTTAAAGATCTACTTAAGCAAATTTCCTCTGTGTTCTGGATCTGGCTCGTCATAGCCAGCTTGACTGATTTCATAAGCCACAAGCTGCTCCTCTGTCAAGTGTCTTCCTGGTTTATCTCTATTTGTACCAAACGGTGTCTATAGAGGTTGTATCAACTTCCCTGAGTGAAATGGTTCTTCATCAAATAAAGGCTTCATATGTGGCTTTCTCTTCCATGTGTTTCATATGCAGACTTCCTGAGGGGGAAAAAAATACATTGACTTGGTTTTTCTGATATTTTCCGATGTCCATTTTTCATGCCCAAATGAAAAAAGAACCCTTCCCCCTAGTTCCTTCTCTCCGAGCACGAACCTAAACCTCAGCTTCGTCTTCAAAACACTTCTACTTCAGGATGTGCTGTGAAGGATGAGCCTTTACTGAAATTATGTTGCAAATACGTATAATTCCACTGACTATCTCATTGTATGGGATGTGCTGGTATGGGCAGCACTGGCTTGCCTCAAAAGAGAGAACTGAGATTCAAGGTGAGACTGCTTGATATGAAGAACCTCAGCTGGAGGAAGGTGGAGGCACAAAAGTGACAGAAGGATTTCCTTGCTGATCTTCCTGTTCTGAAATTGGATAGAAAAGGAGTTGTGTGCCCTCTTTTCCTGGACGAGAAAAGTCAACTGAGGTCAAAATACATGGGAACAGCCAAAGGGACATCTTTTATCACCACTCTTCAGCCAGCGAAAGTGGGAAAGTCGCAGCAAGAGCCACTGTTGGGCTCAAGTGCAGAAGAGCCCCAGGTGGCAATGAGACAAACCCAACCTCAAGTGGGCAGGCAAAAGATTATGGCAGTGGTGAGAGGGTCAGAATGGCTGAGGAGGAGCTTTTGGATGACAGAAGATACAGAACAAGGAGTATCTGTGTCCCATAAGCAGGAGGAATCTGAATTACGGGTTTTTTACTTCCTAACGTGGTTCTGCAAACTCAATGGTCAGTTTTTTTCAGATTGTAAAAATATATAAAGACACACTGTCTGAAGGGAAGCTCATTTTATAATTCTTCAGACTCTCTTGAGCACTTCAAGGAGCACAGAAGGAAGTCAAGTAGCTGAGCTTAATGAATAAAATAAAGCAGTTGAGAAATACTGTCTCTCAAATAACCAGAAGGACCTCAAGACATCTTTGAGTCATTAAAAATGAAATAAACATCTTCCTGGCTTGCTTGTACTTACCTGAATTGCGATCCAAGAGAGGAGATGAATTTGGCATGTCGTAGCGAAGAGAAATGTGGATACAGTATGGATAATTCAACTCATTCGTTATTTATGGGAATATGATGTGAGGTGCTCCAAAGTGTTGTAGCAAAGGCCTGTCTCTCGTAACGTGCCCGTAAAAGCAGGAACCACCAGTTGAATAGTATTTCTTCGAAGTATTGGTCAGGGTTTGAAAAGAATGACAGGTATTTGGAGATAACTGAAGTGGGAGGTAAAAGTTAAATTCTCTGTACAGTCCCGTGCGGTCAGATTTATCACAGCTGTCGTTGGCTATGTGAAAATTAGTTGGTTCAGTCTAAGAAAATCAAAGTTCCCTCTATAATTAATGGAGAGAGACTGGACTCCTGAGAGGTGATTTGTCCTGCCCTAAGACTGCACCTGCAAAGAGATGTGCCTAATCCCCCTCTTCTTGAGGCACTCGCCTCTTCCATTCCCAGCAGGAATTGCTGGGAAGAGGAGCTCAGACCAGATGCCTGGCTCCTCTCTGACTGGAGTTGGGTGCAATGGATCCCATCTGCAGCCGGGTGAAGTAAGCAGAATACACTGTCAGCTGTAATGAGTGGCAACGAGACTAGCTCTTGACATTCCTGACGGCCAAGTAAAGCTTTCTTTGACTTGGCAGAGCCAGGTTTCCTCTCTTTAGTTCTGTAATACAGTTATTTGCTACTTTTATAATTTCCACAGGCATATATCTGTGTTCCAATTACTGAGATGACGTTTGCACCAGCATGATTCATGCTGTCAATTCCTGTCTCAAGTTAGATTCAAGCGAAGTTTATTTTGGGAGCGGTAGATGCGTACCTACCGGGAGCTGGGAGGTGCAGGAGAAAACAGGCTTCTGCCAACTGTGGAGATGGTAAAAGTTTGGGTTTCACATCACTAGAGAGCCAAAGTGGTGGTCAGGCAGGAAACAGATGGACTTTCTGCTCCGCGTTGGGTGTATATCCATGTTCTGTACATATAGAGGTTGTATATTAACCAAATAAATACCCTAAGAGCTCTGTCTCTCCCAAGTTAACCGATCCTCTGATTTCCTTGGTGGATTGTCATAATTCTTTTCTTGAAAGGGCATATCCCAAATACCCTCAGTGGTGATTGCTATCTTCAACTGGAAGACCTCTTCCTCTCTGCATGGGACAGATACTCACAGGAAGGTGGAGGGGGAAGCAATGCTGGGGAGAGAGAAGAAAGAGCATGTGGGATGGTGTAAGCTAACAATCAGAGACTGACCCAGGAGGAGATGACATCTTTTACGTCTTGCTGCAATGGCAGCTCTTATTTTTATTCGGCAACTATACTTGGGTGAAATGCATAGTAAATAATTACCAGTTATTTATGGAAAATGAGTGTGTGGCCATTTGGGCCAGGAGGTGGGACACCCTCTGCCGTGTGGCTGAGCAAAAGCCACAGCACAGTTTTAAAAATGTTAATCTGGGTTGGGTCGATCAATTGGTTTTTCTCTGGTTCCATGCACATCACTTCCACTGCACCGCAATTAAATGGGATGCAAAACCAGCTGAGGAGGCAATGGGTGGTGATGGCATGGGGGTGGAAACCACTAGTTGAATCCCTTATATCTTCTCTTTCTGCTCTCCTTTTTATCCTTCCAACCCTCCTCATTTTTTCATTTTTGCATTGTCTTTCAAGAACACAGCTTGTCAAGGAAGGGATGTTCTCATCTCACCTCGCTGTGAGGCATGGAGCTTACACAGCCATTAATCACATCACTTCTTTACTTCTTCACGGTGCCGTTCAAATGTCAGCAACCCTCAGGAGGTTCCTCCGGTGCAGGCAAACAAGGATTACCCTGGTTTTTCCAGATAAGGAAACTAAGTGGTCACCATTTTCCAATGTAGCGACTAAAGCCATGGTCCTGTCATCTGACTTTTGAATTTAAATGCCTAAAGATGGGGTGATCCATCATGGTGGAAGGTCTCCTATTGCACAAAGGCAGTCCTGTGCCCTGCTGGAAATAAGGGCCTGATTGGAGAGACCCAACAGTCACACTGAGGAGTATATACTATTTTATAATCACATTACAGTGAATAAATCTGAGCAAACACAATACATGATTATGAAATGTTTCCTTGTTCATTTTTCCATTTCAGTATGTGGTGGGAAAGCGCTATTAAAATAATACTACTACTAATAATAATATTAACTTTGCTATATTTACTCAGTAGCTCAAATGCTACCAGACTACATGGTCTGAGAGGAAATGCCTCGTTCAGACTCATTTTCAGAACAGCAGCTAGAAGACTCATGGAAACTACATCTAGCCTTTTTTATAATAAAATATCCTTGTAATATTTATTAACGTGAAATGTGCAGTTAAATGTTTGATGAAAGAGCTATTGTGTGCCCGGGTTTACAGTAAACAGTTAAAGCTCTTAAAGTGAAGTTGAAGCAAGTGGAATATTTGCTTAGATTTGGCAAGAAGAAATATTGTAAATAATTCAAAGGATGTAATTTGATTCTAGATTTTTCTGGGCTATGTGGCATATGGCCCTTCTGGTTTTGTTTTATTTAGGTTTGCTGCCTCCGTTACGTAACCGTTCTTTTCAGCCTGTAATTAAACTTCAAGGTCAACCAGGAATTAAGCAGGGAGGAAGTTCATGTAATGGAAAAGAGGGAGGCTGGACCCTGCTGCGTCGCAGCATCCCTTTCTCCAAACTCATCTGCTGGTGAGGGCAGAAGAGGGAAGGACGGACCCGAAACCTCCTGCAGGGCCAGAAGGTGAGGGCAAAGGGGTGTTGGTGTGCTCCGGAGCAGCAGAAGCTGCACCAAAATGATCTCTTACCGAGGGTGTCTTGGCCAATTGGTCCTCTTCTATAGACCTGCTCTTCTCAGTGATGTACATTGAGTTACACAAACATCTGCCTCTCTGTGTGAAACTTCTTTGTGCTCTGGCTGGTTCAAAATAGGGACTGGGCACTTTGTTTTCGGAAGAAGTGGTCTCCTTGCCTCTACGGGTTGAGATTTCACCTCCCTGTTGTTGCTAAGTATCGATGGGTGGGCTGGTGGCACGCTCCCAAAGCAGAGCTCCAAGGAGAGGACAGATCCATTCTCAGGGAAGGGCCAGCTGTGTCACATACCCTGGGCATCACCCGGGTCCCGACGGTCCTCCTTCCATCTGCCATCCATCTCTGCGCTGTGGTCCACCTCGTGAGTGGTCTGGAGGTGTTCAAGGCCAGGTTGGACGGGGCTTTGAAGAACCTGGTCTCATGGGAGCTGTTCCTGCCCAGGGCAGGGGCTTAGAACGAGATGAGCTTTAAGGCCCCTTCCAACCCAAACCCTTCCATGATTCTGTGATTTGAATTGCATCTATTATTTTTGAAATTTTTTCCTTTGGAGCTCCTCAGGTGAATAGTGCTGTGTAAGTGCTACGTGTTATTATTAGTCACATATATTCTGTAATTACTTTGCAAATATGATCATTATATTTGAAGTTACAGAGTACTTCAAACATTAATTGCCACATAACTTGCAGATTTCAGATCTGATACACAAACCTAATCATCAGTCATTAAGTATTAAAGAAGAGAGCACTGGAAATATATTAAATTACTTCAGATCACTGATTAAACCTAATCCTTGGAAATTCCTGAAAGCCTGTTGGAGCACTGAGATTCGCTTCCAGGTGACCGTTGGGAATTTAGGCCTGGAACACAGTGGAATGCCTTCATTCTCAGGGATATCACAACTCTCTGACCCTGCAAAATGCTCTTTTTCGGGACTATTTCCCCGGCCACAGATAAGTCTTACTGTAGTTTTCTTTGTGGCTGACTTGTTCAAGGCCAGGTTGGACGGGGCTTGGAGCAACCTGGTCTGGTGGTGGAGCTGGATGGTCTTTAAGGTCCCTTCCCAGCCAAACCATTCTATGATTCCGTGACTCTGTGACTTTATGGCTGTGCTTTCTGCCCGAGCAGACGGCGTCTTCCTCTTACAAATCCTACAACTGTCCGAACCATTAATAATAACCGTTATTAATCAAGACAACAGTGGAGGAGAGGTGGTTGGAATGAGAGGGAGACCAGCAGCAGGCTGGAAGGGGCTTGGACCCCCATCTCACGGTTCCTTTACCGACCTGTACTGCACCTTCTCCCACAGTATTTGAGCAATTCTTGCATTAACGCTCGGATGATAAAGCATCTATTAGCTGGGAAGACACACAGACCTCGTTCCATCGGCCCGGAAGATGATGCTTCCCCTTGTCCCAGGGGACAGGCGCCGCCTGTGGAGCCAAGGAGAGGATGCAAAACTTGGGGATGGTGGGCCCGGTTCCACGGCGGCAGCATGAGGCTGCGGGGAGGCGTTGGGTGCTGGATGGCTCCCCAGCGTCTGTCATTGTGCTTGACGCCGCGCTCCCTTCCAGAGCGGTGGGCTGGAGTGACAAGAACAAAGACACAGGCAGAGTGTGAAATCTCTCCCTTGCCTTTTTTTATTTTTTTATTTTTTTTTTTCAGACTGGCTGGAAACTTCTCCCCTGCCTTCGCGCTGGTCAGCGGGGCATCTCCTCGGCAAGGACCTGCCTACGCCTCTGCTAAAGCTGGTGGCGAGGCTTGTCTTCCCAGGGATGGTCCCAGCCACGGAGGGGAGGAGAAATGGGGGAAACTCTGCTCTTTCCCCACAGTGCTCCAAGGTTAATGAAGAGTTTGAAACTGTATTTTAAAGCCAGGCGGTTATTTCACAGCCCTATTTAGGAAAATGGCATTTTGGAGTAGGTTTATACTATTTCACCATAGGTAAAATATTTCTAGTTGGGAGCTGTTGCACTTAACAATCTATATCAAACGTTGTATAAATAACAGCATATGTGTGTATATACATACATTTCAAAGTATTAAATACGGGCATTTGTGCGCCTGAGGAGAGAGAGAAAGGGAGAAGGTGTGGGAGATGCTGTTGAAGTCCTTCTCCAGCCCTTCTGGGACCTTCCACCCGGTGATGGGACTCGATTTTCCTTCTCCTGCAGTAGCAACCGGTGAGATTTTCACTGCCCGGCCCCCAGATCCCAGCCATTTCTGGGTTTTTTCTGCTCTGTTTGTGTTTGGGAGTCGTGAATTCTGTGTCTTTGGGCCACCGAGCCATGGGGCAGCCCTCCTCTTTCCTGCCTCCTCCTGTCCTGCTCTCCTTGGGGCAGGCAGAGCTGCGGTGTTGGTAAGACGGACATTGCCTCGTGTTCCTCTGCTGGAATGCCACGATGCGTCGTTATTACTTATTGATTGGAGTCCCCTAAATTTTTCAGCCCTCTTGTGCTTGACAGGATGGAGAGATGGTCCCTGGTCCAGGGCTTGTGCTTGGAACACAAAAAGAGCAGCTGCGACACGGCAGGGAGGACTTTTGTTTAGGGAATGGAAGTTAGGAGCTATATTCCACACCTCTTTAAATGTTAAGAGGTAAAGATAAGCCGAGAAAATAAAATGTAGAGGGCTGTTTCATAATAAGCATTTTGGGGATGGGAGGGGTGGATCTGCCGTGCGAGCCCACCCGGCACGTCTGCTTCGGGATGTGGCGTAAGAGTTCCTGCCAGGGGTTAAACAGAGAAAAGCAACACGAATTGGATATTCATAAATAAATAAAATACAATCTTAAGGCTGAGCCGGAGAAAAGCAGGATTTTTAATTGCTGCAGATTGCAATCTGCTCATTATTTTAACTGTCTAAAAGGCACAAGTAATCATTCACAAATGATCTGAGCAAACGGTGGAGGCCCTCGTTTTTTTTGTTGTTGCTGAAGTTGGCAGCAAAACCCCCTCGGTTTCACGGGGGAAATAATCAGGTTTCCATTTACGACTTCCTTTCTCTGACAATCAGTATCACCCGCTCAAAAAGGCTCGAAGATCCTTGTTTAGGCCTCAGCTAACTGAGAAATGTACTTGAAAATGTTATTTAAAGAAACGGTATGTTTAGCATTCATCTCATTTGTCTTTTTTATTGTTTTGTAGGGTGTTAGGCTTTCTTAAGGATTTACGTGCAAAATAAAATTCAGTTATATTCACTCCTTAGTAACGGATATTTTGGATTAATGTGACATGTAAAAAATGTGTCAGAAAAAAAGGAAATTTCAAATATGTAGAGGAAAATTATTGTGCAAATACCAAACCAGTCCTGCAATATATATATATTTATATTTATTTATTTAATTTGGTGGGCAGGTTTGTTTGGGAGGGAACTTTATCCTGAATGTGTCTTTTCCCAATAAAAGGCTAAGTATCTTTTTTTTTCTGTATAAGAAGGAATAGTGTCCTTATTTTGTGGATAGCAGTGTCCTGCAGGAACGTTGTCCCAAAGAGCTCCCAATGGTGCACCTTGTGTCTAGGGGCAAAGAGCTCCCAATGGTGCACCTTGTGTCTATGGGGCCTGTGGCTCGTGGCATCAGGAGCCAACATGGCTCTATATTCCCGAGCAAGACCCTTGTAGGGACAATTCCAACCCAGGAGCAGGCACGGCTACCTCTCCCAGACCTTTGAGCCACCTCTTCTGCAGTTTGGAGGAGTCCCGGGTCAGAGATAGACCAGCATCTTCCTTCTCCCATGCGAACTCCCGAGGAGTTTTCCTTCCATCCTCGCCGTGGCTCTTCTGGGTCTATTTCAGCGATAACTTTCTCGTTCTGCAGACGAGCGGGTTTCGTTGCCAGAGGAAATGCCAAAGAGGGAGACGAGCTGACACCCACAGGCCACCGCCGAAAGGAGTTGGCATCTGGGGCTCGCAGCTGCCAAACCTTCTCTACGAGTGGCCACCGCAATCAGCTCCAGCGATGTCGCAAAGCGAGGAGGAGGAGGAGGCGAAGGGCATGTGGTGCACAATCAACGCTGCAATCAAAGGCAAGAGGCCCTGCCAGCTGGTTACCACGCTGCCAGCCCCCTGCCAAAAGCGCAGAAAATAGCATTTAAAGACAACGTCACCCAACGGCCGGCAGCTTGCGTGGCCCGTGGCGGGCAGAGCGGGGGCCGAGGGGGTGGGCCACGCGTGCCAGGCTGCGCGGCGGAGACAAGGGGGCTCCGGGGGGCCCTTTACTGCCCCCCCCCTCCCCTCTCCCCGCCAGCTTTTTTTCGGCTTCGGCGCCGCTCGGAGAACGGCTGCTGCTTTTAAAAGTAGAGGTTGTGCCAGGCCAAAAAAGGGGAGCGCGGGGCTGAGAGCGGGGGTGTCGCGGCGGCGGCTGGGTCACCGGGACGGTTGATGGCACGGGGCTGGCTCCATAGTGCAGATGTCAAGAAGCGCTGCAATGGGCCAGCCAAGGCACAACAAGCGTTGGAATGTGTCAGAACGGGGAAAAAATTCCCATCAGCCACGAAACGAAATTGTTTTGCTGCGTTGACCGTTCTCTCTAGCTCTTTGGAAAATGGAATTTTGATGGGGAAATGCAAAAGTGCAATGGGTAGGAGAGAAAGACGTGGACTCTGTAATTGTCACTTTGCAGAGAGCAGCCGCCTACCATGATGGGCTGAAATGCCCTTCACAGGCCCTCACCTTGCCAAACTTTGTGTCTGCTCGGGCCAAATAATAAAAAGCAGTCTGAAAGGATCTGGAGAGGTCATCAAATGCCCCCTCTTCCCCAGCACAGCCTCAGTTCACCTCCAAGTTGTATTGTCAAGCGACTGGGGACAGTGCAGGTGTTTCATCTGTCCTTGAGAAGGACCCGGAGCACTTGTAGCCCTTGTCAAAATAATAAATAATAACCATTTTGAAGAGGTATGTTCTCAGACAGTAGCTTTGGAAGGGCTGCACCGCAAGATGATGGTGCAAAGGTGCATTTGGGCACCCATCCTGGAATAAGAGCAAGTGACTTGTAGCTTTGTTGTGGGTAAGGAAGTAGTTTGTAAAGTTTTGTTGTCTTAAAGGCAGGTCCCTCCGTGTTGGGCTGTGCTACACACACGGGCGTAGTGAAGTTGGTAGACGGATTGGGGGTTGGACCAGATGATCTCCAGAGGTCCCTTCCAACCCCATATCATTCTGTGATTCTTGGTTGGTACTTAGTGAAGGATACTGACTTAAAGCAAACTTTCGATTGTATTGATGAAAATATGGCCAACATTGAAAGTGATGGTTTTATATACCAAAGAGGTGGTGGTGGATTTTTGTAGCTCCCCCCAGCAGAAACACAGCAGAGCAGGGAATGAGGCTACAGAAGCCAGGTTTTCTTCTTTGCTGGCTTCTAGGTTCCTCAGCCTTCTAACATCGCCTGCTGGGACACTTCTGCTTTCTCTCCAAGGGATTTGGAGCTGATTTTTGCGCAAGGAGGTGTTTTATTCCACTTGCACCCACGTCTGTACAAGCTGAGGCACCAGCCTTGGACCTCTTGGTCTTAGGGGACCAGTTTCTTTGAAGCACCATTGCAGTGTTCCTAGGGAATAGCCATAGGGGTGGATTAAAATTTGGCTTGTCCTACAGATGGCTTTGCTATTGCTTTTAGACTACTGCACAGAATACACCAAACCATCTATTACAGCTCCAGAGCCATGAATTTATTATTTATGGGCTTGGATGGTGCCAGACGCAGAGCTGCACAGCTGATTGTACAAAAGGAGGCCTTTTTGCATAAAGCAAACCCAAATCCTGTGATTCCTAGCTGCATCGAATGACCAGCGTTTCATGGACAGCTTCATTATGGGCTCGTGGGGGCTCCCGAAAAGGCCAGGGCAGCTTCGCCGCTGATTAAGGTGGGGCAGAACAAAACGCGCTGGAGCCAGCCAGAAACGAGCCCTGGTTTTAGGAAATACTGCAAACACACAGCCCAGATTTCAGCTGCTGCTGCGTTGTGTGTGTTTGTACACTGAGCATACTGCATGGACTTGTCACATGAAGACAGAATTTTGTTATAGTTAGGAACAAAATCCACTCTTCTTCTAGTGAAAAAGGCATTATTTTTACTTCTAGACGTAAAATAAAAAAGCCAAACTAGCTTGCTTTTCTGAACTCACTGCTAAAAATCTGTCGGTATGTACAGAACAGATACAGCAGGTTTGATCGTTTTCTGGTTTAACATCCTCTGAGCATCTATAATATTTATTTAGAGGAAATTCTAGGAGTCAACCTGATTTTCTGATTTTGCCCTCTTGAGGTTTTTTTCATGTTTCTTCTTCCTCTTCTTCTCCTTGTTCTTCTTCCTCTTCTCTTTTTTTTTTTTAAATCAGGAACATGTTGTAGATGGTGAGCAATAATTTCCCAGTGCAGTGCACGTGCAATTGTAGATACTACTGCTCTTTATTGATAAAGTTCTACATCACGCTCTCTTCTCTTGCCTCCTCTTGCCAAACACATCCCCAAGATAACAGGTATGTTCCTAACAGCTCTTCTTTTCTCCTGTCTCTTGATTAACTCACCTCAGATCTCAGTACCGCGTTATTAGCTCTCCATGGCTCCTTTTTGATACTTTCTGGGTGTTCTTGCCTATATTTCAGTAGCACATGAGTACGATTTTGGCTGATTTTAGGCAGCGTAGCCCTTAGCTCTTCACCGCCATCAGTGGTTACGGTGCTTCGCAAGAAACTTTAGACTATGAAAAATGAGTGTAAAAATAAAGCCAGCCTCCAGTATCTCAGAAACTGGTAAGTAGCATTTGATGAACAAACTCAAAAATTATTCTTATTGCAATAAAATGGAAAAAAATAAATCCTCTAAGAAAATGCTTTTTAGCAATGCTTGGGCTTGGGAGCAAAACTGAACCCTGTGGCTTGTAGTTATCTCATTTGTACCCCTCTGAAACTGTCCTCACTATTGTAAGCAATAAGAATAAAGAAAACAGAGCTGCGTGTTTTCCATACGCGCTTTGGGCTTGGACTTGGGCTTTTCATTCGGCACGTCCCGTCTTGGTTTCAGAAACCGGTAACATATCTGCACCGTTACCAGCTGATTTCTGCTGAGGAGGTGACTCCAGCTGCTTCAGCCCATGCTTTGGAAGTCGCTGCCTCGTCGCCGCTCCCTGAAGACGTTTCCAGCTTTGACAAACCGCCCGAACTCGCTGCGGATTTTATGCTCTACCCCTTTTTTCTATTGTCAATGTCACTTTTAGCGGGCGAGCGGCCCGTGACAAACAACTGCAAGCGGCGTGCCAGCCGTAATGCAGATACTCTATATGCATATGACCCTTATCTTTTATAGCATAAACTATATTCGCGCCCACGCCTGGGACGGGAGCACAAAGGCAGAGTGAGGAGAGAACTAACCCACCTGGCAAAGCGTTTCTGTCGCTTTGCCAGGGGGTTTATGGCAGCCTGGCCGTTCTCGGAGCCGCGGAGCTGTGCTCCAGGTCCCTGTTTTGGCGGGGCGGGAGCAGCATCTCTCTTCCCCATCGCCCCCTCCCGTGTCGCAGAAAGCCCCCGGTGTGGCAGCGGAGAAAATAGCAGCAAAACTAACTGAAAACGTTCTTCTCGGAGCAGCTCCTTCCCTGCCCCACCTGCCACAGCAAATTTTCCCATTCTTGGAATTACGTATCGTAGGTGAGAAACCACCTGTTTTCCCCAAGAAACTCATTTTGAGCAAATAGTTTGCTATTAATTTAATTTTTTGCAGGTTAGTGAACTGCCTTGGTGGATCCTGGGTGGAGTCCTCCGGTGCAGAGCAAGGTATTAATCTGTGCTCCCACGGGTTGTCCTGCCACGCAGGGACTCTACAATGTCGTCAGCGTAAGGATGCAACGGCAGATCTCAGGGAACTCATTCATTTTGGTACCAAACTAGCAATCCACTGATATTTTTCCTGCTAAGAATTATGGCCGCAGCTTCTCGGAATTCACGGTCAGGAGTGATGGCTGAAAACCCCTGGGGGGCTTTTGATGGGAGAAGGCTGGCGTGCTCTGCTGCAGAACCCCTTCCATCCAGTGGGGTCCGGTGCAGGCAGGAGCGGGCAGGGAGCGGGCAGCCACCTGTTAGCCCTGCCATAACGAGCCAGGGAGAAGTTGGGGACCTGAGGAGCTTCTCATCATGGCAAACGACGCCCGGCACCGCACTGCGAAGGAGACTAACGATCGGCGTGGCGGAGACTGAGCCCGAACCATAAACCAGGAGGATGCGGAGAGCGAGGGAGCCCCACGCAGCCCATATTGGCTCCTGAATATTTCATGGGTCGCACAAACCATTCCTTTTTCCGCCGCTCCTTCCTGAAGCCTGCTCTCCTCTCCCCTCCTCTCCCACCAACGCCGCTTTTCATTTGTCAGGAGTGATTACCCTTCCTTTCGGTTAATAACAGAGCTGAAATGCCCAGACCGGTGCTTGGGTTTATAAGCATCCTCGGCAACATCGTTGGTGATGTCAGCTCAGAGTATGCTAATTAATCTATGGTCCCTCTTCTGGCTGTTTCTGCAGTAACAGAGCAAAAATAATTTTAGGTTATGTATCAAGGCTGCCTGTTGTTTAGTTTTTATTGGCTTTCTCTCTCTATGGTGCGATGAACGACACAAAAAAGGCTTTACTTTCAGGGCGGGGGACGGACTCCAGCGTGGTGGGAGGCAGCACTGGGATGGCGCTCCGCTCCGCAGAGAGCCAGGATGCCGAGGATGCGATGGGGATGGAGATGGGGCTGTGGGGTTTGGGGGAGCTCAGAGCCCCTGAGATCAGCGGGGACCCCAGGGCCGGCGCAGCAGCCTGGCACCCATGGCATCGGGGGGGGGGGACTGTCTCCCTGGGCTCCCCGGGGCTGTGTTTGCATCCCGGGCTCCTCTCCAGCACCTGCATTTTCCCACTTTATTTTTCCTTCTGGCTTCTAAGTTTTTCCTCCGAAGCGATGAGCGCTTCCTTCCCCCCTTCCTTCCCATTTTTCACGGGAGGAGGAGAGTTCCCGGTACCCTGTACCCGCGGGGAAGCCTCAGTCACGCTGGGATTGCCCAGCTCCAGTTGGGCTGCTGGGATCGGCAAACTGGGTAACCCCTGAGGCTCCTGCCCAGCCCTCTACCAGCCCGCCACTTAGTTCTAGTAATCCGTCCTCATATTTGCAATAGAAACAGCGTTTCGCTGAGATTAGCAAACTTCACAGTGGCTTATTTGCAGCTTTTGAATTTGTAAATGAAGGAGAGGGTTGGGAGAAGGGGGCCGGGGATGATATACAGGGAAATCTAGTTTTGAGAATTTATCCTCTTCATTAAAAGCTGCTAAGATCCTCATCTCTGGTATTTAATGTACCAAATTCAATATTCTGAGCATAGTTTGCATATAAAAATAGCAATATCACATTTTTAAAAATGGAAGGGGGGAAGGAAATTTTTAACTAAGCCACATACTTTAATAGCGGCTTTTTTTTCTGCTTTTTTTTTTTTTTTCATAAATTCAAGCTCTGGGAAATATTTGCCAGGCACGAATGAACTCTTTCTTGTAACTGAAGGCTTTTCTCCCATTTTTCTCCCCATGAAAGTTGTGTTTTCCTTCTACACGAAGCAGAACGCCCTGAGAAGTAAAAATTCCAAATCCTTAGGAAAAGATCTGTTGCCCTGAGTAGAGAGAGCGCCTTGAAAACCCTGGGTTTATAAATGAAGGAAATGCATGAATAATAAAAACCACACCACCTAAAATCTAATTAATTTGAGTGAGTCAATAAGTTTATGTTTCTGGATGCTGGTAATAGAGGTGGAAGGGGAAAAAAAAAGAGGGATATGAGACTTTCTATTTATCTCCTTCTCATTCAAGTGCTTTAAAAAAAATCTGGAGACATTGTCTCTACAATGCACACTAAATAGAAATACCTCCTTAATTTATTAAGAGTTTCCTCTAAACTGCTTCAGCTCCTAATCTCGTTATGTGCATCCACGTATTTGCCCGTCCGGAGGTTTCAGGAATCGCCCTGGTGGTGGAAGGCAGGGGGTGGCCTTCAGAAAACCTCTTGCCTTGGGTACGGGCTTGGGGAGAGAGCCAAATGCCGGCGGAGGTGGCAGCAGGGTGGGGGACATGGGGTGGGAGAAGGCGAGCTGTGCCGTGCTGTGTCATTGCTGAGGGAAACCATGGCCGTGGCATGCCATGGCCACGCCAAGCTGTGGTCACGTTGTGCCGTGGCTGTGCCATCACCATCCTGTGGCCACGCTGTGACCGTGCCATGGCTACGCCATGTCGTTGCTATGCCATGGCCATCCCGTGGGCCACACCATGCCAATGTCATGCCAGGGCCATGCCATGCCATGCCTGTGCTGTGGCCATGCTATTTCCATGGTGGTGCCTTGGTTGTGCCATGTGTCTGCCATGGCCATGCTGTGCTGTGACCATGCTGTGGCCTTGCTGTATTTCCATGTGGTGCCATGGTCATGCCGTGGGTGTGCCTTGGCCATGCCATGGCCATGGTGTATCTCAGTGCAACGCCATGGCCATACCATGGGTGTGCCTTGGCCATGGTGTATCTCAGTGCAACGCCATGGCCATACCATGGGTGTGCCTTGGCCATGGTGTATCTCAGTGCAAAGCCATGGCCATACCATGGGTGTGCCACAGCCATCTACGCCATGACCATGCAGTGGCCATGCCACACCGTGGCCATGTCCACATGGGGCCCCCATCCACAGCTGGGGTGTCACTGCCAAGCGCCCCCATGCCACGGTCCCTTGCTGTCCCACATTTCTTCCTGAGCTGGTTTCTCCTGGGAAGCATTGATGCCCACCGAGCTACCTTTTAGCCTGGAATAGTGTGGGCAGCCACCAGCTTCTCCGTCTGAAACATCTCCTGGGGTGGCGCCGACTGGTCTGGCTGTCCTTTACCCCAGGGTAAACGAGGTCGGAGTTTCCCCTGGCTTTATGGGGCTGGTGAAAGCAGAGCAGGGTCTGGCGAGTTTAGAGAGACTCATTTTTCATTTTTATATATAAATATATATATATTTGCATTTAGCTCTTGAGCACCTGTAACGGAGGGGCTCATCATCTGCTCTCACCCCACCACCGCGTTTTAAGAGACCTTCCCCGGGAAAGTCATTTTGGTGTCGCCAAATTACAGGAAATTTGTCGGAATGCTCCTTTGCTAATGGCGGGGCTGACACCGGTGCCGTCGCGGGG
>JAOXJM010000019.1:794494-805478 GCA_026413425.1 Tringa solitaria | reverse complement strand
GGGGGAAGGTGCGGGGGGCGCTGCGGGGGTGCTCCCGTCCCACCGGAGCTGGGTGCGAGGGACCACGGGCTCTGCTCCCTGGTGGTACACAGCTTAGCAACCTCTTGTTTACTCCAAAATTATAGTTTTGGAAAAAAAAATGTATTTTCTTAATCATCCATTTATCTTTAATAGGGTCGTACTTTTCATTCCAAGACTATTGCAGCAATTTTCCCCTCTATAGTAAAACAATAAAATTAGTTTATAGGCAAAAAAAGAAATGTTAAGGGCCCGGTGGCACTGAAACCTCGTTAACAAATCTTTTTTAAGTGGCAGGCTTGCAGCTTGAGTAAATGGACAGTAGAAGGAGTTGCACATCTTCAAATAATCAGGAATTGAATTGGGTTATCAGTCTGTTGAGTTGGGGTAGAAGAAGATTTGGGCTTTCTTGCTTTTATGTCCAGAATGAAAAAAAAAAAAAAAGGATTTTTCTCTCTCAGGTTACTTAAACAGCAAAGGAGCAGTTGGGAAGTAAACCCCTATTTTGAAAACCCCATGTAATAAATGAATGAGAAAGGGGAGAAGGTACTTTTGGGGTAAGAAACCCCAATTAGGTGGTTTCCTGAAGCGGTCAAGCTGCACACCTCCTGGGTTATTGGACCTTCTCTGTTTGCAGAGACCTGTGTGCGATGGCCAGGAGCGCCTGGCCCAGGAGGAAGGAGCCTCCTTATTGTTCTCATCAAGTGAAATAAATAAATGAGCAAGGCGGGCGTCCCACTGCCAGTAAAGTTCTCTGCTGTAGAGGGTAGCAGTGACAAATAATTCTATAATTTATCAGAACTGCCACATAATATATGGCCACTTAATGCACTAAGGGTCATTGAAATGGAGCTGGAGAGAAAACCAACTTTTTACAGGTTTTTTTGTCATGTAGTTAAATACATCCTCGATGGCTCTTCTGCTGCCCCCGTGGAATATCGTTCCATTATCTGATATTCCCATCTGAACATTTTTTTTTTAGAGCAAACTTAGTTATTACATTAAAAGTGTAATTATAGTAATAATGAGAAAATAGCAACAACAAAGTAGGAGAAGGATGTGAATCTGAGTGCATTCCCAACCAGGAAAAAAAAAAAAAAAAGTTTTAGGAACTGCTCGAAACCTGAAAGAAGTGTCTAAATACCACACTTATTTGGGTGGCACCGAGCAGGAGGGAAGGCGAGCCTGAGTCCCAGGCACGCTCTACCTTGGCTGGAACAACGCTGGAGCCGATGAGCGCTCCCAGATTTCTTACCCTCCGGGATAAGATGTCTCCCGGGACTTACACAGCTTATTTGGGAAGCGGCCCTTGAAATGCATCTGCATTCATCCTGGAAATAAATGAATTTGAAACGGGAAGGGTTAGACTTTTCCAAAAGTGGAGAGCGAACACATGTGGGCACGTTGTTATTTAGCAAAAGACCGCGAGCCCAGATTTTTCCATCACCATCATAACTGCACGGCAGCACTATTTATCATTTTTCCAGTTGCTGCATTCTGTTCCAATCACAATGAATTGCTAGGAAAGATCTTTGATAATAACTAGCCACTAAGACCTATGAGACTTCATTTATTATGGCATAATATACACATTACCTAACTTGTGTTGGACCATATGGAGAGAGCTCTCTGTTGAATTTGGCGGAGTTACTGGGGTGAAACAAGGATGAATTTTGTTCCTCGTCCTCTTCAATTATGCCGTAGATTGGATCGTGCGGCAAACTCCAGCAGATCATCTGGGCATAGCAATCAGCCCCGAGGACCGCAGCGCTGATTTACTCGGTGCCAATAAACACGGCGCTCGGCGCTGAACAGCACTGCTCCCTGGAGCAAATCAGTAGGGCTTAGCACTTACCCAAAAGCTGAGGTCTTCTCGGCCACCGGGAGCAGCCTTGGCAGGCTGTCACTGGGAGGCAGAAAAAGGCTTGGGAGAGATCACGCTCGGCTCCGAGCCTTCGGGGAGGACGGGACGGGCGATAAGATCAGAACTTACCTAAAGCGAGGTCGGCTCCGCCACCGCCTTTGAAACGGCGGGGAATCCAGCTGCAAAGCTCAACTCTGCGGGGATAAACCCTCTGAGGGCATGATGGGGGGTGTAAATAAGCCACACGGTTATCCCGGCTCTGCCTTTATGCATATGGATGCTCTCGCAATGCCTTCGTTTCTTTTCCCTTTAAATATACCTGTGTGTATGTCTGCGTGCGTAGACCCACACACCTCTACCTATACGTCATGGCATAGAGGGGAAAAACGGATATAAGATCCATTTCTTTTGCATCTTACAGTTTGCCACCACTATCCCGGGAAATTAAGAAACCCGGTGCCCGTAATTCCCACAGAGATGATTTTTTTTTTTCTTTTCAAGTAGCGTCGAGGTGCCCAGCACCACCCAGAAGTACTCAGCAGCCTCCAGGATCGAACCCTAATGGTCCCAGTGCCTGGATACTGCGTGCCGCATTTGCATCCAAATCGCCGCGCCTGGATTTAACTCTGCCCCAAAATCTCCCTGATAAATAGACTCTGTTTAACTAAAATCCCCTTTTTGGTATACAAGGACTAATAGAACATGACATTTATCATTCAAAAGAGGTGGCAAAGGAATCAAGACATTGATTCAATGTGAGTAGGCAGAATATGATCCCCTGCTCCTGCCTCGGTGCCGCCCGCTCGCTCCGACATAAATAATAGAACGGTTCCCATTCCCATTCCATTATCGCTAATAATGAGTTATGGGTAAAGCCTACCGTGTCCCTCGAAAAAGGCAAGATATAGCTATGCTTATGGTTGATTATTAGAGGATAAAATAAAAAGATTGATGCCCAAAAAAAAGTCTAATTAGTGTTAGTCTATTGGAGAGGAAGCTGAGCATGCTGCTCTAGCACTGCCAAATGAAATTAAGGCCCAATTATTGATAAATGAAGAGTGGTTTGTGCTGGAGTCTGGCCTGGAGTCGAGGAAATACATCTGTCATTTGGCCTGCACAGAAGTCATTCATGTGTGACATAGCATCCTGTGCATTTATCATGCATCTGTAGATTTTTGTTTTAATTCAGTTAGCTGTCTAACTAGATTCGGTGCTGGATGCCTCGCGTCGACTCGGAATGTGGACTGACAGATGCAATCCCGGGCTGAAATGGTGTGTGACACGGCGAGCTATCCTGCATATTAATTATTAGTCAAACCATCGGGGCCGAAGCCTCCCCGCTAATGGTCTGCTTTGTTACCTGCTTTTGTGGCTTCTCGCCTTTAACAACCTCCCGGTGGGCGCGGGGCAGGGAGGGGGGGGGGGACGGGATGGAGGGACCCTTGTGGTTCTGACCGTTCCCGGGAAAATTGGAAGCGGAGGCGTTCGAAAGGATGGGGTGGAAGCCCCTCATTTACCATTCTGCAGAGGCGACAAATCCTATAAAGGAGATAAGTGGGGTCAGGAGCCGAGCCGGGGGACAGACATTTCATAAGACTTAAATCGGTGAAAGAGTTTATTAATTCCATTGTCAAATGCAAATGGAAAACAAACATTTGTTAAGATGATAAAATTGCAGCGCCGGCGCGATTGTTCTGATGCCAGTTCGGTGCAGTCAGCTGTGAGGCTTATTTATCCTGTCGCACTAAAGTTTGATTTAAAGTTCATGTAATTTCATCATCATATTGTGGGGAGAATTGAAAATAAATGTCACCTTCAAGCGGAGAGAGCTAATGGAGTTTTTCAGAAGTTCTGAGGAAACATTATGCGGAGGGGACCTCTGCCCGGCCGGACTTGGAGCGGCAGCTTCTGCTCCGGGTTCTCCTTGACCGTTTCATTCCCACTTTTCCCCTTGCTCCTGTTTGCACGGGCTAAGCCAGCGTGGATCCAGTGTTCTCGGCCGTATTCCAAGGGGGAATACCAGGGAAGCTTTGCTGCGCGCTCCGTGCATCCGAGGGACCTCCCTCCTCCCCGGCGCTGGGAGCATCACCCAAGGGCAGGGTGTGAGATCCCCAGCCGGTGGAAGGGTCTCACCCAGGGAAGGTCCATTTTTCCAGAGGGTTCCTAGGAATTCCTCCCCAGGAGGCTCAGCAGCGCCCATGGGACAGCGGCACTACCTGCCACCGTCCCCTCGCTGGCTGTAGGCACGCTCCTGGCCAAATAAATTGCCTTCTGAGGTGCCAAAGTGCCTTCTGAGGATCTGGGGCTGGGGGCCGATCTGCTCGGCACCGCGACACGTGGGGGATCGCTCCTTCACAAGTCAATTTTCTAGACAGGCACCTGATATGTCACTGGAAACTAGGCTGCTCGCTGTCACAGGTGTCACTGCTTAGCTCCTTCTGAGGGACCCGGTGAGAGCTTCGACAGGTCTTTTAATACCCAAACATTTTTGGAAATCTGCCCCAATTCTAAGTAGGGCAGAAAATGTCTTATAAGCTGAAAGAGCTGTAAATGGTTTCTCTAGACAAGGAGCAAAGTTTCCAGAGGCACCATCTGATTCGTATTCCTCAGCCCTATTTAAGCGAGGCTGCGGCTCGGATCCCAGCTTTGCAGGTGGGGACAGGCTCCTCAGCAGGGCCTCTTGAGATGGGACAAGGGGTAACGGCTTTAAAATTAAAGAGGGGAGATTCAGACTAGATACAGGGAAGAAATATGTTGCAATGAGGGCAGTGTAACCTCAGGTTGCCCAGAGAAGCTGTGGCTGCCCCATCCCTGGAAAGATCCAAGGTCAGGTTGGACGGGGCTTTGGGCAACCTGGTCAAGTTGAAGGTGCTCTTGGCAGGGATGCTGGACTAGGTGGCCTTCAAAGGTCCCTTCCAAGCCAAACCATTCTGTGATTCTACGATAAATCCTTCTCCCTGCAGAATGAGGTGCTCTGTGGTGGGGTACCTCCATCAGGACACCTGGATTTCCCTCTGATTTGGCGTTACGGCATGTAAACCTTACACTTCCCTTCAAAATAACCCAGTTCATTCTTCACAGTTAAGACTCTTGCAAATGAGATACTAATAGAATTTGCTATCTTGGATTTAAAACATTTCAATCAGTATTATAGTTGCTGAAAACTAAATTAAGAAAAAAAAATCCTTTCTGGAATGTGCTTCCCTGTGTGACGTTTCCCCAGGTTCCTCTGAAAAGGAGCTCATGTCACGAGCTGCTATTTTACGTGGACTTCACAAACCGAGCAGCGCCGGGCCTCCAATACAGGCAAAATGTCCAATATTAAAAATAACAACGAAATATAATTCCACTTACTCATCGTAACTCCATCCGGGGCCGCCAGCAGAAGCCGGCTGCCATATGGAGATCTGTTGGCCACTTCTGCTCGGTGACGCAGCGTTTTGGGGCGTTTCAGCCCCGTGGAGCCGCTTCCTCGATCATCTCCTGCGGCCACCCCACCGCAGGGGCCAACCCCAGCTCTCACCCTTCCCCGTCGCAGGACGCGGTCCCACTCCCAGCGGGGTGACAGGGATGCAGAGTGGTTCCATGGGATGCTGAGCTCATTTCACCCCCTCTGCCTGCCCGGGGCACCCCTTGGCATCCCCAGAGGTGCCATCCAGAGGTGCCCACCTGGTTGGAATCCAGCCCTGACGGCAGAACGGCTCAGATGTGTGTTTGACCCCCGGGGGGTGGAAGGACCAAGCAGAACGTAGAGGAGCCCGGCTGACCTTGTTTGTCCCCTCCGTGCTGCTCCACCTGCGCTCCTGACCCTGGAACTTTCCCAGAAAAGCAGTTTTTGCTGCCAAGAAGGGTTTTGTGTTTACAGAAGAATATGCAAAGCAGCACTAAGTAGAGAATGACATTTTCTCCCTCGCAAAGAGGCAGATTTCCTTGCGCTCGCTGTATGCACAGCCATCTCCTCATCGCGTCACTCGCGCCGGGGGGGGCTCGGCACAGCCAAGAAGGGGGCCGTCACCCGCCGGCACGTGGGGACCCTCGCTCCCCCCAGCCCCTGGGATGATCTTCCCGCTGGAGGAGGCTGGTGTGGACCCAACGTGGGCACTCTGCTGAGCACCTCGGGCGCTGGGCAGGACCTTCCACGAAGCCGTGAAGCTGTGTCTCCGCGGCGAGCATCATCCCAGATCTAAGGTGCTGGGACAAGGGGCCGAGCAGATAAGAGGGGGAACTTCACCCCCCACTTAGGTAAGGAGTTTTTCCAAAAGAAAGCTCCTAAGTCTGGTCAAGACTCAGTGCTGCCCCGTTCAGGAGGAGGAGATGGGTTCATCCGTGGTGCTGGGAGGGCGCAGGAGGAAGGATTATCAATACTCTGCCGAGAGTTTCCTTCTTGCTTTGCTTTCAATCCCAGATTTTTTTAAGCACCCTGGTTTTATCCTGCAGGGAGTCGGATTTATTTGGGGCTTCCCCTTGCTGTCAGACACACGTTGGAGGGCACGGACACAGTCTGCTTTTGCTGGAGCTGCGTAAAAAGCTTTAGGACACAAACCAAGCTGGAAAAGCTCCGCCGCTGCGCCAGCAGAAATGCCAAGTTCACCTTTCAGTAGACTGGTTCCTTTTTTTTACCCTTCTTTTTTCAGACCACCCCCGGGCACAGCTATGTGCACGTGGTGACACCGCACATGTGCAGGTCAAGGGGGGGGGGGATCCCACTGCTGGATCACCCCTCAGGGCGCCTGGACATCACCCCTGCACCCACCACCCTCACCCATGGGTCATCCCTTGGGGCACATGGACCTGCCAGAGCCTCTCCTCTACCCTCTGCAGGGGTGATTTGCAGGGGAACCTATGGGATGGAGATGTCACTGAAAAGCAGTGGCAGCTGGTGGCCAAACTGCCCGACCCTGCATTAGAAATCCCAGGTCTTAAACTCCCCTCTTCAGCTTTTCACTTGGCCCAGTCGGGTACAAACGCAGCCCCAGTATGGCCCAGTTATCTTTCAAAGAGACCTGATACACAATGGGGAATAAAAAGAGGAAATTGGGGTTTGTATTTTTTTTTTTTTTTTTAAAAAAAAAGGCACATCGATAAAATTCTTAAAGAAAAAAAAAAAAAAAAAGAACACAACAAGCCACTCATGGAAAATAAAGCCGGGAGAGCTGAACTGCAGAGACACAACAATAGCTGCAGGGCTGAGACCTTGTAAAGAAAGCCTGTGCCCGGAGTGGAGTTTTACAGTGAGTTTTCAAACCACTTTAAAATGTCAAGCTTGGTTTTGACGTGGTTACGTTTACCCCATAAAAATAAAGTGATTTGAAGAGCCTTTGGGGCCCTGGAACGGCTCCCGCTCTCGCTATATAGACTGTGCTTCACGTGTTGGTTTAAGCTGCTTATTGCCTTTTATGATACTCTGGTTATTAGGTTAGATCAGCAGCACTTCCATTAAAAACCTCTATTGATCATAGGCAATACCTGGATGGTCGGTAGCTTTTATGTGGAGAGAATAAATGATCTCCTTGTTTCTAACCGTTAAACTATAGGGTTATCGAGGGACTGAATAACCGCCCTTAATATAGCAATTATTTTTGCAGGTACAGTACTTGGTAACGTTTAAGCCTAATTACCTGGTAATCTGGTATTTACTGCGTAACTGCAAAGTGTAATATTTGCACCTTGTAAAATAAAACGGGCATTTAAAAAAAATATTTCATACTTTTCTGCCTTCCCTTTGTGTCTCCGCCTGACTTCTCCCCAGGATGCGGTGCCGACCCCCTCTTTCCCTGTGTGTGCGTGTCCCCCCCACCCCGGGACCCCCGGCAGGGGCCGGAGAGCCGTGGGGAGGGCCAGTAGTAGCCCCGAGGGCCAGCATCCCCCCCCCCTCTCCGAGCCCTGCCACCTGGGAACCGGGCATCCGTGCCCAGCCTCCCCCGGCTGGGGGGTGGCAGAGAGGAGGGCACGGGGGTCTGCGCCCCCCGGGATGGGGGGCTGCCCCCCACGCTGAGGTGTTGTGACACACATCAGCCCCAGAGGAAACCTTGCGGAATCTCGCTCCTCGGACTCTATTAAATTATCCTCAAATGTCGTCCTTTAAACACCAACCCACGGCCCCCCCGCTGGAACGCGGGGACGGGGGAATCTCTTTAAAGCTACTGTTTCTTTGGATATTTGGTTTACCTTTAGTTTTACAGCAAAGTAAATTAATAAACGGAGGGTTAGGAGAATTGTTACTATAGCAATCCCCATGGTAACATAAAAAATGCCACAAACACTCGTCTTCAGACTCCAGCTCCTGGGAGAGCACAGCTCGGAGTGAAGCGTGGGGATGGCTCTTCATCTCAGAGATACTAAATTTAGCAGAATTTCAGTTTTCTTTCAAATTACACTCAGGAAAAGTTAATGCTCTCAGATAAAGCGGAATATCTTGAACCTCCACAGGGAAAAAAAAAAAAAAAAAAAGGCTTTTTTCCTCCGAAACCCCAGCTAACTGTAGGAAGTTCTGATGGGAAAGCAGCTTTGCAATGGGGACCCTTCTTTCCCTGGTGAGCAACCGGCGCTTGTCCTCGGCTCGTGGTGACTCTCCGTGGGGTTTGCACAACCCCCTTCTCTTGTGCAACAGCTCAGCAGACACCAGCACCAGGCACTGCGCTCCCGTTGGCACCCCCCTCACATTTTTCCTCCATCTCCTCATGTCTCTGCCCAAGGAGAAGGTGCCGGAGCCGTTCAACTCTTGCCATAGGTCACCCTTCAAGAGCCGGAGGAACCGGCCAAAGCAGGGCCCACCTTTTGACCGCGGGATGAAATTAAAAGGCACCTGTTGATGGGGTGCTCAGACTAAGAATCAATGCAAATAGTTACCCTGGGCTAAATCCTGGTATTTTCCTCTAAAAATAATCTTCTTACTTCACGAGAACTGCCCAATAAATGAAAATACCATCAGCCCGGGTGAGGTGGAGCAATGGTTTCAGGTGCTGTTCTGCCAGAGACGGGCACCAAGTTCATCCCGGGTGAGAGCGAACACGTTTCTATGGAGCCTGAAGAACTTTTTGCCGGCAAAAAATTTAAAAAATTAATTAAAATTAAAAAATTAAAAAAATTTTAAAAATTAACAAAAATTAAACCGGCAGCAGCCGAGTATTTCTGCAGCAGCAAAGCAGTTAAGGCTCCGTTGGGCACTTCTAACTGAAATTCGGCACATTGGGGTGTGACCCCGCGTTACCTGGCGCCGAGACCCGGCCTGGCAGCTGATTTTTGGGGGGCGATGTGGGAAATCCTGGGGTGAGCGGCCCCGAAGTGAGCAGCTGAACCCGTGGCCAGGTTAATGCCACCTTTCGGGGCTCCTTCCCTCTCCGTAAACCTCTTCAGAGTCAGGCTTTGATTTGCTTCTCAGGTGCGGGGCACAGCCTTTTTAAGGACAAACCCCTGGCATTTCTGGTGCCAGGAGGTGTTTTTAGATTTCTCCGGTGAACGGGGGGCACAGAGGCAGGGGAGGGCAGGCAGAGGCAGGGAGAAGCATCCTTTTATGCCAAAAAAACTGCTAGAAAAGACTCAAGAGCAAAAAATCCCTCGGTGTTGGTCCCAGGTTGCTCCCTGAAGGCGAAGCTCCCCCAAAAAAAGAGCAGCAAAATTCACTTTTCCGGCAGCACCTCCCAGCTTTCCGCAGCCGGGGCCCTTGGAGGGGGGGAACTGAGCGTTGGGATTCGGGCTGTGAAAATGAGGAATTTTTCTAGTTAAGCCGCCTCTGGGATTTCACCCCGGATGAAACGAGGCGGGGGTTAAACGTTGCCAGGAACGGTGTGTTACGGCAAGGGGGGTAGGAATGGTGTGTTACAGCCCGGGAGTGGGAATAGTGTGTTACAGCAAGGGAAAAGTGGGAAATTAGGAGAATGAGAGGAGCGGCGTTGAGTCGGCGCAGAGAAGCAGAGGGATGCGGCGGGGAGGAGGGAGCTGCGAGGGTCAGGGCTGGGTGACGGCCGCGTTCCGTGGCTCCGCATCCGTTCGGGGATGAATCTGGCTCCTAATCAGGGCTGACAATTAGGCCGTACAGTTAATATTTTTACAGCTGTTTTATTAATAACACATACGGAGCATCCAGCCAGGATTTGTTGGAGACACCTCAGGAAAATGAACGATGTAAATAACAGATGGATGCAGAATATTCTTACAAACAGGCATAAAGATATTCCCATCTTGTTTAGAAGGAGTTTAAATAGACAGATTGTAGATAAACAGGCAAACTGACGAGAGGAGAGAGCGGGAATGGGAATTGATGGGAGCAGAGGCTCCCGGGAAGCCTGGGGATCCCAGAGCCATCCGGGATGTGTCCCCTGCGGGGGGCACGGGGCAGCCATGGGCGGTGGGAGGACGGGGTCCCGATGCACCCCTAGCCCTTTGTGGCCCCTCCGGGCACGCACCGGCTCCCGGGGTCTTCCTCCCACCATCCATCCGGGGTCTTCCTCATGGGGGAAGCGCTGCCAGCAGACACGGAGGCTGGGCAGTGCCTCCAGCCAGCCCGGATCAGCCCCTGCAAGGAGGGTCGTTTCCCAAATCCTTGCCGTGATTTTGCCTTTAAATCTTAAACTCCACTGTCACGTGGCGTCACATCTACAAATCTCTCCCCATTTTTGTGCGCATCAATAAGAGAGAAGGGAGGGAGGGATACAGTGCAGGGAAGCACTTGAGGTTTCCACAAGGTGCCTGAGTCACAGGCAATGCCCAGCTGGAGGGGAATGGATTCGGTGCTGTAACAGCCATTTAGAGGGGCCATCAAAAAAAAACACCAATCCACAGACAAGATAGATATTTCAATAGCTCCTTTTAGCATAACCGTACATTCTGAAGCTTCAGGGCAGAGAAATATCACTCAAAGATCAGTCATTAGAAAAAAAGGAAATGGCTGGCACCCGCGGCTCCACCGCTCCCGGGAGAAACACACGGGCACCCCCAGTGCTCATAGAAGCACAGAGGTGGCCAGCCTGGGCAGAAAGAAGAAAGAAGCCTTTTATATTCAGGGCTGTGTAGCGTGTGTCTATGAGAATAGCTATTTGCATAGATGTGTGTGTCTATGAGAATAGCTATTTGCACAGATACAGTGCGTTTATTACCATATAC
>JAOXJM010000019.1:778401-793405 GCA_026413425.1 Tringa solitaria | reverse complement strand
AAGCCTTTTATATTCAGGGCTGTGTAGCGTGTGTCTATGAGAATAGCTATTTGCACAGATACAGTGCGTTTATTACCATATACATGCTATATGTATATGGTAATATACATATTATATATGTATATATGTGGTTAGCATGGCAAGAGGCGAGCCCAGGCGGGGAAGAAGCCTGGGGGCACGTCGGGGCCAGGGAAAGGACTAAATCTCGCCACCCAGAGCCTTTGTGGCTGGAATAAGGGACCCTGGGGAGGCAGAGCAGGGACACAGGGAGCGAGGGGCTGCCACCGTCACCCCAAACAAGGCCACCCCAAGTCTGCTGCTCCAGCTTTCACTTGGGAAGCAACAGCACCCGAGAACGGAATGGAGGAATTTTTCAGCAAGCCCACGAGACACGAGCTGAGACGTTCCTCTGGTGAGGAAGGGAATTGGGCACAGGTTTTGGGGTTCCTTCCATAGCCCTTGCCCTTGCCGAATTTGCAGGCGTATCCCCTCAGGAGCAAACAGGATTTGCCCCCGGCTCTTCCCTGGCTTTGCATTTCCTGAGCCCCAGCACTGTCTGGGGGGACGCAGGGCAGCACAAACCCTTCCCTGAACTTTTCTCACAGGTCTTTGCAAGGCAAAGCCTTTTCTCAGAGACGCAGCCTCTGGAGCCCTGGGATTAGGGGAGAATTTCCGCCCTTATCTCTGGATAGAGGAAGTTTCCAGCCCTTGGCTGGCGGGGAGAGGCTGGGAAGCCTGCCCCGCTGTCCTCAGCAACAGGTAAACAAGCCCTGCATGAGCTCAGCGCTGAAAAATACTGCTCTGAGTTTGGGAGAAAAATTCAGAGCGAGCAAGTGCCAAAATAAGTGGGGAAAGCGGCAGGTCCTCGCTCTTGCTGGGCCAGTAAATGGCCTTAACTGGGAGCAGCCTGAGTCCGAGGGGGGGAGCAGAAAGCGGGTACCCCCAGCTTCCCGTCGGCGGCTGCCAGGCTCGAGAGGGAGTCGGAGCAACCTCCCACCTGAGGTTACACACACAGGTCTACCGCAGCCGGTGTGAGACCTGGAGGCTGCCGAAGTGACGGAATTAATAATAACTTACCCGTTTTTTCTGACTTCCAGCTGGTTTACAGCCATCTGAGTTCAAATCTGAAACGCTACCATCCCTTGCTCTTAAGGAAGTGCGTACCTCCTCCAGCGAGAGCTGGGGAGCTGGGCTGCGCTCTGAGCCTTAGTATCGATCGTTTAAATCAAAAGTTGGAATATGCCTCTCCCTGTTTCGCCTTCCTTCGGGCGCCTGCAGCACCAGGAAAAACCACGGGAAAACCCACATGGTCCAGACTGAACCAGAGAGAGAGGGAGAGCGGCACGGCGGGTGCAGAAGGGCATCCTCGTGGCGTAAGGGGCCGTATTCTGATCTTACGGCCCCGGTGGTGCCGTGATTCAAAATGAGTGGGGTGATAAACGATAGCAGAGGGATTAGGTGGGGCCCTTGGGAGGGCTGTCCTACAAGTCTCGTGCCCTCTGCAGCCCAGATTCTGCGTTAGAACCGCTTCAGTAGTACTGTTGAGCTTGGCAATAATTTGATCAAGTGGATCTGAATATATAATATATATTTACATAGCATATAGGTGTAGATGTGTGTGTATATATGTGCACACAATGGAGATATATACATGTGTGCCCAACGAAATACCCTGATGACATGGCTCATCAAGGTGTAAGGAGTTCAGATCCCAATTAATTCATCCTCGTGGCAAAGCCTTAGGAAAGAGCGCTATCCTCTGCTCCGACCAGCCCTTCCCGCAGCAGTGGACCCTCTCTGAGCCCGGCCACGGCCACCCCGTGCCCCCCGGGTGGATCCCGGCTGGCAGCAGCACCTCCAGGCAGGGACCCCAGCGCTTCCAGCATCCCCAAACCCACAGGTAGGGGCACATCATCTCCTCACCCGAGCCGGCATTCAGCAGAGAAACACCGCTCGAAATAGCAGCAGAGTATGGAAAAAGACGAGAAGCGAGCATATTCAGGAGTTCTAAAAAATCAAACTGTGATAAATATCAGCATAACAAGCCTCATTTGGGAACACACCGTTCTCCCAGAGGAGACTGTCTGACTATCAGTGCCTTTAGAAACACACTTTCTCCAGGGCTCTGTACTGAGCGCAGGGTAAGATAAACACGAGCGCCTTTTCCCAGCCTGCTCATCTACAGGCATCTAAATTAAGAGATTGTGTTATCAGTGATAAAAGTTCAGTGAGGGTTCATTTCAGTTGGTTTGAAGGTTTTTAAGGAGAAGAATAAACAAACAGCAATTAGCACCATATTTAACATCTCTGACATTTTGTGCAGCCTATTTCTATCGCTGGTAGGGGAGGATCCGCTCCAGTGACTCGCGGCTTCTCAGCGCAGCGTTACGCATCTGCCTGCAGACACCCACCCTGCAGGAGATGCCACCTCCCCGGGGCCACCAGGCCACGTCACCCGGGGGTGTGCTGGGCCACCAGAGGCTCAGCACCTCTCTCAGCTTCCCTGGTGGTCCATTGGATGGAAAAACACCCGTTTTTGGTGCTGCGGCTGGAGGGAGTCAGCCCGGTGTCGCTGCTGTTCGCCCACCACAGGTGGCTCCACCATCAGTCCTGGTGGCCACTCCTGCTCTGGTGGGCTACCAGATCAAAACCGCATATGCTGGCAATATAAGTAAATTTTGTTGACTTTAAAGACCAGGAATAAACACAAGCTTCCCGAACTTCATGGAAGGCCCTTGCCAGGTACAACCAGCAGAGCCGGAGCCGTACGACGGAGCTCCCGCCAGCAGTCGCTCCGTTAGGCGGGTAACGGGATAATCAGGCATTTATTTCCGTGAAGATAGTTAAAGGATAAAAAGTAGAGGCAGATACTCCATTGTGCTTAGCTTACTGATGTGCAGAGCTCTACAGTACAGACGTCTTAACACATAAATTTAACAATTATTATTGTGTTGCCCTTTTCCAAGAAAGGGTAAAGGAGATTTGTAGGAGCACTTAACACATGTAAATCCCCACCTCTTTAAACCAAAGCAGTGTGTTAAATGGGTCCATAAATATCATAAGTATTCTGTCCTTTTGGAAATCATACCTTTTTTTTTTCTCCTTTCAATGCAATTAAACCCCTGCCTTATTATAACACAACTCTTGGGAACCAGACATTTAAAAAACTCTAAACAGGTGTTTATTGAGAAAGACAATGATCTTCGTTGGGTTAAACGTAAGTTGAAGGCAAAGGCAAAAGGCAGCCTGCGTAACACACGGGCCTGAACCACAACTTGGCTGCTGCCTTGCCAACAGTAAGATCAAATCTCATTCAGCCGCATCCCTCAGCCACATTTCACGGTCACCTGGGGATTCTCTTGCTTCTTTCAAAGACTTTTGAGAGCAAAGATGGGATTTGCCTGTTTGCTGGGTTTCCATCCCGCACAGTTACCTTCTCAAGGCTGTTTATTGCAATTAAGGTATATACTTTCTTGTCTTCAGTGGTTTCTTACATGCTAAGGGACACCACCAACTCTTTCCTAGTAGGAAAAGAATAAAATCTTCAATAAGTTCATGGCCAATGAAATAAGGCAGCTGGTGCCCCAGGGCAGGGGACACCATACAACCTCCCTGCCTCGGAGAGGATGCCACTATCTCCATCCCACACCATCCACCGTGTCCTGAGGAGGACACCAACCCTTCCAAGCCCTTCCTGAGGCTGGTGAGCTCCTGGGGAGCCCCCAGCAAAGCCCTGGCGAGCTCCCAGCAAGCTCCCAGCGAGCCCCCCAGCCCACTCGCTGCAGGAGAAGTCCTCACGGACCATTTCCCTGCCGTGCACCACGCTCTGTTTCTCTGGCTGTTCCTCGCAGAATACCTGCAGCACATTTATTATGATTGAAAGGTGCCTAATGTATAATTTATATGTTATGATTATTGCACAAAGCCTTACTTGTAAATTAATGAGGTTGGACGGTACTTAAATCCCGTGTTCTGGAGTTAAAATTCACTGGCTGGCCTGCTCCTTTTATGATTCCTGTCATAACTCGGTGGCGTTGCATCACTGCCAATTTAGCTACGCCTCTACCAGTACCGTGAATAAGGAAAAACGAAAATCGCATTTGGCACTTTTAATCAGATAATTATTTTTAAGAAACTAGCAGGAATGTTAAATACATTTTCCAGCTTTTTCCATCTGTTCCGGCTGACATGCAAGACTGGTGCTCTAATAACGAGGCGGATCTCACCAGCGTGCCTGGTAATGAATATTTCAGGATTATTCCTGCCCCGGGACGTTTATACGCGGTATCTGTTTGCAGGACATCTGGCTGCAACATGTGCCTCGTTAAGTTACACCTGTAAACCTGAGGTCAGCGTCTGGGGCTGCCAGGGTACAAATAAAGAGGGGGATGAATGGGGTTATTAATGGTGCCAGGTGCCGGCGGCGCGGGCGCCGGGCCCTGCCGGGCCCGGGCAAGGCCGCGGGTAATTGCCCCGGCTTCGGCCGCGCCGGTGTTGTGTGTCAGGAAGCAGGGCCGGCGGTAATCGCCGGCGAGGCCCTCACCTACCAAATGTCTTTTCTCCACAGCCCTAAAAAACGGCTTTATCCAACCGCGCTCGGGCAAAATAACGAGCCCCGTGTAATTCTGTAATATTTAACTTTCTTCGCCCAAGCGAGCCGAGCTGCACGCTGTATAAACCAGCCCCAGTGTTTGGTTAAGGTTCAAAGCCAGCCCAAATACTTCTTTATTCTGGATGAAAAACTCGCTTGCTTTTTTTTTTTATTTCCCCCCCCCCTTTGGCATGTTCCGCTCTTGGACAAACTGAGTAAATACATAACGCAATGGAGCAAAGAGCAAGTGCTGGTGTGGGAGTCTTCCCAGCCCTTCGGCACCGCCGAGGAGGGGAATTTTCCTCTCTCCCAGAGACTTTCTCCCAGCTTTTCCGAGCCCCAGGCCAGCGCGGGACAGGCAGCCAGGTGAAAAGTCAGGGAAAAAGGTCACCGGCGCCGACGGGCAGAGGGTTTTGCAGCCAGCCCGAACGGAGAGTGTGGCCACGTTACAAGGACAAAGCCAAGGAGGGAGGCAGAATTGCTGAAAACAGGCAAAACGGTCACAGACATTTGTAAAAGCGTCCTCTCAAGGCTAGGTGTTGAGGGGCATAGGGATATCTGGAAGGGCGGGAGATGGTTTCCCTCACTGGGAAAACAAGAGAACGTTGTTGTTGTTCTAAGGATTTTTGTTTGTTTGTTTAAGAAAAGTGTTTCTGGAAAAGCAATTCCTGTGTTAGTTTTACCCTTTCTCCTACGCTGATAGGCAGAATTGGTGGCTCATGAGACGTTTTCTCCCCTCCCCGAGCTGTTGCCAGCAGCACCCCCTGCGCCCATGAACTTTTGAAGGTGGCACCTTCCCTGTACCTCCAGGTTGAAAAGAGCTGAAAGCCTGGCAAAGAGCACAGGGCTGTCCCACTGAGGGACAGGGACTTGGGCCCTTCACGCCCTCACCTCCATCAGAAGCGTCACCCTCTGCCAGGGGAAATTAAATCTGAACTCAACCGGAGAGAAACTTATTACTGGGGAGACCCTCCTGAGACGGGGGGTTCTGAGATGGCCGGGCTCGGAGGCTTGGGTAAGCTGCTCAAATGGCTGGCTTTCACAAAGTTTCTAAGTTTGCTTTTCCACCTCCAAGAGGAGTAAGTACAACAAACTGGACTTGGAAAGGGGAACGTCTCCTGTTTAATTTTGCAGTTGCTATAGTGATTGATTAAATTAAAACACAAAAAAAAACCCCACACCAACTTGTAAATTCAAAATCCTAATTGTACTGACAACAATCTAAATGTGGTTAGAACAGTGAGTCACACTCCAGATTATGTGTCTCAAATAAGGTTTTAATTTAAATTTAACAAGGCAATTATTGTACAGTATGTTAATTCAGTATCGTTTGATTAACAAAAACATGTTGCTTGAGCTTTAACACCTATGGTATTTAGTTAGATCTGTATCTACCGCATGCTTGAACCTCTCTGGGATACCTGGTGCTGATAATTAACATACAATAAGCGTGCATATAAGTGCACCTTTCTGGATTTGTTAGGACAGGCGTTGGGTATTTATTGTAAGGCAGATGATTATTAAAAGCAAAGATTATATAGAGGTCCAACAACCATGTAGAAATACGGGTACTGGGTGTGTTATATGTACTGCCCTCTGCCTTTGTTTAACATGCAATAAAAATCCTGAACACCTCAAACACATGTGGATTTAAGGTATTTTATTCAGAACATCTAATTTGAAGTGCTACCAGATTTTTTTTTTCTAAATGTTTCTTTTGGTCTCCATCAGGAGATACGGTAACCTTCCTTGGGAGACGTTTATGTCCTCAGCACTGCTGGCTGAAAAACACCAGGCAGCACCAAAATGAGAGAGGTCCAAGTGTTTAGCCCCTTTGGGAAGTCAATGCCAGAGAAAACACCCAAGCCAAAAAGCTTTATTGTCCAAGGGAATAAACTTCTCCCAGCAAGAGCTTTCCTTCTGCTGGGGAAGTGCCCTAGCCTGGCTGGGCTTGGTGAAGACAACAGATTTCCCAGATGCCATAGTGAAGGACACCCCCTCCAGACCTTGCCATGCTTTTTTTTTTCCAAAATCTTGAACACCAAAAGTTTGCACCAAGTTGAAAACTAAAAAGAATACAGAGAAGTATAATGAAAATATTTAGTTTAATACTGAGTTCCGTGCTGCAGAGATGACTGTATGGCATTGTTTTATTCATTTTCACATCTAATCCCATAAAAGCTTCTGTTTCTCAATATTGGAAGTTGCCAAGGAATTCAAGGCCTTCTTCCAGAAATTAGGTCAATACACAACGTCTTGATAATGAGTTGTTGGTGACTCAGCTCTGAGACTTGGCGAGGGCGGGAGGAAGTGTTCTGAGCTGGCTCCCATCCTTCCTCCCTGCGAGATCCCAGCGGGCCGTAAGGACCAGCTGCATGGACCCAGGACCCGCGGGTTATCTGAGAGCCTCTGCCTTCTCCCAGAAACTATTTAACACGGGCTGAAAAACCTCATGAGAAGATCAGGAGCCATCGCGGAGCCCAGTGCCATCAGGACGCAGGTGACGTCCCTGTCTCCATCTCCCTGACAAACAGCACCACCTCAAAGCCTTCTCCGTGGCTACTCGAGACAGAAGCCCAGATGAAAAACGGGGCCTCATAAAACCTTAAAGATAGGGCTGATTTCACGGCAAAAGGAATGTTTTGATGACTGAAGCAGCACCGTGGCACGATACCAGGTCACGTTTCCCATTATAGGGCAGCACCAACTCAGTGCATCATCGATCCCAAAGGCCAAATATGTTCCTCTGGGAGATGCCTCCTGCAGGCTGTAGATGCTCGGGGGGACCGGCTCTGGGCTCCCCCCAAATCTGAGACCATCTTGCTCCTCTGCAAGGAACCCCACATGCCTGCAGACAAGGGGCTGCCAGGGAGCATGCTGGATTATTTACATACATGCAAAACAGGCAAGAGGCAAAACCGAGTAGAAAATCCTGCACGACTTACATGTCCCCAGCTGGAGAATGGTCCATGGCACAGAAAAGCCCAGGTGGGAAGGGACCCCTGGGGTCTGACCCCACCTTCTGCTGCAAGCAGAGCCCTGGGCCCTGCCCTTGAGCATTAATGTATAATAATTTATTTTAAGCATGAGCTGCTTTTAAAGTATTAATTGATTTTAAGTCATTCTGGATGCATATTTATCTATAAATAAATAGCACTTCCTTTTAAATCCGTATTCCCAAGCCTGTCCATAAATATGGCTGGTCACTAAATTCCAGGCTTTTGCCTTCAACACACGTTTCCAAACTGATGGACTTTGGGTTTTTGCACCAGACTGCCCCCTTGCTAGGAAAAGGAAAGACAGTTAAAAACCTGTGAGTGGTAATGGTTTACAGCACCAGCGCTGAGTGCTAAAGTTGTTTTCCTATGAATATAGATTACATTTTTTTACATAGCGAGTAAACAGATGCATAAAGATGCATTATTTCATAAGCATAAAAAAACCTGCTGCAAGTATAGTGCTTTTAATTTGTTTTTATGATTACTTGTAATTAATTAGCATCAAAAGTAAATTATCAACATAGCTAAAAACTGAAATTGTACCAGCAAATGCAGGAATGATTTCGCTGGTTTATCTTTATACTAAGGTGGAAAAAAGAAATTATCCTTTTTTTTTTTTTTTAACTATGCTTAAATTAAAGTGTCAAAAGCTAGTGGCAGCGCAGTCTAAAAATGTACAAAAAGAGAAATAATATTCTATAATTACAAGCTGTGCAGAGAGCATGCCACGCACATAAATATTTAAGGCAGTTCCAACAAGTTTGGCTTATTATTAAAGTTGGATTTCAAAAAGAATTTTTAGAAATCATGTTTACACTTTATGGAGCAATTTATGAGGTCACTGCTCATGCACCTCATCAAAAACTTCAGCCTTCGACTGAAAGCCATAAAACGGAGGCATTTTGACAGGATCTGGAGACTTTTAACAAGTTCTTGCTGCTGTGCTCCGCGGCCCCTCCCCTCCCCGAGATAAACGGGGGAGCTGTTTGTGCTTTGGTCAACCTAAAACAAAGAACAGGTTCCCCCCCCAAAAAAGTGATCCTCCTGACCCCTATCCATTTCCCTTGACATTTACTGTCCCGACTCGCTTTGCTGGTCCAATAGTTTACACAATCCTTCGGGGAGAGGACACGGACATGAAGAGACAGGAGGTGGCTCTTTGGGGAGGTGGATTTTGCATCTGCCCAGCCCCGCTCCCGGGATCCATCTCGTCTCCAGTGCCCCCCAGCTGCCTGGCCTGCAGAAGCCAAACTGGGAGGAAAAAATGCCCAGATGAACCACGGGGTACGTCCTTCCGCTTCGCGGACGCTGGTGTTGCTTGTCCCCGCCAGTCGAGCCAAATTAAGGAGAGCTTTTGGTGCATGCTGTGCACCTTGGAAGCAGCACGGGGGGGTCCAGCTTCCATCAACGCAGAGAGTAAACAATGCCACCAGGAAAACTCAAAAATGCCGTTTTGCTAACCTCATGGGAGGAATAGAGAAGGTTCTGTGCAGGGAAACACTAAAGACTTTAATAACACCACAATGGAGTAACCCTGTATGAAGCAAATGATGCTGGAAGAAGATGCCCAAGTGCAGGGTGACTTCTTAATGATTCCCCCCCTTCCACCATGGAATGCCACTCTGTTAAATTAACGCTGTAGCTCTATCAGGCTCTTTGGTGCTTATTGACATTGTGACAGCAGAGCTTGGCTTTTCAGAAGGAGGACATGGGTGATGGCACCCCGACTTGGTGCAGACACCTCCTCTCAAGACCCATCTCCCAATGGCCGGGTCTCTCCCAAGAAAACCACAGGACTGCTGTGGTCAATTTGGTATTTTGGCAACCTACTATGGCATCAGGGATCCCATGATCTCCAGGGAAAATACCACAGGCATTTCCACCCCACAGCCTGCAGACCCCTGCGGCGTTCCCAAGTGGCAGGACGAGGAGCTGCAGCTCGGTGCCCTTGGTGGGAGCACACACAGCTCGGGCATGTTGCCCAGGATGGGCCTGAGACCTTCAGACACTAACATGTCCACTGTGGACACGTGGGCCAGGCTGGCCAAAGCAGCCTGCGTGAGTTCCTCAGGGAGGGTGCCAGTGAAGGGCACCCGCCTCACCTTAGGGTAGGAAAATGAGGTCCTCCACCATGAAGTCTCACGTGAGAGTCTCTAAACAAAGCCCAGGAGATGAACCATGTTTCACGAAGACACGCAGACCACCAAGGCTTTGAGTGCTGTATAGCTGGAAAATTCTCCTGGTCTTCCAAAACCAGGAAAGACTTGGGAAAGAGGAATCCCTCCTGGGGGTACATCCTTAATTCTGTTTCTGTGAGTGCATCTCCAACATTTCTTATCCTGGAAGCTTCCTGGAAGCCAGAGAGGCTACAAACCCTCTTTCAAATGAGAGTAGTGCCTGATAAGCTCTTTTTAAACACCACTTTTACTATTAAATGCCAAATCTAGAGTTCCATGCACTGCCTCATTAGTTATTAATGAAGCAACATATTTGTTCAAAATTTATGATTGTTGATTTGCTCCCATCATTGTATGAAATATTAACACAGCATTTGTACTTGCAACCATTTTGCAGACATTAGATTGTGAATTTGCATATTCATGAATGCTCATAAATGTTTAAGGAGACAGCACAGAAAGCATGTGAGCTGTCAGCGAGCCAGTAAAAAGGCATATTTACAGTGTTAATAAGTATTTGAGTTTATAGGACAAAACGGCAAGTAACAAATTAAATAAATTTCAGTTTGCCTGTTGCAACAAACTACAGTGGCTTTTTCTCCTCTTCTTTTTACCGGGCCGAGGGAACTTCCAACCCAGCGGTTAATAACTCAGCGGAGACGGCTTCGCCGCTGCCGCCGGGGCTCGGGCTCTTCACGGCTCCGCGCTCCCACGCGGCAGAAGGTGTCTGCACCACGGGCTGCACAGCCCGCTCGTTTGGGTGGCTGCTAATTGGCCACCAGCGGGAGATACAGGACGTGGGGACGTCAGCCTCCATCCTCGCCGCCTCGTTAGCCGGGCGTAAGTCGTCGGCGCCGCCTAGATGCTGGGCTCTGGGCTGGGAATGAAGTAGCCAGAGATCCTCCCGGCATCCCACCGGCTTCTGGGGGTGATGGAGGTGGCTTTGAAGACCAGCCCTTTTTCCCAGGGGGGCTGAAGATGGATGGGAGCGTGGAGCTCGGCGTGCCCGGGCTGGGAAAGGGGGCTGCACCTCATGGAGTGGGAGCTGTGGGGGGCTTGGGGTGGAAAACCAGTGGCACCCAGTCTGCCTCTCCTTTGCCACGGCCCAGGAAATGTCGTCATGCCAGATTAGTCGTCTTCAACCCAAAGGAGTGATTTGTTTGGGTAAGGCACTGGGCTCCCGCCCGGGAAAATGGGGGGCAGATTAATTGCTCCTGACCCCGGGCAGTATTTGAGACTTGGGTCCTCCTGTGCAGCACTCGGAGCCCCCGTGCCACTCCAGCTTGCAAACCACCTGGAAATGTGTGAAGATGTAAAACTGATGAGCAAAATGAAAATAATTTCATGGAAATCTTGGAAACTGAGGCAGCTACTTTGCTGACCTGGTTAAAGTTCTGCGGGTACTACTGCTAGCAGGGGAAAATGGTCACTATTTACAATAGTTATATTGATAATAAAATGCTAAATTAGTTTTATTAAATATTTTCATGTCTGTTAACTTTTTTTTAAAGGAGGACAGTGATTCATTGGCAAGACAATAAAACTTCCTTTTCTGCTTACTGGGTTTTTTCCCCCTCTGCAGAGCATAAATCATATTTTGTGTGAAGTGTGCATCCTTGCTTTGAGCATCCCATGTTTTAATAGCATAGCCAAGTCAGTTATTTTAATCTCTGGCACTTTATAATAAATGCTTTTTATTGATTTTTATTGTGCGCCGCCATGAATTGAATAAACTATATACACGAGCAGCTGAGAGAAAAAGGCTGAAGGAGAAAATGTGATCAGCATGTTTCAAAGTTAAAGGTGAAAACACGATGGTTAGCACTTTCTTTGGTCAGCAGCTCCCCGGGAGCACCGTCAAAAGGAGCGAACGTGATGTACGTGTTATTCTTTCCTCTTAAAGTCCCAGAACGGGAACGGTTCTTCAGGAAGGCCAAAGACGAGGCATTGCAGGAGTATTTCTTTGAAATCCCCCTTTTTTTAAAAAAAAAAAAAAAAAAAGGGAAGATTTTCCTTGAAAACCAAAGGATCGGCTTGTGCTTTACCTGCCCACAATGCTATTTACTGCTGGGAAGGAGTTAAGGATTCTCTCTCCCCCTCGTGGGACTGGGGCCATGGTGGATCTCCAGGAGCACCAGGAGGCCAGCAGAAGGCAGGAGCACAGCCTGACCTCGTCCTTTATCCGCGGCAACCTGCTTTAGAAACTCCTCTTCCTCCTCTGCAGGGGAGGGGGGGCTGCCAGCCCGCTGTCTGAGGGTTTGCCAAGGAGGGTATAACGCATAAATCACAGTTTCTTTAGCCATATTGCCTTTCCCGAGCTAAACCCGGAGCCTGCCTCCCCTGGGGACCAGCCTGAAGTGCCAGCAGCAGAACAAACGCTGGTTTATTATTTCCCCGAGTCCTCTCCCCGCAGATGACCTGTAGGAGGGATTTAATGCGGAGCCGCTGGAGTTCCAACACTTTCTCTCTGCTCCTCAGGCTGAGACGAGCTGATTTCTTTGGGGTGTTATAACTATGACCTGCTCCATTAAGTAGCAAACAAAGTACAGCTGGATATAGCAAGCTCAGCTTGACTCTTAGCTTTCACATAACCTGCTTGATTAGGAGAAATGCTGTGCCCTTGTCACACAGCTCCTACTGCAGCCTGAAAAGATGGGTATCCATTGATTTCTGCATAATATGGATTCACACTGCCTTTCCACAGCAGCGTGTTTCACACCCTAAAATAACCTGGCAAAAACCATTCTTTTTCCTGCTGGTTTAGCTGTAAAATGTGTTACTACTCTAGGTAATGTGCTGCTTATTACACAATTACCTGAAGTGCTTTACAATGCATTAATTGCTGCTTGATTTAAACATTTCCCATTTAGTAACCAAGCTATATCATTGTGACAAATTACAAGTCAATAATCTGGTTCCTAAGAAGGGGAAATGAAGAAGCTGGAGACCGCTTCGTTAAGGGAACCAGACCATTGCTAAGTGAAACACCAAGCTGATGCTGTTATCGATATTGGGATGCGCGGAACACGGACTCACGCGGCAGCGGCAAGCGGGGAAGCAGAAGGTATCACCCTTCGAGCCTGCCTTTGGCCATCAAAATAACAAGCGTCAAGACTGAGGAGTGGATTAATCCGGGGAAAGGCTTCCTTCCTCACCAGGGCTTGTTCTGCCCTCACCAGGAGCCCGGGGTGGCACTCGGGAATAGGTGGGTTTTCCAGGCTGCCACTGCCACGGCTCCTGAGCGTCCCCGGGATAAGTTCCTCCTGGCTACGAACTTACATTATTTTCCGTAAGTTCCTCCTTGCTACGAACTTACATTATTTTCCATGAGAAGTCTGAAAAAAGAGAAAGCCACAAGTTAGGTACCTCCTACGTAAGGAATTTATCTCTTCTTTGGGATGCTGCGGGTCTGATGGGAAAGGAAGAAGGTGTTAGGACCCAATTCCATTTTTCTGTCGGTTTCTATTGGGAAAAGAATCCCCGTCCAGCTCTTCCCAGTTGATCCTGCCACCCGAAGAGCAGGAGGGAACCTGCACTCCCAGTGCAGCCAAGGGTTTGGGCTGGGATTCTGGTGGTGCCGAAAATTAGAGTGTCCAGGCAGAACTATATTGCGTTATTTGAATTTTCCTTCTTTCTCCAACGTCCCCTGAGGCCCGATGTTGAAGCTCTACCCCACGATTATTAAAATCCCTTATGCTTTTATGGTCGGTTGTCTTCAGGAGCTGGGACTGCCCATAACACGCAAACCCTGTGCTGTTACTGCAACACTCAGAGGCACCTTTTCCCCAGGAATTGCCCAGCTTTAGACTAACCCAGTCTCATTGATTTCAGAAGGAGCAGAATGAGATCAATGCTGGGAAAATCTACCATCAATGCTTTGATTTCAGCTTTGTATTACTTTTTTTTTTGCAAGGGCACGCACAGAGGTGTCATATTTTGGGAAAATATATTTGTGGGAAAAATTAACGCAGGTGATTTTAACAAAGGACTAATGAATTAAAGAAAACCCAAGTGTGGAAATAAATACAATCACCACATAAAAAACAATCCTGAGTAGAAAGGACGAGAAAGGGGACAGCAAACTGGAGAATAAAGATGAATTAGGAGTGTTGGTGTAGCAGAGGATGATACCCGAGACAAGCAGTGTTTGACAAGCAGAATGCCAGACTGACACCAGATAAAGCAGCAGGAAAAGGAATAAAGCGTGGGGCTGATGATAGAAATAGAGAACTGGCATCGATTTCCCCAAAATCCATTTGAGGAGCTGGTGCCGTGCCCTCCTGTAGCACAGTGCCTCCGTGTGTGTGTGTGTGCCGTGGACACAAGGGGGCTTGCACACCGCTGGTGTCCTCCCCACGCTCCTGCATCCTCCCTTCTCCCTCCACCGGTCCTGCCCCATCACCTGCTCCAGAAGAGCTGGAGCTCTGCTCACTGCCATCATCCTTGGAGGACACGTCTGAGGACAGGTCACCCCAGGAGGGCTCCTGCCACCCACAGGCTGCTCATAGGGTGGGCGTCAGGGAAGGTACCGGTGGGCAAAGCACACATCTCTGCAGAGCTCTGAGGAGTCACACACAGCTTTTGGAAAGAGAAGGGCAGGAATAAATCACCAGGGATGGCCTCAGAAAGGCAACCATCAAGCTGACTTAAATGATGATCGATGAAGCTATTGACTGGAAGAAGGTAGTCTTACAGGCAGACCACAGGACTGGGACTCAGGAGACCCAGGCTGTGCTCTTCCTTGGCAGATGGACTTCATGAGTGTCTTCAGGCAAGTCATTTAGGGGTAATTTGTCAGCGTGAAGGGATAAATCATCAGATATATTGTTACAGCATTATTTACGTAATAAATATCTGTATGGTTATAGTTGCTCATTCTATTGTTGCAAATGTGTTTTAGATTTAGCAGCTTAACCACGTAGTTTGGTTTCTGAACCTGCAATTAAGCTGCAGAAATATCCAGCATCCTGTGTACCAACAACACAGCTCAGGCTTTATCCTTCCTTTGTTGTGGGTTTCTCCTCTGTACGGAGGGGAAGGTATCTTCTTCCTCACAGGGCGATTTGGAGACTGAATTTATTACTTGGAAAACAGTTCAAGAGCCACAGAAAGAGATGACAAGGCAAAGCATCACTATAGTGAGAGCAAAATGAAAATATTCATCATAGAATCATAGAATTGGCCAGGTTGGAAGGGACCTTTAAGATCATCTAGTCCAACCATCAACCTAACTCTGA
>JAOXJM010000019.1:741046-769111 GCA_026413425.1 Tringa solitaria | reverse complement strand
GTCCCTCCCCAGCTTTCCTGGAGCCCCTTGAGGGACTGGAAGGGGCTCTAAGGTCACGTCACACATTTCAGCAATCCATTCCACATGTAGTTCTGCAGAGGGAGGAGGTTCCCGTGGCTGAGGTCCCTGCAGGTGGCCCCTGGTCCCCCCCCTGTGGGGCTGCTGGGGGGGATGCACACCTCTTCACAGAGAACACGGCGCTGGGTCCGGCCTCAGCACCACATCTCCTGGGCTGAGCTCCTCACGGTACCCACAGAGGCTGCTAAAAGCACCTGAGTGGTGTAAAAATCCCAGAGGGAGCGAGAGGGAAGGCAACAGTCTGGGAGGCTTGGAGAAAATGGGAGAAACTAAACGTAAAGAAACCCCAAAAGGAGTGGCAGAAAATTTTACCATGAATATTTATGGATTCCCTGCGAATAATAAGTGAGTGTAGGCTCAGTATTTTATTGTACAAACAGGTTTTGCTTAGTTAAATCCGTAACAGATGTTAGGAAACTGCAGCGAAGTGCATCCCGGGGCTGCAGCTCTCCCGGAGGAAGCACCGGTGGGTGCAGCCCCTCGGACGCGGGTGCCCACCGGAGACCTTTGATGTCCCCTCCCCAGGTGTGAAGGGCTTCTGGTGTCAAGGCATTTGGGAGCCATTAAGATTCCTCGCTGGTACGCGGCCTGTTTTCCGTTTCTCCTCGTTCGTGAGGGGAAGCGGGGGGGAAGCATCCTTTTCGGATTATCCGAGCATCCTGTTTGGAAAGTTTTTGCCAGAAAGAGCGGCTACATTTCACATCCAGCGAAGGAACAAAACCAGACACACGAAAACCCCAGGACCTCTTGGTGTCAAAATAGAACTGTGCTCCCTTGTCTGTGGGGCCTCGGTCATTTCTAAGCTTAAGAAGAGTCACGGAAAAAAAAATTGCCTGTAATTAGTTGAGTGCTGCACTGACGTGAGCGGGAGGAAAAGCAGAAAAAAGAGGTTAAGACCAGTTTGAAATCCTGCACCGTTTAATTTTCTTCTTTGGGTGACAGAAACAGCCCTTCTGAAGGTGTAAATCCTTTTCACACGCTGACTTCAGCCAGAGACACCCCGGTTTGCGTGGCTGGTTGCCTCTGGGTAGAAAATAAGGTGCAGAGCATAAAGTTCATGGAGATTTTGAGCAGTTCTGAAGGAAATCTGGCAACCCCATCAGCGGGCTCGCTGCCCCACCTCTCTGAAGGTGTAGGACAGTGATGGCCTCGGTGGCACCCGCACCGTGCGTGCAAAATAATCCCTGTTATGAGCTGGTTCACACGAGTGACTTGGGCACGGACCTGCCCCGCTCCAGACGATCCTCAAAATCCACAAACCTACCCCAGGAGTCTCCGATCCCCTTGGAAGTCCCTGGGCAGCCCCTGCCCCCAGATTTGCATGAAATACAGGAATTATTTGTGAGTTGCGGTTTTTCCCACCCTGCAAGCGTGAAGCCGGGGGGGGTCACCCCATGCCCAAGCCGGGCAATTAATTGCCCTCCGCAAAGTGGGACGGGTCTGGCGGGGGAGGCTGGGGCTCTCCCCACGCCGCTGTGGGAAGCCGTGGGTCCACACAGGGCTTTGCTGGACCACGCAGCTGTGTAGCTTCCGTCACCTAACTGAGCTCCCCAGGCTTTGTCCAAGTAGCCGCCCCAGGCTGTGCGGTGCAGATATTGCACCTGTATTTTTACCGTTTCTTTTCCCTAAGGACGCGCCGTTGTATCCCTGTCTCTTGAAGCGGGGATGGCGTTTGAACCCGAGGCTCCAGTTCCCCAGGGGAGTGCCCTGCTAAGAAGGGAAGGCAGCATATTTTTAACTCGCCCGTTAAAAGAAGCAATCCTCCCGTTTAATTAACGGGAGGACGAGCTCCGGGCTGTGGGTGCTGAGCGGAGAGATTCCCGTTTTCCTCCCTGGCTGTCTGCATCTGAGCAGTGACGACTTCCCGGTCTTGACTCCTTGGCCCCGTCAGAGATGGACTTGCGAGAACATCGGCTTATCTCCCCGTCTGCCCCTTAATCAGTTATGACTTGTGAAGATGGATATAATCCACTCGCTGCTGCTAGCACGGAGCTCGGGTGGGAACTCCATAATGAGATTAGTTTCAGCAGCCTACTCACACACTTGGAGTTACACATGCCCTTATACTTTCACATATGTTTAAAGTTCACTGGCAAACCAATGTGCAATGTGTCTTTGCTTACATAAACATCCCCGAGATTAAAATCCTAAATCAAGGTTGCTGCACATGTGTGCGTGTTTGTTGGCTGAAAGATTTTACAAGCTCTGATGGCCAAGTTACAACCCAAGCATGCGAGGTCTACACGATGGATTTGCAAAAAAAAAAAAGGGGGGGGACCCTCTCAAGCTTCATTGGCGAAGGCAATGGTCCTTGTTGGGTGCTTCAGGTGGGTGAGGAGGGAGCTGCAAGGCCCGTGGACACAGAAGCGATGGGAACAACTCCAAGGGGAGCCTTGTAACTAGAGCAAAGGCAGAAGGAGTACGTGCAGGCACTCAAAAAAAGGAGTCTGAAAAATCAGATAGAGCATGCCTAAGGACTTGGGCTGAAACTCACCTTTGTCGTGAGGATTGTTATTACTGCAGAACATTTAAGTCACATTTAGGGTCTCAAAAACAGGGCTTAAGTAGGACATAAGTGTTCATAACCTTGTGCTGGCCGCAGCACAGGGATGTTTTCAGCTCGAGTGAACACTGGATTCTTGCTTCGACGAGATGAAATCCCCTTGGCGTGGAGCCTTGATGGAGGTTTGGCCAGTGTGCACCAGTTCCAGCCAGCGCTCGGGAGCCTGAGACTGCCCTTGCCGAAAGAAAATGGAGAGCACAAGTGCTCTCTCCCAGGCGAGAGCGTCCTTCGTAGGTTTCAGGACATGAATAAAAATTGGCCACGCAAATACGCCTCTGCTTTCTCCTGCTTCCCCTCTCTCCGTGAGCACGGCAAATTTAGAATACTTGAAAGCAAATGCTCCCCCATCCTCACATTGTTTTTTGTGGACATCAGCTTGCGACGTCTTTACAATTAATACACACAAAGATGAAGTGACAGTTCCCCCCTCCACCCTCGGTTGCGGTTCACACGGGCCAAGATCTTCTCCTTGTCCTTGGCCAGAACATAAGAGAACGGCCATCTGGAAATTAATTTTGAACAAAGTGTAAAGAGAGAATATTTTTGTGATCTAATTCTTTAGGTAACATTATTTAATTTATTTATACAAAGAAACGAATGCGGAGACAGATGCAAAACAGAACTTGAGAGGCAGAGAGCACATTGTTCTGTTCTTCTTCTGTAAAGAGCCAATTATTCTCCTTTAAGTCCTTTAGTTTCAGGGGCTGACTGAGTAGTTTAAGGGATAAAAGTATTAGCCTTTCATCTGTAGGATTCAAGTGCCAGTCCTCAAGGCAGACCAAAGCAAAATGAAGTGGGTTGTCTTATTTTGCTTCTTAATGTATTATTATATAATGGTATTATTAAACATTAGTGAATAGAGAATTAAAATTTCCAGCACTGACAGCTGATTAATTTTTTTTAAAGTAAAAATTTTCACTCATCATCAAAAATATAAATTAAATCTTTTAAGGCAACTCTCAAGGAAAGCACAATGGCTGCTATTTTCTGTAACTATAATACGCCTTTCTCTAATATTGTAATCAGAGTGCATTTCCTTTTAGCTACGGAAGAAAATTATTTCAGTCTTTGAAAGACTTAAAAAAAAGAGGGGGCAAGAAGAAGAAGAAGAAGGAGAAAGGTTTGCCCCATTGTCACTGGAAAGGAAGGGGTCACAAGCATTTACAGCCTATGCCTTTTTTCTCTCAGGTTTTTCAGGCAGCGCAGGTGATTTTCAGGCTGATCAGCTCTTTGCAGAAGTTTGCTGTGCTGCTGGGCTCACCTTGTGTGTCACCTTCAGCCTCTCTGCAACGGGCGGCGCAATGCTTACCTTCCTCCTGCAAGCACTATTGTATTGAAGTGTATATTGAGGTGTAGCTAGCATTTCCATTTACGCTCATTTGCACCAAATTTTGCTTTGAATCCTTGAACCTGGTGGGGGGAACAGGACCTTGAACTTGCAGCGCTTAGGTGAATTCCTCCAATTCCCTTAGGCTGTCATAATTCAGTGAAGAATAAATGCTAAGGCACAGGGGTGGAAGCGACCAACACCTATAGATGCAGGTGAGTAACGGCAAATCTATATGGCAGGGTCGGGATGCTGGAGGCAACCACCTCCTGCCTGCGCTGGCCCCGGGCCACCGAGGGTACAGGGAGGTGTTATGGGGACTGAGGAGCCCCAGGAACTGGGTGATGGCCCCGTGGGACACAGGGGAGCCAGGAGGGCTCGGGCTTTGGCGAGGCAGTAGGAGCTGCTGGAAACCAGCCTGGTTCTGGAGAGGGAGCCAGGAGACACCCCAAGGATGGATCCATTTGAAACGGCTCTTCTGGAAGACATTTGATGGAGGAAAAATGGAGCTTTCTCCTCCTGAGGAGGGGTTTTTCTGAAGATCAGGACTGGCATAGGGCTAGTTTGCTTTTGGCCTGTGGGACAGACAGGACCCCTCTCCAGCTTGTCTTACTTTTGTGTCATTTACCTGAAATAGGGATAATTTGGGGCACTGCTCCCTCTAGAACTGTCTGTGCTGGTCTCCCACCCCATGAATCCATTGTGCCAGGTGCCAAGGAGCTATGACCGGCCACCACCCTCGGCAGAGCCTGGCATTGACCCCAGCCGAGCCCCGGCAGCCCCCGGCACGGGCACAGGCCTGGACAGGGGGTGATAGGCAGCGTCAAGCAGTAATAAAGAAGGATGGCTACACGAATCCAAATAGGAGAACCCTAGAAACTTTCCATCATGTCAGCAGTTTTCTGTCATGTCCTAATAGGTTCATTTGAGTAATTTTGTTTTCACTAATAGGATACAATGAATAATATAATCATATCAGGAAGTTTTAAAATTATATTAGGAAAAATGAATATTGGAATGACAGAACAGAAATATGAGGCCAAAAAAATTGCAGGTAAAAAAGAGATATTTTGGGACCTGATTCTATTAGATATTCCTGCGGCATTAGTCATGGGAATGGTATTACTGTCCACGCCAGCGCGTTTGATGCACAGCCTGTAGTTATCGGGGAATGGCAGACATCTTTATCATCCCGGTGTGTTTATATGGTGGGAAAGGAACGTGCCTTCCTGGCTCATATATGTTTTCCCCAATAATGTCCTTATTAGCCTTCCGCCTGCTCACACTGCAGTAACTGGATGACCGCAGCGATACGTTTTCATTAAGAGCCGAAAGCGCAGGGGGGAGGCAGACACCCTGCTGGCCCCAACGCGGGACGGCCACGGCCAGGGACGGACAGAGGGGACGGCAGAAAGTTTGCAAGTTTGCTTGAAGTCAACTAACAGCATCAGCAGGTGTTTAGGAATAGCTCAATGTTTGCGAATTAACAGTTAAACCGTAATTGTTATTGGCAGTTAAGGTTTGTGAATATGAACATGTGATTATTTTGTATTTAATGTTTAAGAACAGGAGAGCAAAACGGGCAGATACCCCCATAGATGCGTTGCCAGGGCAGTAAAATATATACATAGGTATCTGTGTGTATATATATATTTTATATATACAATTAATTTTAAAAAACAAGCTAATCAAGTCACTAGCACCCTCCTGGAAATATGAACACCAGTGCAAAATCTCGGCACACTAAGCAGTTGTTGCATGAAATCCTCGGGGCTGCCGGACCTCGCAGTCCCTCTGGAGCATGGCAGAACCCCTGACAGAACCCTTCTCAGGGAAATAATATTAATATCTCACCCATAGGGTGAGATCAAAAGCAGTTGAAGTACCAGGGCTTGGCAATGCCCCTGGTCACGCATCCCCCTTTGCCTATTCCAGCCGGGAGATAAAGGGCTAGGAAGCCAAACTGCGTGGGAATGTGTTTTTATTAAGTGGTAACATCTCAAACCACAGCGTTTCCTAGAGTTAATGTCTGGCCACATCCCTGCTTAGAATTAGAATGGCCTTAATTCAGTCTAACTCATCTCGTGTCGCAGAAAATCAAGCGATTTCAGATTAAGGTCACTTTAATTCCACATATGCGTGTTTCTCCAATGGCTTAATTTAACTATCTCATTATAAATTCACACCTTTGCCTAATTCCTATTAACTTTCCCACATGACCTGGCGTAGGAAGCCTTGAAAACCGTCGTCAAGTATAAACCTGCCACTGCTTCCTCCCCGAAATCGTTAAGTAATGGCTTTCTAAAGCCGTGCCCTTGTTTTTTTCCACCGAGTTTCTGGTCTGCGCTCCCCCCCAGGAGAAAATCCCCGCCGGATCATGTGGCATCAGTGTCAGACTGCTGACTGCGCACCGGCCTAATGATTTTCATCCATCTCCGGGAGCCTGGAAGGCGCCGTAGCAGCGTCCTGGACGCGGCGCACCTGGCCCTGGGACAGGTACCGCAAAAATAATTGCTGGGTCCTTCCCAGATGCTGCTGCGCGGCTGCTAATAAAGATGCATGGCTTTTGTGTCATCCAGCTGGGTTCCCGGAGCAGGGACGCGTCCCCGCTCGCCGCCGAGCCCGCTCGCTGCTCGCAGAGCTCGAAAGACAACGACAGCTTTGTCTGCAACCTTATTTTCCTTGGATATGTTCCTGCTGCATTATCATATAGGGCTGATCCCCTCCGAATTAGGGCAAAAGCTATTCTACTAACACTTCCTGCTTCATTTCCCAGCAATATGGGTATTTACTAATATTTATCAATACTTTAAGTTTTGGTAAATACTTTTAAGCTTTTAATACTTATTAAATACTTAATATTTACCAGTATTTACCATTATGGGTAAAATTTCCTACTTCAGTAGTAAGACAACAGGACTGTCATTTTATTATTTTTATTATTTATTTTAAAATTAAAATTAATTAAATTTAATTAAAAATAAATACTATTATTTATTATTCTAGCACTATCATGGCATTGAATTGTGCAATATGTTACCTGCCCTATCAGAGGCAATGAGGAGGACGGGGGGGTTACATGCTTAGATGAGAGTCCATCACCCAAGCGTGGGACGCTATGAAAGCGCCCGGGTTTCGGAAGAGTCGCCCGTACCAAGGGAGCCCTGTCCATCAGCACGACACCTCCGTGGAGACACGTGTGAACCCTTCAACCAGCCACAGCTCCATCCTTCATGGGTGGAGACAAACTCAGGCCAGAGATCCGTGCTGCCCACTGCTGAGAATCGGATGGCTTCCATGGGCACGGGTGGCTCCGTATCCACATTTATAGACCAAAGACGTTCCCCAGGCTGGACTAGTTTGAAACGGTGGATGGAAACAGGTTGGAAAGACTATGCTTATGCACCAATGGGGTTTTTTTTTCCTGGTAGCGAAGGCAGCATAAAGACATAAAAGCAGCCAGCATGCCTGCTGGAATGACATTTTGATAATGACACTTTTCCTCAATTTTAAAACAGGTTGGAGTGTTATCATAATCTTGGTAGCAGCAACGGGGTGCTCCCTGACTGTCAGTCTTAAAGGAAGTGTAACGTCTCTGTGAGATGTGATTGGAAACTGGAGGTGACATCTCATTGCTTTTTTGTCTGTGACTTGGGGGTAACCCCCAACACGAGAATCCGTGGCATTTACTCCCTTATGCATCCACGCCCTGGAGAGGACAATGTTAATCCATGGAAAAGCTTATGGTCCTGGAGATCACCGTGATTGAACGGTTGTTGTGCAATTCCCATTCCCATCAAAGGGTGTTTGGTGGGTCTGGAATGAACTCGGGTCCAGATCCCCTCGAGCGGCGGGATGCAGTGGACCATCATCTTCTCCCTTCTTCCCAAGTGAACATCCTGAGCCATGGAGCTCGGGTCCTGATGTCTCAACTGGCCAAAGTTTGCATCTCTGGGCCCATTTCCAAGTGCACTGTGAGAAAAGGATTGCTTGGGTCTTACTCCTGGAAAATGTCAAGAGATGCACTGAGATTCTTTGAAAATGGTTCCACGGGGAAAAATCCATTGAGGCAGAAGGAGGGGAAGGTAATTCAAGACATGCAGCACTCAGCCAGATCCTTCTCAGGAACACAGCCAACCCTCCCATCAAACTTCACCTCCGCCTTCTGGTTTTCTGCTGATTGAGCCACCGCCGAGGCACTGCAGACCCTTGGTCATACAGTGGCAGGAACTCAACAGCTGAGAACTAATTTGACCCAAAAACCCCTTAATTTTTCACCAAATCAGACCCTCCTGTGCCTCACCACAAGACCCTGACTGCTCACAAGCGTATGCACGGCCACCATATGGGGAAATACGACATCCAAAGCCGGGTGGAAATGGACATGTATTATCGTTTATTATTGCCCTTAGGTATATTTTACTATGAGATATTTATAAAATTTCTTCACGTTCAAAAATATATTTCTAGGGGGAAGGAAAAGGGAGAGTCTTGCAGCATCTTCCAGCTCTTCCCATGGCCTTGGTATCGGAGAGATTAGGATGGGTTTGGGCAGATGCCTCGCGCAGACTGCTGCAAGCAGCACTTCAAACTCCTAATTTCACAAAATCTTCGTATTACCAGTCCAGGGTCTTTGAGCAACCGACAGATTTTCCTAGATTGCTACCCAGAGCTGTTAATCCCACATCTCATCCTTTCCTGCGTTTGTTTGTTTGTTTGTTTTTTTCAGAGGTTGGGAAATGTAATCCTAATCTAATCCTGACTCTGGAAACCACTGAGGATCACGGAGGGTCCTGACGGGCAGCTCAGAAATGGGAAACTCTGACCCTCGTGCCAGCACCGACCCTGCAGAGCCCTCGCCTTTATTAGAAAAGGCTTTTCCCAGAAATTCTACTTGTGTTAGCTGAAGCCCGTGACCCGACAGCCCTGCGGGTGGATGTGTGCTGGGGGGGGGGAAAGACCGTGGGAGATTTGAGGGATCGTCGTTGCTGGATTTCCCCCCCCAAAACCAGTGGGCTGCAGAGGGGAAGAGGGGCAAGGTCACGCTGCCCACGCCTCGAAAATAATGAGCAAGGGGAAAAAAATCAGAGAAAATCCAAACTGACGTTCAGGCCTTGGTTTACATAATTGTACCTTTTTATTATTGCAACAGTATGATTATGGGACAGTGTCAGACTTAACTCTGAGTTACTGGGCTTTATTGGATTAATTGTGAACGTAACATACTTAATGTTCAGCACTTTGAGGGGTCTAAGTCTTGGTGGGTTGGTGTTTGGTTTTTTGGTAAATTTTGAGTGATAGAATGAGAGGGGGAATTAGTAAGAATTCTTTTAGAAAAAATGAAAAGCAACTGTTGCTTTTCTTCTTCTGCCCCACTGTTGGTTTTACAGAGGAGGGACAGAAGAGCTAAGGGAAGGTCCCTGCCTGCTCTGACCTCTCGCCCTCATGGCTGCAAGGCATTTTTATTCCAGCCAGGCTTTGGACATGGCCACAGCAAGTACGAGAACCAGCGTTGGGACACCCAACCTGGCCGTTGCCCATCCACATGGGCAGCGAAGGGCTGTGCTGAGACACAAGCTCAGCTCTCAAAACCAGCCTGGCTTGGTTAGAAGAGCTGTGAGTAACAGCTCTTTGCAGGATGTGGCCACATGATCCTTGCTTGGGCACCTCCCACTTACCCTTTGGCTCTTAAATGGCTCTTGAGCACTTACGACAAAGGGCTTTTAGACCATTTGATGTCCTGTGGGTATTTCCAAAACCTTTTCACATCATCTGCAGGCAGGTTTTGAATTCTCTTGTGCTGTGCTCACAAGAACCTGGTCCAAGCCCAAACCCAGATGAGGTTCCTTTCTTACCCGCATAACGGTGCCTATGACCACAACACTTCATTCCTCTTTCCCATGACTGGAGGGAAGTTATAGTTGTAACGAGACGGTCTTTGCAAATCCAGCACTTCCACATGGAGGTAGGTCCTGATGAGCAATGTCAAGAAGACATCAGCTTTGCTGGGAAGCTGAAAGGTGCGTGGACAATCTGGACATCATTATCAGGTGCAGCCTTTGAGACAACACTTCAGTTGTCTAATCACTGATCTGCATTGGTGCCAAAGGAAATATTATCAGGTCCCTCTGGATTGGACATACTCTGAATATTCCGAGAACTTTTATTCTCCTTGTAACCTACTACATCTGCCTTTTTCACTGAAGAGCTCAACTTTTGGAGGGAAGGAATGTCCCACGAATATATCAAGATTGGGAGTGGGTGCCTATAGAAAATCAAATGTATCTTTCTTAATTCATTCAAATTAAAAATGTCTCAGTCTTTGAGAGTAGTTGTGGCCGTGCAAATTCCAGTGCCTGGCTGTTTAAAGGGAAGTGTCTGATTCCCTGCTCTGCACCGGAGTAACCCCGCTAACTTCACGTCCACTTGCATTTCCTCTCCTCCCTCTGCCAACACAGCTTCTGCATGTTCTTGGCTCCATCGGCTTCCACTTCAAGTAGAGGAACCAAAATACAATCTCGTGTCATTTGCTGTCCAGCTGCAGTCTGCCGAGATAATACACTGCTGGCTCTGTTTCTAGGACAAAACATTTTTCATGTTTATTTTTATATTTAAAAAAAAAAAAAAAGCTTTCAAACTTTTTGGTGTTTATTTAGATTGCAAGTTATTAATGTTTGTCTATTACTCATTTCAGATCAGTCTTATGTGTTGATAAAGGGCTCAGTTTCTGCATTTTTTGGGGGGTTTTGTGTTGGGTTTTGGTTTGGTTTTTTTACAAGGGAAAAAATAGTGCATATTGGAAATGGAAATCTGACATCCCAAAAGCGAGCAGAGCCAAACGCTAGGCAGAGGAACCCTAAGGTCTTAGCCTTCAACCCACTTATTGGAACCAGGATTTACTGTGACTTTGTGCAGCAGAGGATTAATGGAATGAATCACCTTACTTCCCCTTAAGATTTGCCTAGGCATGTGATTTGTGTCTGCTAAGCTGGTATAATGATGAACAATCCTTTTTATTAACGTGGTTAAAAATAGAAACTGCAGTAAGACCTTACATAAACTAGAAGTAACACGTGCCAACTCCTGCCCAAATCCCCCAGTGAGCTGTTTCGGTCTATGAGATGTTGGCATCAAACAAACAAGTTGACTATTTTGAGAAAATAGGAACACAGAGTATAGAGCTACTCTGGTGCTTTTTGCTAAAGGCTGGAGAGCAAGGTCACGACTTTCCTTTACATATTTTTCCCACAAGATAATGTAGTACTTGGGGTGCGTGTGGGACTATTGCACGCACACACACGTGCACTCGCACACGGGCAAGTACACGCACACGTATGCACACACAGAGTGTTTTAGTGTCCTCCTGTTGGTAATGACCAGCATTTCTAAGGAGCCATGATCAAGACCCAAATGTATCCAGCGACTCTGCAGTCGGTGCAACGGAGCTGGGGACAACTTTACGGCTCTTTTATGCCTCTGTTATTCGCAGAGCCCACAACACAGGCCAGGTCACCTCTTGCCTGAGTATCAACTGAACCTCTGTAGGGCAGGGGAGGTGGGTACCACCCCATGGAGGCCACCACCATAACTGCGAAAGCCAGTGGCATTTTGAGGGTCCTGATTGTGTTTTGGATGCAGTGAAGTGACGCTGAACATCTGAGCACCTCTCTGAAACGTTAAGGCATGCCCGTGTGCCCTTTACACATGGGCTCCAGCACCTAAATTGTGCCTTCAGGCATCATCTCTCACCAGCCTTGCCTGAAATAAAACAGGTGGATGAAACAAAAGAGGGGTTTACATCATGCGTAAAAGAAAACGTGCATTAGCCCATGCACATTAGAGCCATGGAGAAGACCATCAGTGGTGAAATACTTTTTCAGATGCTTTCCTACTGAGCTATATTAGCCACGCACGAGCTATGGCTGACTGAACCAACTTAGAAAAGCTTCCCCTTAAAAAAAAATATCATATTAGAAAACTTGACAGCTTTTCTTTAAGTCTTGCCTGTTCTTAGTAAGTTTAAAGACCAAATTAGCAATGCAATCATGAGAAAAAGAATTGGAGACTTCTCCAAGCTGTCAAGTGCATTTTACTGGATGATTAATTGGCAATGCTCTGGCCAACCCTTGGGTCCTGCTAAAGGCCATGCCCCTTGACTTGCACCTGCCACTGTGCGACTGATTGCGGAAAATGGATGTCTTCACTTTTTCTTTTTCTTTTCCTTTTTTTTTTTTTTTCTTGCAGCTGTTAAACTGCTTTAAGGAAATCTTATTTATCTAGAACAGAAACTTGAACTTCTTCTCTAATCTCAGGAGGATGAAATGAATGTAATTCTCTGTCTCAGCCTGACTTATGGAAGCAATATTTTAGGATCTTTAGGAAAGCTGTGATAATTGGACATGATTTTGCGTTCCTTGCATGTGAGCTTGAATGTTTCTTTGCTTTCATGCACAGCCTCTGCAGGATGCCTTGTGAGGGCAGATTGGAGGTGGCTGCCCTCAAAGGGCCAAACGCAGCCCCCCCAGTTCCCACAGAGGAGCACCAGGCTCTGCAAGCAGTTTAGCAAAGCAGAAAGGTGGGAAAAGAAAAATAAACAGTTACCTACAGCGGGCAAGGGGGAGAGGTGAAGGAAAAGAAACTTTATTTTTGCTATATGTATTTTAGAGGGAGAACAAGGCTCAATGGGCAAACCCAATGCCAGGCGATAGCAGGATATCAGGTGTTACATGGAGTGGTTCACTAAGAGGGGAAAACATAGGGAAGATGACACACCAGAGAAGTCCTCAGGGTTCCCCAAGGAAATGCAAGCAATTCCAAAGACTTTATTTGGCCAGTAAATATTTACAGAAATGTTTTGGGTGTGTAAGCACTGTGTTCAGACTTGATGTCCTTAAGAACAAAAAGAAATTCCTTTTCCCTGCATCGTTGCTGGACATGGTCCCAGGTTATTTCTCACACGTGGCAAGTCACCCCTGAAACGCCACGTTACCTCCTTTTCTTCTTTAGCATCAGGTCTGTCCCCAGATCCTGCCATGAGACGTATAAAAAAGGAGCCAAACAAAAGTAAAGGGATCTCATGCAAACAAAACATCTCGAAGAATCCTGATATTTCAGATTAAATAAAGCCAGCTGTTTCTACACACAGCAAGCCCACTGAGCATCAACTTACTGTCATTCTCATCATACCAACTGCCATGCCAAAGTGAAGAAAGAGATGGGACCCACTCTTAAACTTGCAATCCAAGATCCTGCATCCGTAACCGACTGTGTATAAAAAGATGCTGCCCTCGGGGGGTTATCTGTGGGCACCAAAAGGTGGTTGTTGGCCTGGAGATCGTTACAGGAGTCCAACACACATCGAGATAGTCCTTGTCAATGCTGCAATGAGTTTTGCCACAGCACGGATATCAAGCATTAGGTCTTTTTTTTTTTCTCTAGGAGGGAAGGTCATTTGCCATATTTGAGCTATAATCACTTACTGAGCTATATTTTAACATCTGAAAATACTATTTGAAGAACTTGGTGTCAGAATCAAAGCAGGTTTAGGGTGATGGATGTGAAATAAATACGTACAGTAGACAGAAAAATGCAAGCCACTCTGTTGACCTCAACTCTGGTTCCTCACACAAAGTAATTCCTGCGAGACACGTACAATGCAGCCCTGCTCTGCTTCCCTTCAGCTTCTTCTCCTGTTTCTCTGCTGAGTGTTTGCCCCGTTCCGCAGCTGGGGAAGAGGAGCTCCTTGAGGAGAGAAATGAGTGGTTAAGTGGCCCGGTGATGAGATGCATGCTGAACGGCGCGGGTGCTCCTCTGCTGCCTTGGGACAAGATTTCTGAGGTGATTTTTTTCACTGTGTCGAGGACACCTGACACACAGACAGGCAGGAGGTTTGAGCAGCTGCAAGAGGCCCAGCCTATAAACCCGTAATATCAGTGTACTGGAGGAGAAAGGGCATCACTGCAGCCTTTGCAACCCTAAGTGTAATGCTAAGGGGTGACTTCTTTAGTCCTCAGTCCTCTGTCTCTCCTCCGTGAGGAGGAGCGGGAGAGAAGGGATGTTCACAGGCTTTTTACTTCTAGGAAAGGTTTTGTAGCGTCTCTGGATTCCCCGTGATGCTCAGACACTTCTCAGGCACCCACTGAAGGCTTAGGTTCTCAGGGAATAGCAGGGGGACAGAGGCTGGGACTTTAGGAAGAGTGCTTAATGCTGCACGGCTCGCAATCAACTTGGAAGAGCTGGAAACGCTCATGCTCTATAAATAAACCCTCCGTGGAGCCCCTATGCAGCCATATGAGGTATTTTAAACCTCAGGAGAGGCGGCGAAGGCAGCCCTGGGAAGCGGGAGCTGCTCGTTAGCGCAGGAGCCGAGGGGAAGGATGATTTCCCTGTTCTGTCCCCGCCGAGCCCCCGCGGCCAGCACCCCGACCCAGCCCCGGGGGTGACAGGGGGGACAGCAGATAGCTGTGACTTCTCCCAAGGTGAAAAGCACGGCAGAGAGGAGACACCTTCTCCCTGCTTGGGGCACTTAGTCTGAAGAAAACACTCCAAAACGCTTTGCAAAGCCAAAGGAGAAAGGTGGGATCCTTTGATCACCCCAGACATGAAGTGTCCCTTATCCTTATTTGCCCTTAATGGGAATTTTCTTAACAAATGGGGTTTTTTTCCTCAGAAAATAGCAACTGAATTGCATAATGTAGATGTGAGCATATGAATGACTAACAGTGTAAGTTGGCTCCCTCAGGGTCAAAGCATAAATAACTGTCACTGGAGCTGCAGTAGGGATATCAGCTGGATCCAAAGGCAGTTATCCCTTTGTGGAAAAAAAGAAGGAGAAGAAAATAGGATAAAAAGGGTGCATAATGCTTGTGTTCTGGTTAAGAACTGGGTAACGTCATATCTCAAGAACCTCTCCGTATCTCAAAAACTCTTCTTCCGTTTGGACGTTGCTTTGGGATCCTTTGGGAGAGGTGCCTCCAGAGATCTGTAGCAGCAAAGATAACCCTGTGTTCCATAAACCGCTCCGAGGTGACCTGTAAATTACTCTTAGTGAAGAACACGTATTCTGCTTCCTCGCACGCGGGGTTACATTTCACTCTTGCTCATAATACAGTGCAACAAATAGAGAAACAAATAATGGAGAAGTTAACGTTGGTCCTTTAAAAGTCAATTTCTCTGTGCATTTAACCATACAAGCAACATCTGCTCTGCTAAATACAGGTGTTTTATATCCTTGTCATTAATTGGAGGGGACATTATGTCATCATACATCAACAGTTAAAGTTGGTTAAAGTGCCACTTATCTCAGGTGCTATCATTAATCAGATCCCTTTCATCTGGGTGCCCACGCTGCCTCTGCGAGTAGCTCCGTTATGCCCTTTGAACGTTTCCCTTCTCTTTTTTTGTCCTGGTTTTGAATTAACGGCTGGGAAACCAGGCACACACAGTGTTGACGGAGGGCTGCGGTCCTCACGCGGGCCAAAGCCCCACCAAACATCAGGTCTCTGGAGCAAGGCTGGTGGGCCACCTGCGATGGAAGGTGCTGCTCCCTGCCACCGTGTCCGGCGGACCGAGACCCCCCCCTGCCCTTCACACCCCCCTGCTGCACCCCGGGAAGTCCCTGCCTTCAGAGGGGCAGCAGCACCGCAGGGCATCGTCCCCCCCATCCTGGTCTTGGGTGGGAGCAAGGGGAGGAATTCCATCCCACCCCTCCATCCCTGGCGTCTCCTGCGGCCACGGGGAGCGCCTGTGGGAAACAGCCCATTAGCAAGCCTTAACTGCCAGGGGATTGTAAGTAAAACAAATTGAGTGTGACATAAAAAAAGTAAAGTATTGAATGGATTTTCTTTCTGAGAATTACACGAAGTCAAGTATCTTATTAAGTTCAAGAGAATTACATTTTACATGCTTCAGCAAGAGACATGTACCCTTTAGAAAATAATAATGAACTGCTTTTTTTCTTGCATTCATTTACATACCTTTGATAAATTACTGTAACCAGATTAGGGAGATAAAATAACTAGTCTATTAATTACAATGATTATTATTTAATAGAAAATGGGATTCTGGGCAACTCGTATGGTAAAAGGAAAGCTTAGCAATGCATTATATGGATGTGGTATTTTATCTTAAAGAGTAAGATAAGTGTCCAGCTCTTTCTGCAATCTAAAGAATATGTTCATTACCTGTGCAAGATTTATAAGTATAATTGAGTGTAATATTTTAAAACTATTTGCCTTATTTCGTCGTACATGGAGGACAAGGCAGAGCTGCTTCTTTAATTAAACTGTGTAAATTCCTTCATGAACTTATCTAACAAGGGTTCCATTTGTAAGGAAATTACTTTTTTTATTGAAAAAGTTTGCAAGATGATATAATTACAGTCCTGCTTGAACTTAAGCGGGTGTCTGTGTCTGTGTGTCTTTTCGTTTTATGTGCGTCTTACGGAAATCCTGTTACACCTAATGCATATGTGTGTGTGTGTATACACGTTAAATCTGTATATACATATTTATATGCCTACATACACATACAAACCTAGATATACCTACATACAAACCTGGATATACCTACAGACACCTATACTGGCATGTAATAAGTCACAAGCAGTGTCAGACATGTGGACTTGATTCTGGCCCATGGGCATCTCCCCAGCGTGGTCCATGGGGCAGGGCCCACGGAGAGCCCTCCCACCCTTGGGTAGCGCGTCTTCTGCTCTGCGTTCATCTGCGGCACAAAACAGCCTTTTTAAGGGAAGATGTTTTGAATTGTGTCCAAAACTAGGAGACTGCAGTCTGTCACAGCGGAAACAGAGGAGAGGGAGGAAGGGGAGTTACACGCACAATCCTAAATCTGATATTTTCCAGCCCTGAAACGCCTGGCTTCGTGGCTGGCGCACTGTCCTCTGCGCATGGATTTTTGTAGGCAGTTTCGGAAGGGTTTTTTTGTAGGGGTTGTGGGTTTTTATGCCGCAGGCTGTCCCCAGCGCCAGCACCCAGCTCCCTGTGCCGCACGCTGCTTCAGGGAGGGCTGCTCTCCCCGGGTCCCTGCCTCTCCATCCCTGCCTCTGTGATCGTTTCTTACCCCACCTCTGCCTGTGGGAAGAGCTCAGCCTTTCGTGGCTTCCAGGCAATTCTTGCAGTGTGTTTTTACGCAGAGAGTGAAAGTCACAGACTTCTTGTGATTAATGCCACTGCTAAACTGAGCAAACCCCAGCTGGATCAGAAAGAAGCTCGACAGCAGTTCAAGAGCATCTCCCATCAGACATCAGGAAGGGATGAGAAGATGCAGTCAAAGAAGCTTTTGCAATAGACACCGATAAGCAACATGAGTACGCTAGTTGTAATTGGTTAATTTAACTAAATATATTTAAAGAAACTACCCCTTCTATCCTGTCAAGCCTCATCACTAGGTAGGCATGGCACAAGAGCAAGAGTTAACAGTTGGGTAAATGAGTACTTCCTCACACCCAAGAACAAGAAGCTTTTCCACAAAACCACCTAAATCCTACTCAAGCCCTCGCCTGGGATGTCAAGCTCTCAACTGGGATGTAAACCCTAACTTTGCTGTCTGTGCCACAGAAAATCCATACTCTTTATAAATGGGCTAAAATATTTAACCACGTTTACGGACTGTCTCGGTAGCCAAGCCCAGGAGCAGCATCAGGTGAGGGATGGGGAGTCTAAAAGCATCATTAGAGATAACGTTGGCTCCTCATTAGCTGGCCAGCGTGAGGAACACTCTTGCATCCCTCCTTCCTCCCCCTCCAAAACCACAGCTGCACCCAGGAAATGGAAAAATGGGAATTACTGCCTTGGGAAGGGCCATGGGCAGGGGCACGGGGCATAGGCAGGGACATGGGGCATTCGCAGGGGCATGGACACGGGGCGCAGCTGCAGCCAGGGTGCGGGGAGGGTCTCTGTGCTCCCCCTGTCAGACAGCCCCTTACCTGCCAGTTTAGAAGGGAATGAAAGATAAATGCTAACATCTGCGACCGCACATGCGGTGGTGGCAGGGGAGGCTAAATGCTAAGTAGAGCAAGAGACGTGTCTGGCAGAGTTACCTGTGCATAAAATGATCCTCCCCGCAGTGCCCCAGGAGCAGTGTCCGGTCCCTCCCCGCAGGACCCTGCCTCCCCCAGCCCCACCGCGGCCGGGGGGCTGCCCCGGGGCTGGAGGGACAGACCCCTCTGCTCCCGGGCCGGGGGCTTCGCCCACCCACAGCCAAACCTGGGCTTTCCCGTTTTCCCTTCTCCTGCTTTCGGCGGGTCTCTCCCCTGTCTCATCTGACGCCAGAGCTGTTGCCACCTTTCCCGGAGACGGTCTCGTGTCTCACATCTTCTGTTCGCACCCGCAGCATCTATCATCTGCAGCCCCGCTGCCGTAACTTCTTTTGGCATATGTCAGGTCACCGTTTATTTCTACGTTTTATTTTTTTAACAGAACATCCCACACGCTGCTCTCGGTACGGCTGATTTATAAACCCCCCCGCAACCTCTCCGTGGGTATTTTTCTGAGCGGGTCGGGGAGCGATGCTGCAGCTCACCCTGCCTCTCCGCAGCCGAACGGGGGCTGCTTTCCCCAGCCCTTGGGTGAGCTGACATGCAGTTCTTCTTTAGCTTATCTGTCACATCTGGTTTTCTTCACACATCTGGCAAAAGACAGCCATTACATACATTTTCCAGTTCTCCTAAATGTTCCTGCCTTGCATCCAGACGGAGGAGGGGTGAGGTCACGCAGGAACATCGCTCTCCGACGGCTCCTTGATGGCTCTATGCCCGGAGGTGCCGGTCTCAGGCGTGCTCCTCTTCGGGGTGCTCCCATACTTAAGAAAATAAATCATAATTGCAACTAATTAACTCCCTGGCATCTCTGCCCTACAGCTTTGCACCCTGCAGACAGAGCACGGCGATGCCACGAGCACCACCACATCTCCATCTCGGGATGGCAGAGCCTGGACCACTCACTGGACCCCCCCGAGATGGGGCTGGTCCTCACCAGTGATGCCACCCTGAGCCCCCCAGCCCGGCTGCCCCCAGGGGTGCTGGTGGTTTGGAGGGTCCCTGGGAAGCCTGGGGCAGGACCCCGGCCCCATCCCGGCCGGCAGCCCCGGCTCTCCCCTCCCAAGCACCGGGGGCGGCTGGAGACAGGCAGGTTTGCAGAATAATAACAACCACCTGTCAGGGCTTATTACTCAGATATTTCACACCAGAGATTCGTTATATTAAAGGGCACTGAAATTACTTATGTCAGGTAACTGAATCATAATTAAATGCTATGTAGATTATTAAAATACTCTTACGGCAATGGGGGAACATAAATGATAACAGCAGACAGCCCCATTACAGAATTAGCTTACTAGGGGAGTTTTGCTTTGATTTGTCATTAACGGGAATAACTGCCCTCTCTCCAGCACTCCCCCCCTCCCCCTGCCCCTGCCAGGCACTCGCCGCCGCCGGCTCTGCCACGCAGCAGCCAGGAACCTCACAGTGCTGGACCACTTCCATCAGAAAACAGGGAATGTAGCGTTCCCCCTGGGAGTCAAAAACCCATTTGAAGCCCCTCCATTCGGTGAGCTCAGCGAGGGGGGGTAACACCCACCCGCAGCCCCCCTGCTCTGCACCGATCCCCCCATCTCTAACCGGGAGGATGCTGCAGGAAGGATAGGAAGATGCTGCAGGACGGGGATTCTGTTGCTTCCTTCTTAGCCTGAGAAAAACCTGCATTTCGTTATATGTTCTTATCTGAAAAAAACACTGAAATTATGTATAAGGACCGAATAAGCTATGAGTTTGCAGAATTCTTTTCCTTTTCTTACTCATTCCTACATACGGGGAGGAGACAGTCGTGATAAACTGTAAAACCGTATGACAAACAGCAGAATAGTCTCTAAACCCGCTAGGATTTAATTGGGGTGATTTTAATACATTTAATAGGGGTTCTGCAATAGCTGCCCCCGACCCCTATAATGCTACACCCTTGGGTCAAAGATGGGACCCCTGGCCTCTTGCGGGGCCCCCAGCCACCCGGGTCCCTGCTCCCTCTCCCATTTCCCACTCCGTTTCTGAGCAGCCGCTGAGTTCCCACAGGAGGGGTGGGAAGAGCCCCCGCAGCACCCTGGGGTGCCTTCCACTGAACCAGTTGTCACCTGTTCTAGCTGCCCAAGTCCCCGATGGGGGGGTCCTTCTCCCCCTGGCTGGCGTGTGCCTGCTCAGAGGCTGTTGTACAGCCGCCGGAGCCGCCCTAGCTTTCCCTCCCCCTAACAACTACGTGTTTTACAAGCCACTTGCAGCCCCAGAAATTTCTTCAAGGAATTGCTAATCAGCAAGACGAGACAAGGAATAAAAAGCAGTGGTGGTTAATAATAAACCAAACGGCGTGGAAAGAACAGATTGCACTGAGTATTACTGTCTTCCCCGAGATTTGGGGGCTTGGTGGGGGCTTTTTTGGGTTTGTCGGTGGTGTTTTTAGCTGATAGCTCCCAGCTGGGGTTATAAATTCAGCTGCGTGTGGAGCTATTTTCCTACTTGTCTGTGGACCCGTTGGGATGCTGTGTCAGAAAGCAGAGATGCTTACACTGAGCAGGCACAGGCACACGCAGGCATCAGGTCCCGGAAAGAAACTTTGTGTGTGCCCTGCATATCTGTTAAGGTGAGTTTCTCCCTTAGAAATGTTGCACTGGGACAGTCTTGCATTTGAGCAACCCCGGGAGTTTGGCTCCCGTGGTCCCCGTGTGTCCCCCTGCCCCGGTGACCCTCCGGCACCTCTGTCCCACGGGGAAACCTCCGGCTCCTCCAGCATTCCCTTGGAGGTGGTGGGGGGGTTCCTCTCGACATAAAACCAGCCAGGAACCGGGGCTCCTCCTCTGCCTTTAAAAATAAATAGCCAGGGACTGCTCTACTGCTGGGTCCGTAGGGAAGAGGGTGGAAAAAGAGAGAGAAACCGTTGGGAGAGGAGTGTGCATATATGTGTGTGTGTGTCCGTGTGTTAGTTTATATAACACTTTAACTAACAAGCTATGATCTTCTCCAGAACAGTAGATAAAATGGCAAATGAAATATAGGGCAATAATTCTGACACTAAGGCGAAGTTGCTGGTTTTAATATATGCCTCTTTGCAAGCAGATAGGCCATAACATGACAATAATGAAATATAAATGACCTACATAAAAAAAAGATAAAATCAGGTAATTACTGAAGCGTCAGTTCTTTACAAAATAATTGGTAATGACCTTTGATAAAGAAATCACTCCTGTGATATTGCTGACAGTACAATTTTCAACTCTGGGAAAACAGAAGCAGCTGGCTCTAAATCAGGGCCGGTGCCACGGGACCGGTGATGGTGGTGGGAGAAATGTGCTCCTCTTGGTCGAGCCCAGGGGGTGGCTTTGTGGGCACCGTCCTGGTGAATGTGGTGGCAGCCAAACCCCTTGGGTCCTGCGGCTCGTGGAGCCTGGAGATGATGCTCAGCAACCCCGTGCTGAGGGGCAGTGGGATGCTGGCAGCGTGGCAGTGACCCTCCCAGCACTCAGCAAAGCCACCCCATCCACCTGCAGTGACCCACGATGGTGGTGACATTAGCCCACCTTGGAGCAGGAGCAGGACTGGGGACCTCCTGTTGTCCCTTGCGACCTACGTAACATCCCTGCCAGGCTCTATCCCCTCCGTCCCCACTGCCAGGGGATGCCCTGTGTTAGCCCTCCCTCCCAAGGACCGGTTTGGGGTGCAAGATGGCACTTGCTGCTTCTCCTCTGTCCTCCTGGGCTGGTGGACCAAGCGTGCAGCTCAACCCATCTGCAAGCAGCAGCTCCTGCGCGACCCCCGGCTCGCTCCCGGCAGGCTGGAGGACGAGCGTCAGATGGAAATGACTTCTGATGGCTTCCAATCTGGCTGAGATTGCAAACAAAAGGCTGCAAATGTCACATTCCCTCTCCCCCAGCAGACGCTCCCCCCGGAAAAGCTTCCGCAAAGTCCAAGCGAGGGGAGGAGGAGATGGCGGGATACCTCAAAGGAGCACGGAAGATCAAGGAGTGACAGTGACCTGTGACAGTGACCTGTTGTGGTCATCCCCCACGCAAAGGCACCGTTGCGGTTGCAGAGCTGTTCCTCAGGCTTTTCATCTGTCTGCTGGTCACGTCAACTGAAAATTAACTGAAAGACTGATGTTTTTTACGAGGATTCAATATACCTCCAGGAAGAGTGAGTGTGAACCACGGAGAGAGGCCATGGGTCCTTTTGTAATTAGTAGTGTCAAAGCAAGGTCACACCTCGGGCTGGCCACAGACACAGCCTGGGGTGAGGATCAGAGGCAGGGATGCAGGGACAAGCAGAGCTGATGCTCCACACATCCCTGTGGGGCTGGATCCCACAACCCTGTCTCTCTCTGCTGCTCTGCATCTTCCCCACTGCTTGGGACGAGGCAGCCAGAGCAGTGTGGGGATCCCGTCCGTCACGGGAGGTGAGGTCCTTTGGTGGTTGGACTAGATGATCTTAAAAGGTCCCTTCCAACCTAGACAATTCTATGATTCTATGACTCGCATCAGTGCCAGAAAAACTCCGCTCAGATTGTTTTGACCCCGTGAACAAACCCATGGGGATATTTAACCTTTTCCCAGGTTGGGAAATGAACCAGAGGTGATGTTATAAAGATGCACGGACAAGTTTATTCTGAGGGTCTCGTAACTTGTCTCCTCAGGAGGACACGTGGAGGCTTCTGGTCTCCTGCTCTGGGGCACAAAGCCAGTGGTACAAGGGTTCTTTCCACGTTGGAGGTGTGTGATGATGAGGGGGAGATGGAGGATGTCCCACCCAGGTCCGTGCTGCCCCAAAAGAATTCTCTGCTCTCCCCCAGCCTCTGCTGATCCACCGCTCCCCCGCTGAGCATCCCGAGCGTGAGGAGGGGGCTCTGGTGCTCAGGGAGGGGTGAAGGGGCCAGGCCGGGTGCTGTGGGTCCCACTCCCCACCGGGATTCCCAGCGGCGAGGGTTTACGACATGCAAACGTGCCACAAAGGCTTAACAACAGCCGCCCACCACAGAGGTGGGACAGGACCAGATTTCCTGAAACATGGCAGAGCTAAAGAGAAAAACCAACAATAATAGCCCCAACTCTACTGAAGCCATATTCACAGCCACCGAATCTCTCAGCTTTATGCGACAAACCTTGCAACGCACCCACTCCCCGTCCCTTCCCCCACCCGAGGGAGAGAAAAAAAAAAAAGATCTTCACACTTTTTCTAATACCAGCTGGTTCATTTATATTGCAGAAGTTTCACGAGACAGTTACTGACAGTGATATCCTAAACACAGGTTAAACCCGCCATGATCTGCCTCTGTGTGTGCAGCCAGGAAATTACAGCATTTGCATAAAATGATAAGGATGGCACCGGCGTCCTAATGCCACCCTGGAAAACACATTTGTGGGTCACCCCAGCCGAGGGCCACCAGCCCCCGCAAAAGCATAGGGGATTCCTGTCCTGGGGCCGAGCTGCACCTTCCCAGCAATTTTGCTCAAATTGCCTGGATTTGACGGTGTTTCTGAAAATATAAGGACATTTCCCGGTGCTTGGAGCAGCCCCGAGCTCTGGGGGACATCCCAGCCCCCCCGGGTGATGGCTCATCCGCTGGTACCCGTGCTGGAGCATCCCCTCGCAGTGCCGGGGGGTCTCATCTCCTTCGGCCCCGGGGGGGTTTCAGTACGGGAACGCCTTTTCCCTCTGCACAAGTGATGCTGTTTGCAGGGTTTCCCCGGATTTTCCTTTCCGAGCCGGGCCATCACCGAGCGCCGCACAGAGGGACAGGTGGGAGAGGTGGTCACCCTGTCAGAGTTACTGTTCTCCCTCCCAGATTCGTAATTCAGCCTTTTCGGGAAAAGGCCATGGGCTCTTTTGAATGGGAAGGCAAACGAAAATGGCTCAACGGCTGCCTTCCCTTTGGACAAACCTCTTTTCCCTTCTAAAGGATGTTTCACAATATTGCTATTCTGAGAGTATTCTAAAAACTGTGATGTATGAAGATGTGGGCAACAAGGCCTGTAATGATTTGATTAAAGCAATCTGTAATAATATAGCATGCAACACGAACAGCGTACAAGTACAACCCTGCTGAACGGGCGGCTGCGGCGCCTTTCAAACTTCCCCAATCTGATATTCCATAATAAAACCTCTCTCCAGTGAGAGTGAGTGAGTGCCGGTGCCTGTGGATGGAAACAAGCCAGGAGGAACCCCGCAGGTAACAGGCACCAGAAGCCCAAGGTGGTGCAGGGGCAGTGGCTCCTGCCCCCCGTGGCAGCCCGGGGACCCCTCTTCTGCCCCTCAGAGCCTTAACTGGACCCCTTGGTACCACCTTGAGTCAGATGTGGCCAATTCTGCCACAGCCACAGGCGTTTTGGCTCCGTATCCCTGAACTCTGTGTCCCCACCGATGCCTCCTGCAGATGTCTTTGCCACCTCATAAGTCTGGCCGGGACCTGTGAGCAACCCGGCGGGTGGCACCTTGAAGGGACAATGGGGCTCTCAGTCCTTCCTTTGCCATTTCCACTCCCTGCTGGATTTCAGCCTCTAACACCCCGGCAAACGCAGCCCACAGATGATCCCAAAGAGGGGCAGTTTAAGGAAAACCCCATCTTCCATGTGATAACTCAAGGACTGGCAGACACGGTGGTGATGCAGCCCCCAGCGTGGCGGCAGAGCTGCAGGGACCCGGGGGCAGGGGGGGGGGGAAGGTGCACAAACACCCCCCGAGGGACCTGGGCAAAGACCAAACGCTCCAGTGGGGGCAAAAAAAAAAATAATTCTGATGCTAAAAAAAAGTCATGGAAAAGCAATCCCTTTCTTTCTGGGGAGGGAAGGAGTAAGCTGCCCCTCCACTCTCTGCAGCTCTCGTGGCTGCGGAGGAGTCCCCGCTGAGAGCCGAGCACGCCTCCTTGGTGCCTGCAGCCCGCCACCCCCGGACCAAGGCATGACAAAGTTCCAGGAAAATCAGGGTTGCAGATGTGTGCTCTCCATTTGTGCGCAGAGACGCTCCCAGTTCTCCCCTTACGTGCCGTCTACAGGTTAAAGAGAGGGAACGCTTAGCCCTTCCAGCAGGCTTTTTTTTTTTTTTTTTCTCCTTTTAACGACCCGTGTTTATTAATTTACAAGCTTTACATACAGACCCATTCCATATTGCCGCAATTTGCATGTTAATACAGAAGTTGGTATAGTTTGTGAGCGGCTGCAGCTGGCACGGGGGGGGGTGAGGATGGCAATGGCACTCTGCGGCTCGGCGAGGCTCCAGCAAAGAGCAGATCCGGCTCTTGCCGGCGCTGGAAAAGGCAGCACGGTGACACCGAGACAGGGACCGGCCAGGGAGGGTCTGGGGGAGACGGGTGTCATCCCGAGAGAGCTCCCTCCATCACGTTCCCCATCGTCCCCTGGCCCTGGGAGCGCTCCCGGGTGCTGCCGGTGTCACCACCGATGTCTTCCTCACCGGGGGAGAGGAGAAGAGCGGCTGGATCCCGCACGGTGGGAAGACAAATAAAAAGCGGCGAATTAGAGAGGCACAAAAATACTTATTGACAAAATGCCCTTCTTTTTTATCGCAGTTCCAGGGCTTGGTATTTTAGTGATTCGGGAACATTCTGGGCTAACGCTTCTGAAAACAGACACAGAGAAACAACCCACCTCCAGAGGTATCAAATGCCTCATCAACACTGCTGCCCGTTTTCCCCATCGAAAGAATTGACTTCAAATTTTAATTTCCACTTCAACATATCTTTTTACATCTCAGATGCTTTTATTCCAATTCCTACCCCCAGCTCTGCCTGGAAATTGGGAAGCTCAGGAGCTCCGTGATCCTCCACTGTGAGTGCCGCAGCCTCGGTCCCTGAGACAGGGAAGAAGAGGAAGGATTTTTCACATTTCCTTTTCAAAGAGGAGGGAAAAAAAGAAAAACAGGTGCTTTAAGGTTTTCAAGGTGCAAACTAAATTACAAGATGCCCAGGAGTGTGCAATAGCATTTCATTGTTTGAGTTTGGAATAAAAGACAGATAATTAGGAAATTGGGAGTCTATTAATTTTCCAAATTTACTCATGCAAGAAGCACTGAGCTATGGTGATATTTGCTTACCTCGTCATTATGCAAAAATATATTAGCTAATTATTTTGACTAATGCAATTAAGATATGCATATTTAGCATAAACTATACAATAGAAACGTTACAGTCAGCAGTTGCCGGGTTGCACTCATGGGCAGCAGAGAGGCAAAAGTCTCAGCACAGTCTCTGACGGTAAACCATAATATTGCTCCTATTCTGCCCGAACCGTTATTATTAGTTCTGTTGCAGTAATTAATTTACTTTACAGCATGACTAGGTGGCACAGTTAGCAGCGGTATTAATTTTTGTGATGAGCCACCTGAAGATGTCAGCTTTTGAGCAGCGGAGACCGGGCCTTTAATTGCCTAAATCAGTGGCGGGGCAGTAACTCTTGCCGGGCTCCAATTAGCACAATCAGTAGCTCCTTCCTTGGCCTTTACGTGGTCCGAGGCCACCTCTGTTACCAGCCCTGGGCTGCATCGCTGCGGCCACCGAGGAGCTGGCAGGATGGCTCTCAGCCCCATTTGTTCCTCCCCGGTCTGGAGGCACCTCGGGAGGCTGGAGGAGGCTTTGCCCGAGTGGAGGACTTCTCCTCGCCCACCACGGCACGGGTTGTCCCCTCCTTCTCCATTGCCCGGGCTTGTCAGGCAGGAAGGGACACTGCTTGGGACGCTTCGTGTTGCATCCCGGCTTTCCTGGGTGGAAACCATTGTGCTGGGGACATGTTCCTTTGGGGTGAGATAATTCCGACCCCCCCACACTCTTTCCCCACCTCTCCCCACCCCAGAACAGAATCCCACTGGGAACTAAAAATGGCAGAATTTCAAGCAAAGCTGAAAAACGTAGTATTTTGTCACTGGCATGTGTTGCCTGCAATAAAATCTTTTCCAGTGTGCGGGGGGTGCCCTAGCAGAGGCTGGGGTTGCCGGTACCCCCCATGTCTCCCGTTGGTTCCTGGTGTCCCTCTGCATCCCCTGCCCCGGGCTCAGCCCTTCGCTGGGGGTCTCTGCCTGCTCCTGCCCTGCCCCGGGCTCCCCCCTCCTCACCACATCGGGGTGGCTGCGGGGCTTGACCCATCCCCGACCCCCCCCTTGCACCCCCTTTCTCTGCAGCTCGGCGGGCAGACGTGGGGGGGAGGCAGGCTCTGAACAGCATCAGCAACTGGGGTCCCAGCAAGGACCGCCGGCTTTCCGCTCACTGACACCCCACTCTCCCACCCCAGCCCCTTTCCCGGGGCCGTGCCGTACGCCCAGCCGTGGGGGGAGAGCTCCAGGCTCGGCTGGGGGGGCGGGGAGGGCGAGGAAAGGCGGGTGGGTTGGGAAATGAAAGGGCTTCTCTTACATCCATGGCGTGATGAGTAAGATGCCGTGGGAGGACGGGAGGGATCCCGTTGTGGCTCCAGTTTGCTTTCCCTCTTCCAGGAAAAATTCTGGGGGGGGGGGGTGTTTGGGTACCCGGTAGGTTTGCGTGGCCCAGATGGGATCGGTGCCACTCGGGAGCGAGCCTCACCGCTGCTTGCACTTACAGGCCTCCCAAATGCCCTCACCCCCAAGGGGTAGAGCGGTGCCAGGTGGGGAGGGGGACCAGGGCTGAGAGAAGCGCCCAGCGCCTTGCGGGGGACCTCTGCGGGTGGGGGTGCCTTCCCCCCGCTGCCCCTCCGGCTGCGCTTCCAGGGGAGGCATTCGGGCTAATTTTTGCACCGACCATGTGGACTGTCAAATGGCTTCTGCTGTATTTTGTTGCCCTTTCAAATATTTCTCAAAGAGTAGGCTGTACCATCTGGTGGACAATCTGCCTGTGTGTGCAACAGCAATATACCTAGCGCAGCGCCGAGGGGCCCCCAGCACCCGCCGGCAGCCGTGTGGGCTTGCGGTGGCCACGCGGCACCTGGGACTGGTCCACGCAGAGCCAGGCTGGGCTCTGATCCACCTGGAGCGGGTCAGAGCCCCCCGTCTGGGGCCACCACCATCAAAGGGACATGGAGCTGTTGGAGCGGGGCCAGAGGAGGCCCCGGAGATGCTGGGAGGGCT
>JAOXJM010000019.1:728627-740599 GCA_026413425.1 Tringa solitaria | reverse complement strand
TGGTGGGAGGTGTCCCTGCCCAGGGCAGGGGGTGGCACTGGGAGGGCTTTAAGGTCCCTTCCAACCCAAACCAGTCTGTGAGCCTATGAAACCATCCCGGGCAGGGGCTGCTCCAGCCTCTGGATTGCACAGCTATTTCCTCCATCCTCAGCGTGCGTGGGAAAGAGAGAGGTGAGGGTTCCCCTAAGTGAGGGCTACTCTTCTGGAGCCACCTCATCAAGTTTTAAACCTCTTTCTTTCCGTATTTATTGATTTATTTTTACATATTGCACATTCCCAGTCACTGCTGACTCCGCACACCTCTCCCTTTCCGCAGCACACGCTGACAGGAGTTGCCAGACAGGTTAGAGAAGGCGGATTATACACTGCTGATGGTGTCTATAAATCCTCATTTATATCTCACCACAGAAAGAACAGGACGGTCTTAGGAAAAATCCCTCAAATAATTCCTCGTGGATTGGGCTACGTTTTGTTATCAAAAGCAAAAGGCTCGAAGATCCTAAGAGGAAACCAATAATATCAACATTCATCTCGAAATGTACGTATCAGCTCGGCCTGCAGGAGGACAATGTTAAAATAATCACCTCAACCACCGCAGGTCCTGCCTGTGCGCCCACACAGCTACACGAAATAGGTGTGTCTGTATAATACCTGTGTAATATCCAGAACACACATCTACCGGTTGGTTAGAAACCACCAAGGGATAACAAAACCAGCAGGTTAAGATTTAGTCTCGTTGCTGAGTTGCTTTTAACCAGCGCTGTCCTCTGAAGGCTCTTCTATGGCCCAGGTTGGGGCCTTTTCTCTGAGAGACTCAAAGGCATCGACAGCAATGGCTTTAGCTGATGTTTCATGGCCTGGGTATGACTTGAAAATACGTGATGACTCTGTAGAAACCTTCTGTGGCTCTGTTTATTTCTCCTGCCTGCTCCAGGCGTTTTCAAAACCGTGATAATGTGCAATTTCTTGTCTTGGGAATATGCAATACCGGGACAGTCGTCCTTAGCCAGAGTTTACGGGACTGGGGAAGAGGCCTGCGGGCAGGGTTTCCTCTGCGGCCGCAGGGAACTCAGCTCTAAAACTCCAGGGCACGATTACTAGTTCTAAGAACAGCAGTTGCCCGGCGGCCGCAGGGTTTTGCCCCTCCTGGGCTGCCCTGGGGAGGAGGCGGGAGCCAGCGGGGGCTCGTGGCCATGTGGGGCTGGTGGCACCGGGTGAGGAAGGCACTGGGGCGGTGAAGGCACTGGGGCACCAGCCCAAAGGACAATTAGATTTTAATCCTATGTAGATTTACAGAAGTTTTGTTTCACGCCCGTATAAAAATTCTCAAAACAAAAGGTTTTTTTTCTTTAGTAACACCAGGGGGTGTTCCAGGAGACAGGCCGGAAGGTCTCCTGGGTGCCGGTGCCCCCAGAGACACGGACACGGTGACAGGAGCTGCCCCGGGACGAAAGCATCGAGGACCATCGCGCTATGCAGGAAAACCTAAGTCTTGTTCACACTTGACGTGTCTCTCGGAACGACATTTCCACATTAATTGCTTCATTCCCACAAAGTCTCCTGCTGCTGCTGATACCCTTCCCGGGACTTGCTGGACGAGGAGCTGGAGCAGCGCCCGCTCCGCTGGGTGCCATCCCGGCTGCATCCCCCTCCTCCCGGTAACCCCCGGGGCCAGGGGGGGGTCTGTGAGAGCCCCGGTACCCATCATGGCAAGACACAGGCTGGAGAACATCCCCAGCTGTGGCCGCGGATGGCAAGGATTTTATCCCTCCCCCCCCCAATAATTTGTCTTTATTCCCTATTATTTTCCCTATTATACGTACGCTTAATACATATGATCCTACCAGCTTTGGGGGCCAGGTTATTTTAGCAATTGCTGGTATGCAAATCCCATTAGGCTCACCAGGAGTCCTGCCACACATCTGACAAGGCTATCTGGCAGCAGATCGCGCTGGGGCTCGCGCTCCTACAAGAGCTCTCCTCTCTCCTGGAAGCCGGAGTGAAACTTAATAGGGAATTACACAATATGAATACTCACTAAGGAGAGACCGGACTTTTAAAATCCTGCTGGCATCCAAAAGCCGTTAATCTTCTTAGGTAATGATGAAAAATGCAGCGGAGATGATGATGTAACTCACCAAGGGGGAACAAGGAGCTCTAGTGAATGGACGGCTTGAGAAAAACTTCTGCTGCTCTTCTGTTTATCCCATTCTTCACTTAATTGCTGTTCCCAAATATTTTTTAAAAACACACCCCTGTAAACAGCCTTTTTGGTGGTGAAAAGAGAAAAGCAACTCACACCAGCCAGCAGAGAATGCCTTTTCCTTCGCTTTTTTTTTTTTTTTATCATTTAATTAATTCCACAAGGAGCGGGGAAGAGAAGGAAACCTTGGGAGCAGGTGGATTGTGTGAAGGGAGTGCTGTTTGGAGATCCCGACCTTGCTCTGGGTGGAGGAGTGACAAGTCATTTTCCATTTTTTCTACTTTTTTTTTTTTTTTAATTGTGAATTGGCACACATAGAAAGGGGATGTGATACCCTCCAGAGAGCTCCCTTTCCATACTGCTCTATATGCACGCTATACTAAAACACCTGAGGGGGGGGGTCGGTCTCTTCTTCAAAGGAACAGGTGATGGGACAAGAGGAAGCAGCCTCAAGTTATGCCAGGGGAGGTTCGGGATGGATAATGGGAAAAATTTCTTCATGAAAAGGGTCATCAAGCCTTGGCAGAGGCTGCCCAGGGCAGTGGTGGAGTCACCATCCCTGGAGGGATTTAAAAGCCGGGCAGACGTGGTGCTGAGGGACACGGGTCAGTGGTGGCTTTGTCAGTGTTGGGTTGATGGTTGGACTCCGTGATCTGAAAGGTCCCTTCCAATCTCAACAATTCTGTGATTCCATGATCCTATGGGGCTGCCCCTGTCTGAACGCGCCCCTGCCAGCCCCCGCCTGCAATTCCCTTGGGCTCCTGGTGCTTGCACACTGCAAGTCACAGGGAGGAATATTTATTGTGAAGGGAATGTGCTCTGTAATTAAAACTTTCTGCTATTAGGGAGTTTATGATCTAATGGTGCTATAGGAAGCGGAGTTTATGGTCACTGAATCAGTACTTGATTCCGAGAGCGCAATTAACAAATCACAGAAACTGTGTATCAAAGTGCGTCGTTACAGCCAGACTTGCCCTCCCCTAATGAAATGCTAGCTTTAGTAGTATAATTATTAAGATCACCATTTCACTATTATAGTAATAACTGTAGATAATTGCACAATATTATCTTTCACAGAATCGTCTTCGCTGCATAAATTAAAAGGTTCAAAATACAATTCGCAGGGCAAAACCCTCCCAGGAAATCCATGGGGAAGATCAGAAATAAACAGCAGAAGTGATGACTTGCCTTGAACGCGGCAAAGACATGTGGCTTCATCATTTGTTTCTTTCAAAAGGTGGTTTCTCTGCCTAATTGGCCCACAGGGACAGCGCGGTACCAGAGAAGAATAAATTGTTTGGCCGCGGGACTAGAGGTAGAGAGAGTCCGATGGAGTTAAATCGTGGCCACAAACAAAAGTAATGGTTACATGACATCTTTGGATCTACTCTTCATTAACTACCAATAAAGCCGGGCAGTAATTATGGGTTGCCCTCAGTCCCTAATATCCTGATGTGGAGCTGTTGTTATTACTACCGTCGGTGCCGCCCTTATTCCATCTTCTGCCGAGGATTTCAAGGAGAACATAGATGCTGGTTGGTATCTCGTGTCAACCAAGGCTTTACTGAGCTGGGGATGTTGTTGTGTGGCAAAAACACAGCAAAAACCAAGGCGGCACTAGGTCTTTGCACATGCACAGAAAGAAACCCCACTTTTATGAACTTTCAGAACTTTTCTGCTAAAACCTGAGCTGCCGGCAGACTTCAGGGATGGGATTTAGCAGCCTACAGTGTCCTTGCTCATCTCATCCTAAGGCAGACATCAAACCGTGGCAGATAAAATGTGCCTCGGAAATACTTATTTCTTCTCCAGTGATTAGGAATCAAGCTTAGATGCCCTCCACATTTGTAGATATCACAAACCAGGCGAAATGCTTCCTGTCCTGGTGCCTAAGGGATTAAGCAGGTTCCTTGGTGACTCTAATGTGCTTCAACAGTGTCTTCGGCCAAGGTTGGGCCAGGTTCACCTTTCTGCTGGGTCTGGGCACAAACCCTTGGATTTCCATGGAGTATTTTTTATTATGTGTGTAAAGACAACACCATCCATCGCCTCCGTTGTATGAAATGCTGTAGACTGCACACACGGGAGAGAGAGAGAGGAGCTCGGGGTCTCAACTTCTGCAGTTAAACCCAACTGCACTCGCTGGGTCATGGGCAACCACCCCCCGCTGGAGGAACGTCCGTTTCCAAGCCAAACTGTGCTGATTAAAAAGGACCTCAACCTCAAAAAAAGCACTGGAAAGATTCATTAGCACTGAAATGGCGTTCTTGCCTGGAACGAGGATACAGAGTAATTTCTTTCTGCGTACAACCTGGGAATGTTAGAAAGCCTTTCAAAATCATTAACGTTGTCCAAGAAATAAGTAAATTGAGATGCTAATGGATGTGACTTCCTGAAAAGAAATGGGGAAAAGTAAGCAACACACAAGGCTGGATCTCTAGCAAAGGTAAAAAGGGGTCGTTCTTTACACTCCTATAACTTATTGCCTGTAAAAAGTAACTTCAATGGTTTTGGCCTCCAACCTGCAAAGACCTGAGCCTGTGCATGAGGGGAGAGCGTGTGACGGCGGCTGAGGAGCCATGTCCCTTCCAGCAGAGGCTGTCATTTGTGCTAATAATTATGCTGTAGACAGATTTAGCTGCACCCATTTTACAAACAGGAAAACTGAAAACAGCTACATCTGCTTGGCAGCTGCGTCAGCCCGAGATAGGCCCAGAAATCCCAGTTTCCACATTTATTTTTAGCCAGATGAGATGGAATTGATACGAAAAGACCAGTGAAATAAATATGAAAAAAGAAAAAAAAAGGCCATCGGTCTGACGGTGAGGAATCCGAAGTGTGCTGGGCGAAGGTCATCTCCGCGCAATATTAATGATTACGGGTGGGGGGGGAAAATGTTAAGCGCTGGGGAAAAAAAGAAAAAGAAAACTTCAGATGTGCCTCTCTGGGAAACTAGAAAGGACACAGCTTCAAGTAATGATTATTTTTATTTAGGAAAACATTATACAAGGGACTCTTTCCAAGGAAAGCAATCTGGGTTGTGTCTGGGCTGAGTACACAATGTCATCCTGTTGCAAAAAAAGCAAACATCGTACCAGGATGTATAAACAGGAGTGTCATGTGTAAGACACATGAAGTAATCCTCCGCTCCAGGCAGCGGTGGGAAGGTCTCGGCTGGAGACCGGTCCCTGCTCTGGGCACAGCCTCTGGGGGAAGCTGGGACCAGCTGGAGACGGCCCAGGGAGAGCAGCAAGAACCATCGGAGGCCCAAAAAAAATGACCTGAAAGACTGCAAGAGTTGGGCTTGTTTAGTCTGGGGAAGAGATGGGTGAAGGAAGACGTGCAAAATCTCCTCAGATATTTCGAGGCTGCTGCAGAGGGGAAGGTGCTGGGCTCCTCCCGGTGCCCACCAAGCTCAGGTCATGTCTGTGGTGGCCAACCCACCGTGGCCAGGGTACCCCTCCCATCCCGGGCCCCAGCGATCCTCGGCCATGCGAGGAAAAGGTGGACATTGTCCCTCTCATTGATCCCAAGGGAGGACGGGAAACTGCTGTGGGGAAATGAACTTTTCTGTCCAGGGTTGGCTATGCTCTTCTCTTGGCTGCAGTCATCTCTGCATGGCTTGTAAGAAGCCTGGAGACCCTTTGAGAGGTAGATTCCTGTCACTGCCGAGCTAAAATTAGAGATATTGCAAATTAATTAAATGGATCTGTTATCCAAAAAAGAAGCAGCACATTTTCCTGGGTTTTTTTTCCCTTTTAATTTTACCCCCACGGCAGAGGAACGGCGTTAGCAGAGCATATTGAGTTGAAGTTCAGCACGGAGGTGGCTAATCTCTCCTCCGGGCTTCTGCACTTCGAAAAAACTGCGCAAGCGAGCAGAAATTCACCGTATTTCAGCTATCCTGTGAAAGGTTGTATCCCAGGACAGTCGCCCCTTGGGGAGGAAGGAATTTGTGACCTCATTTAGCTGAGCAAGCACATGGGCCGCCGGAGCGCGGAGGCTGTAAGCATTTCCAGCCCAGCTGGAGGGGAGGTCACGTTGCAGGCGGGCTACCTGCCGCGGCGGGGGGCTGGCCGGGAAGAGGCCGGGGCGAGCCAAAGGGAACCGAAGCATTTCACGGGAAGGCACGAAAGAGAGAGGAGAAGCGAAGCTGGAAAATAACTTTCCTCCTTAACCTTCACAAAACCAGCCCTGCGACCGGCACCGAGAACGGGACGCTCCCGGGCTCCGGGATGGGAATGGGGGCGACCGGCAAAGGAACAAGCGCTTTTTTTGGCGCCAGGAAAAAGTTCACCTAGCCGAAAGGATGCAGCAAGGAGGGCTAGGGTTCTCTGAGACCGCTTTCCATTAGGGTTTACATTGCAATTTTTGCCTAATTAGTCTCCAATAATTAATGCTGTGAGTGTAACAGAGACGTAATCAGACAAAATGCTGGTAAATAAACCCCACGGAAGCCATACATCTTTTGATAGTAATGATTATGTTCTTTTTTATTATTAAAGATCCCATTAGAAAGAATTTATGATTTTTCCCCTTTGTGAGAGAAATAATAAACATTACATTGGATGCTCTTATTTTTGGTATTGAGCAAGCGAGTATATGTAATTAGCCACAGTTAAAAAGAAATTTTGCCTGAATGGCTTTTGGGGAACATTACATCCAAATTACAGCCCTGTAGATTTTTTTCATGTGAAAATACATTGCCAATAAATAACTCAAATATAGTTTCTCTGAAAAAACATCTAGATCCTGAGGAAAACATGTGGGAAAGGAAAATGATGGCGCTGAGGACCTGAAAACCCACCGGAGAGAGGACTGTGCCAGTGGTAGGTACCACTGCAAGTGCCCTCCTAGTCACTTTTCCAGGGGATTTCTCTGCTTTCTGGGAATTTACCCACGCAGGCTGAGGCACCAGAGCCCAGCATCACCCCACAGAGGTGTGTTCTGCCATGGGACCCGTGCCCAGACCCCTGTGCCTGCCTGGGTTCACCTGGTGGAACTTCTCCCCGGCTGCAGAGGACTCCTCTCCCAGCAGCATTGGCTGGATGCTTGCAAAGACATTAAACTGTCTCCATCCCGATGAATCCCCAGTCCAAAAAGACTCACTCAGACTGGAGAAATGAGATGTGCAGCTTTGTTCCAGCCAGATCCAAGTCAGAGCCACGAAGCTCCAAAGGCCCTGACCATGTGCTTAATCCTGGGGGTTTCCCTGCGGAGAAACCAGCAAATACTGGGTGGGTTCCTTGATGGTTCTCTTGAGCAGGTGAGCCCAGGCCTTGTGCTGTACGTGCTATCTGTGACTTTTACAGGTGTGACTGTGGCCCTGGATGGTGGGGACCTACACGCTAAGATGCTTCCTGAGCACGACGCGTGCCATCAGTCAATCAGTGTGACAGCGGTGGCACTGCCTGCACGGGGACGCGGGGCTCCTCCGCATCCAGCGATAGGATGTCACACAACACAGCAGCCCATTCAGACACCACCTCGGGGACCGTGAAGACCTAAGCATAGTCAGAACTTACACCCCGAGGGGTTCTGCAGCTCGGCAGCTACGTTTCCAGCTCAGGAGTCAACAGGCTGCTTTGTGAGCACGAGAAATGGCGTGGCGATGTGATGCGGCCACAGAACATCTCCGGCTCAGCTCAGCCAACGTGCTCTTGTCTTCTGGACAAGCTCCAAGCTGAGAGAGGACACAGAGTGCTCCCACGACGGGGAGATTGCCCGGCAGGCATGAAGAAATAGTCACATCGAGGAACTCTCCATGGATAAAAACCAGAAGTGGTTCAAAAACTCCCATCCTGTCAGTAATGGGAAACAGGAAGGAGGAACAACTTCATGATAACGATGACCTCTCTCAGAGCAAGAAGATCTGCATTCCCAGGGTGGAGAGGCGATGTTCCAGCAGATGGCAAAGCCGGTGACTTCTGGGCGTTTCCAGATACCACCAAACAACCAACCCAACACCGCACCCTGCCTTCCCCGAACAGGACAGAGCCTACACCGTGCCCACATCTCGTCTCAGGAGGATGTTGGGAGTCTCACGCCCATGAGCTTCTCCTCCTTCTGTAGCATCTCACATCTGAAGACATAACGATCGCTTTGAGAGGATTGTCCACGTAGGGACACGTGGCTTCCAGCCGATGGCATGTTGGAAAAATACTGAGCTGAAGTGTTTTGCAGCTCTAAGGTGGGTTTCACAATGCAGTTGACATCCAAGACTAACCTCGGAGTGAGCGTCCTCCCCAGAGAAAGCTGCAGCCAAAGTTCAAGGCTGAACTTGGCCTGGTTCAGCACTGGTACTTCGCCTTTGTGAAGGTGAAGTAGGCAGAGAAGGAAGAAGTCAGGACCATAAACTCCATGCCTCCTCCACCGGGCTCTTTCTGAGACACAGCTTCAGTATTTCACCAGTGCGTTGTCAATGGTTCCAGCTTCGTCCAGATATAAATAGCAAATTTTAATGGGACAGAAGCCGTTTCTGCCCCGCAGGACCGCGCTTTTCCAGCTGAAGGTGCAGGTTCATACCTTCCACGGGTGCCGTTTCTGCAGCTGCGCTTGGAAGGGCTTCTCAGGGAAAGCCATTACAAGGAGAAGTCATTTCAAGATCATCCACACGCTAGGAAATCTTGTTTCAGTAGACATTTAATGCAAATTTCAGCCGGAATCCACACTGAAGTCTGGGCTTGTTGAGAGTTGATAAATTTAAACGGCGCTTGCCTCCAGTGAAAAGATCTGAGTTTTATGCTGTAGTATTCGCTGCGGAGCTTAGAAACAATGCATGCACAACTCACATTTCATGTACAAATTCATTTTTTCATTTCAAAAACACAGGCACTTTTAAAAGTGATGTGCAGCCACGAATTTGGCAGGCTGCTTAATTCCGTATACAGTAAGGCTGTAGCAGGGAGCCTTTTCCATTTCGAATCAAATGGAATTTGTGATTTGCATGCACCTTTTGAGTCAAAATCAAACATTTGCCCTGGATTGGCCCTAGTTTAATTAAAATGATGAGAATGTGTGATATGCTTTTGGTCTAAGGCAAAAAGGATGCACAGCACTGAAATTTGGAACAAACATAAAAAAATTGAGAAATGCATGGTTGGAAGTGATAAGAAATGCCAAGACTATGTATTACATGGGATCACGGGATGAAAATAGAAAATATCCTAAAAAAATTCTGGCGTACTGTGAAACTGTTGTCGGAAGGTTTGGATAGGATTACATGCTTTATGGATAATGTCCCTGTAACTAGCACTGTCGAGGTTTGTAATCTTTTCTGTGGTCTTTCTGTAGAGCTGATGGGGATGCTCATCGGTGTGAGCAGATTTTCCCCTCCCGGTTTGGTGTAAGGGACGGGAATGGGGATTTTATTGTGGACTTGGGCTGGGAGAACTGGGGGGTATCTTAACATTTGTATAGGTGTATCTGTGTATACATACCCATTCCTTTGTGTGGTAGGGGGCACATCTCTCATAAATGTAAGTTTTAGAAAGAAATTGCTGATTTCTAGTGAGTGCCATCCATTCTGGTAACCAAGGGTTCTCTCTCTGTTATTTCTATCACTTATATCTTTGTGCCGTGCGGGATTCAGGAATTTCAGGTATCAATATATTCAAGATGTTGGTAAATTGGCTTTTGAAAACCTCTAAGCATGAACTTCCTTTTGGTCTTTCAAGTCACAGTGTCCAGAAATGAGGAATACACGGGCATGTCCTCCCAATCCAGCCTCCACTAGCTCACGCGGTGTGAATTGCTTGGAAAACCTCCATTCCAATGCGAGAATTAGTGGATGAAGGACTTAATCCCACTTCCCGACCATCGCATTCAAACAACTCCAGCTCCTTCCTCCGGCCTATCTCCACTTGTTTCCCACCGTCCCGTCATCTTCGTGAGTTGCTGGTCAGGCTGAAGACAACCAAAAGCAGGGAAGGGGGGTAATGTTTTCAGAACACATTTTCCCCCAAAAAAAATTATTTTAAAAAATGTAATTTCAAAAGGCTGTGAAAAAAAGTTGATAGAAATAGATTTTGTTTTCACAAGAAAAAAATGCCAGTTGAACAGCTGAGTTATTTATAGTCTCTAAGCTTTTCACTTTTAAGCTGGTTGTTTGATACCAATAAAGAGAAGAACAAAGGACAAAAGGACATCTGACCTAATTTTAAGCCATAAAAAAGCTGGTCTCTGGTTAAGCCTGGACACTTGGGCTGCTTTTGCAGTCATCAGAAAGACTCCTGGCTCCTCCACAGGCCGTTTCTCCCCCCTGCCCTGGACACGTACCCCGGTCGCCTGTGCCGGCGGTGCCTCCGGCCGTGGTGGGAGACGAGGGATGCTCTGACCTGTGCCGAGGCACGAGCTGCCCCACGGGGCTGACATCGCCGCAGGAGCCCTTCAGCTGCTCACACGAACATGAAAGAAAGCAAAGTGAAGATACTATAATGCCGAGGTCGGTTTAAAAGGTCATTTTTATAACCCCCCGTTGAAATTCAGTGTCGGCTGCATACAGCAATTTCACATGATAAGATTCCTTCCCATATTCATTTTCCCCTTTTATGAAGAAACCCACATTGGGTCTCCCTCAGCCCATCCCATTTCCTACAGCACCATGAGAGCCGACTTTATTTTAATTTGTAAATACTTTGATGTCTGTGGACTTGGCTCTTGTACAGTCCTAAACTACCAGCAGGAGGTAATAGTTTCCAGGACTTAACTTTACTTGATTTCCCACTATTCTTCAGGCCCCCTCATTTGCATTCATCTTAAGGGGGAACTATTCATTTTCAAGCCCAATTTGCTTTTGCTTTGGGGTCGCTGCTATTCCAGGAGTCACGCAAGGCTCCGCTCTTGCAAACCCACCCATACATATGGTTTGAGAAGAATGGGTGGAAATGGGAATAGAAGGGGCCAAGCGGCAACACTCCAGATGATTTGGGAAAGGGAGGGATGCAAAGGATGAGAGCTGGACTGGGAATGACTTGGAGAAACCAGTGAGGATTTGTCTCACTGTCTCTCACCCTGCCCTTCGTGCAGCATCTCAGGGGAGAGGATGGTGTAAGAAGACTTCAATTTTTTTTCCCTACATTTCCAACAAACTGGAGGATAACTGTTTCCCTGGGACCAGTTCTCTCATCTCCCCCTGCAATCTCCCACTCTGAAAAGGGCCAGTCCCCCAGGACAGTTCTTCTCCTCCCCGTTTGGGTCTCCAGGAGCCACTGGGCTGCGCTCCCCAAAAGCCACATAACCTTCTGAGGTTAAATCTGAGCAATCAGCTAACGAGGTTAAACCCTGCGTGGGGATAAAGCCCAGCTCAGCCCTGGCTCTTATCACCCACAGCAAAACGCCCAGAAACTAGAGGAACAGGAGGAATTGGTGACCGAGAGATGTTCCTGCCCCCACCAAAGGCATCTTCAACTGGGACAGGAGGGAAACTGGGCAAAACCAGCTCTGTGTGTGATCCCCTTGGGCCCCAAACCAGCCAGTTCTGTGCCCCCCCCCCAGTATCAAGCATCTCTTAGCAAGTGTATCCATAAAAACGCCAGCCAGCGCTGCTGTGTCCTGCCACGCACGGGTCCCGCGGCTTCTAGGGCTGCCACGAGTGTCCCTGTCCCTTCAGGAGAGGTCGACCCGGCATCCTCAGATGGCCGGTGCTAAAAGCAGACTTCGTGTAGGTACGGCTCATGGGCACGGGTCAGCTGGAGAGAGAGAGGCAGGAACATCCCACCTTTGAGAGAGATGCCTTCTGCAGCCTCCAGCTACGCAGCGCTCCCTGAAG
>JAOXJM010000019.1:709853-725317 GCA_026413425.1 Tringa solitaria | reverse complement strand
AAGCCTTGGAATGGGCTGCCCAGGGCAGTGGCGGAGTCACTATCCCTGTAAAAGCCGGGCAGACGTGGTGCTGAGGGACACGGGTCAGTGGTGGGTTTGGCAGTGTTGGGCTGATGGTTGGACTCCATGATCTGAAAGGTCTTTTCCAACCCAGAACATTCTGTCATTCTACGATGCCACTGCGTGGATGCAATGCCTGCAGCAGTGGTGCCCCCTGCGCATCCCATCTGCGGGAGGGCACCCCCGGGGGCACCGCCACACCTCCTGAGATGGGCACCCCACCTGGCCATGGGACCTGCCCACCGGGTGCTCCCCCATCCACCTGGAGAAAGTCTTCACCCTGACCTGGGGCGAGCACGGGCTGTGGTGCCACATCCCTGCCGTGGGCACCGGAGAGATCGTCTTCCAGCAGCCAAAGGGAAGGGGAAGCGAAGAGAAAGGCAGAAAGCAGCGACTCCTGCCTTGCCGAGCCAGCCAGGCAGACGGGTGCTTTTTTTGGCTGGTTTGTGACTGAAGGAACTTCCAAGAAAAGAAAAGGGAAAAAAAAAAAAGCCCAACATTTTGATTGAGATTACCAGTAAGTGAAAATAGTTTAAGGGCTGAGGATGGAGCCTCAAAGGATTGCGAAAGGCTGGGGGGCAGGGTTTAAATCTAAACCTCGATGATTCACGATAAATAATAAAAACGGTTTTAAAAAAAAAATTAAAAAAGGAAAAAGTTTAAAATCGCAGAAGCGCAGAGCAGGATACCCTGAGCTGCAGGCACTGTGCCCGATGCCGAGCCCGTGGCCCTGTCCCCTGCCACAACGGGCAGCGGGATGCGGGGGCCGGGACCCAGAGCCGTACCTGGGGGGGCCCCGCTCGCCCCCCGGGCGCTCAGGGGAGGGGAGCGTTGGCCCTCTGAGGCGGGAATGAAATATATGACAGATGGTTTTAAAAAAAAAAAAAAGCAATTATCAAAGGGGAAGATTTTGGAACATATCCTTTGAAATAAAAATTTGTTTAGCATTTTTAGCAGCTGAAATAATTTTCAGAACATCTGATGAGAGATTTAAGTGCTTCATTTCCTCCTCTCACTCGCCAAGCCATCCGTTTGAAGATTGTCTGTGGCACATCGAGTTCTCTGTTTTATTGCTATTGGTATTTTTCATTGGATAATGGTGGAATTAGAGATCAATGGAAGAGAGGCACAAACCACAATATTCCTGCCCGTTTGAATGTGCGGGTGCTTTTGAAATGCTCCGCGGCTTTGCAGAAGATGGAAGAAAAGTATTCTGTGATTCTTTAAATGCAACTACATGAAAGTACGTCTTATTACATCTTTCCTTTCTTCCCCACTTTTCTCTGTTCTTCTGTTCTTCCTTGACCAAAAAAAAAAAGAAAAGAAAAAAAAAAAAAGAGAAAGAAAAGGGAATTAGCCGTCTACCTTGTCCGTTATCCATAGGAAGTGCCAGATCACTGGAAAAATTAATAAGATCACGTACCTGAAGGTGAGAAAGTGCCCTTATATCACAGGCTGCAGACAGCAGCCCGGCAACGCAATATAACTCCTCTTTGAGCTCTCAGATGTGAGCCCCATGTAAAGGCTGGAGAAGCAAACCTGCCACTTCATTATCCAAACGTTAAAAGGGCAGATCGCGGGTAAAAATTTGCCATTCCTTTCTAGCTGGAGTGTGTTATATTTTCAGTTTCAGAGTCTCCGGCCCTTTTCTTCACGGGCTCCTGCTGGAGTCAGGGCCGCGCCGGCGCTGCCGCCCAACCGCCCGGTATGGCCCCAGTGGGAGGTGGATTCACACCAAATTCACCAGGTGCCCCCACACGAGGTGATGAACAGCTGGAGATCAGCGCAAGAACCACTTCTGTGCTCAGAAGGGGCTTCTTAAGAAGAGGGAGCGTTTTCTATGGGATGCTTGCTAGTTTTTAAGGACTGAGGTGAAAAGAAACGAGGGGAGTTCCGTGCCCTGCGCTTGCCCAAGGCTCATTTCCAGCTTTTTCTGAAACTCGGGGCTGATTGCTGGAGCATCCTGATGTCTGATAAGTGCTCCAAGATGTTTCAGGCAGCACAAGGAATTTGGATCGTGAAGGGTGAACCGGAGGACGGCCTCAAATCCTTTCCATCCAAGCAGATCCTGAGACTCGACGAGGTCTCCCCTACCCGCAGGCGAGGGTCAGCTCAGCCCTCGTCACTTCTGGGCTCGGGGTACAGGTAACTGTAACCTCCACAATAAACCATGCATTAATAAAAAGCACGCAGCAGTAGCAGGTGCTTTCCCCCAAATTCAGACTCAGCCTCTCTGCAAACCGTAGCACCAAAATTGCAGAGGAGGTCCCGGCTGCGGGGGAGTGTCTGCCCATGGATGGTGGTCACCTTCCCCAGGGCACCCACGTGGTGTTGGCGGCGGGTCCTCGAGCTCCGAGAGAGATCCCTGGCGGGTGAGGATCCCTGGGAAACGTCTGGAGAGGCTCCACGTTCAATGGGATGAGTCTCGGGAAAGAGGATAACAAGGCCCTGAACGAGATTAAAGAAGTTTGCTGCTTCTGGTGGGAATTTGGAGGAGAAACGCGCTCTAATCTCCCACCGAAGGGGAGATTCAAGGCCTGTAAGTCTCTTAAGCCGTGTTGGTTCGGGCTCAGATGCAAACTCCCCTCCGGCTCTGCGGCTCCTGCCCGCCCAGGGGAGAGGGGAGGGAGGGGGGACAGGGGGGACTCGGCGCCAGGAGACCCCTGCCAGGGCTGGGACATCCTCCGGGACAGCCCCCGGGAGGGTACCGGGATGCTGCGGCACCGCCGTGCACCTTCCCGGCCTCGAAGCCACAGCAACCCCACAGCAACCAGGAAACCAGCACCTAAAAAAAGGTAAGAAAAGATGCATCGAGCCACAGCCCGGCCCTGGCAAAGCGGGATGCTCCGACCTGGTCAGCTGCAAAAGCTTCTCTTTTGGGGGCAAAAAGAAGGATAACTAACCTCGCAACCAAACGCAGCTAATGAGAGACTCAGAATAAGCATTTTGAATTTTCAGTGTCGTTATACCGAGGCTGAAGGATTGTTTTCTTAATTATTATTTTTGCAGCACGGAGCTGAGTAGAAAAAAAAAAATCCCAAACCTCAAGGGGCGGATCTAGGTACAGAAGCCAAGCGGATCACAGACTCAGGGGTGGGTTGGTGGGGGTTTTATTGAGAAATACTGTCTGGGAATCAGAAATGGGTGGCAGAGAGTGCGGGGTCTCCCGGGGTTTGCTGTGGGAGAAAAGCAGCTTCGGGGTCCCCGGGGGGGCAGGATGCAGGGGGGCAGGATGCTGGGGGCCCGCTCCATAAGAAATGTGTGAGTTTTCCGGGGTGGACACTGCTTGGAGTATTGGGGTGTCGGGACCGTGACAAACAGGCCCAGCAATGGAAGGGTGCTGCTGCTGCTGCTGCAAAAAAAGGAGAAAATCCCTTTTTTTCTTTCTTTCCCCTGGTTTGAGCTCAGCGCGGGGGCAGCGAGGAGCTGCAGGGCCCAGATGAAGCCCACGCAGTCTCCTGCTGGAAGGACAGGCTGGATCTCGGCGGGGACGCTGCCCACACCGGGGCAGTCCCGGCTGCAGAGAACGGTGCTTTGGGATCCCCATCTTCCCTGGGAAAAACTTCACATGCTCTCGGGGCAACCTCCCAGGTCTGGGGCTTCTTTTGGGCTTTTTTTCATTTTCTTAGGACTCCGATGTAGGCAAATCTGTGGTTTCCTAGGACTGAGATAAACTAAAATAAACATAATTTAATCAAGGAGACTCGGTCGTGAAAGACGAGCGGGAAGGGAGATGGCGTTTGGGAGTACACTAAATCTTTATGGATTTTGCTGTGCAGCTCCAGGGGGACCAAACCACTCAGAGATGTGAATCACTCCAGGGGCATGAGGTTCTCATTTAAAGTTTTCGTGCCTCTCATCTTTCCCTTTTAATTTTTTATTTTACTTTTTTTTTTTTTGGTCTGCCGCGAAGACCGGAGCGACTGTCTTCCTCTATTTCAATCAGAGATTTTTCTGATTAGACCCCCAAGGAAAATGAAAAATGCCTCGTGGTGCCCTCACCAGCACGCTGCAGATGCGTGTGCTCGGCGGACACGCCGCACGAAACCGGGGGAGCCTGGAAAAACACACCTGCCATCTGGCTGGGAGGGTGCCCCACCTTTTGCAGGGCCTGCCTGGCAAGTTTTAAGGTTCAGAACCCCGTTTCTTTTTCCTTGTTGCTACCAGGGAGGTATCTGTTTCTCACCTGGGACACCACCAGTCCTTTCAGGTGCTTTCACCCTCCAGTTCATGGTGCCAGCCCAGTCCTGGCAGCACCCTCAGAGCCAGAGGAGCTGCTGGAAGGAGTTCCCGGGCTCTCACTCAATATGGCAGGAGAATATTCAATAGAGAATAAGATAAAATACTATCTAAAAAAGAAAGGAGCATGGCTTTATTGGTATGGAGGCCTGTCTCCTGGCAGTGGATGTGCTGCCAAGCACTAAAGGTGGCACAGAACTGGGTACACACCTCCAGCTCGGGCAGCAATGGATATTGACTGACCCATTTTGCAAAGGTTTGCCGGTTTCTGATGTCTGTCTTGTCCACAACACTCAGAGCTTCGACCGTGGTGAGCACTGAGGTGGGACAGGGCGGGCTCACCCTCTTAAGAGGTCTTACCTCCTTTTCCTTTCTCCAACGGGTTGACTCGTGCGATGTTCCTGCAACGAGAGGCTTCGAGGTTTGTGGTTTTACTCCTGCAGCCTCCCCAGGGACAGCCCGAGCGGCCCCGGTGGGAAGTGATGGGTGTCTCCAGCCAGGACAACGTTGGCCAGACGGAGCCAGCCCAGAAAACAGGCACAAAACCCCAACCCCTGTGAGAGGAGGAACCACTGGGCTGAAAACTGGGGCACCTGGTGAGAAAGCTGGAAGGTACAGCCCGGTGCGGGGCTTCCTGCCTGCAAACACTACGGTAGGCTAAAAAACAAAAGAATCTGTGAAGAAAATTCGTCAAGTTGAATATCAGCGACTCGGGATGAGCGAGTCCAAGGAGATGAAGCATGTTTAATGTAATTACACATCCACTTCTTGTGATGTAGGAGCAGGCGAAGCATCACTAATCCCCAAAGAGATACCTGCGGGGAGGACGACCAGGAACAGCTGTTTGGACACCACGGAACGAGCCACCCCAAGCCCCGGTCCCACAGCCCTTCCGCAGAGACGCGCCCGAGCCGGGGCTCCTCCAGCCCGTGCTGGATTTACAAGGAATTAAACAGCGCTCCGTAAGAAAGTACATTAGTTCCTTACATAAACCGCGCTGCCAACTCATTTATTAGTGTAATAACCTTCAGCGTTTCCATTATTGGAGAGGACTTCTCCCGAAATGAAAAATGACTTCCCTAACTCGGCACACGGAGCTCGCCGTCATTCCCGGTTTGGCTTCCTCTTGCAGATGGCACGGAAGAAGACATAAAGCCTCGTGCCCAAAGAGTGCTATTGATTGCAGACTAATGCCTCGCGTGACTTTATTGTGTATTTGGGAGTTAATAAATAAGAGAGATAATAATGCAAACAGTATCTCTCCTCTTGGCTTACTCAAGAAACCTCCTACTTGGTGGCTGCAGAGGACAGTAAAGCTGCCAGCACCCTCGTTTACACGTAGCCCATCTAATTACAAGAACCTATAAGCTCTTTACCATCGTATTACAGTACTTTAATAACCAGTATTTTATTTACAGCCAGTTTCCAACTCTACTACATTTATTATGAAGCATTCACTCCAGTGAATAATTGCAATGACTTTTGTGAATTTTGGGGACTGTGGAACACGGACTGGATGGGGAGCAGATGACCAGGAAGGTTGGATGGCACTGCTGGGAATGCTCCTGCCGTGGCTTCCCAAGCCCTGAGGGAAACATCTCTGTCGTCAAGGGCTGGGCACAAATGAGGGGGTCTGGCCAAAGAATATATCAAGAGGGTGGGTCAAGGTGTTGTCCCATGTCCCAGGACTCGACCCTCAGGGTGTCTGCTGTCACTTCCCATAGGGAAACAGAAGCAGAGGAAGACATTTGTCCACGTCTACCAACAAAGATGTTGAGGCTCCTGGGGACTGAGTCCAGTGGCACCGTGGTCAGACCATACATACAGTCTTAGCAAATCTCTGACTCTGTATAAAACACCTCCCTGCAGACCATTCCAGGGGAGGTAGCAAAGTTCAGGAGGGGCTGTTCAATCATTTCTGGCATTATTAAAATGATTTTGTAGCATACGAACCACAGATATGAAGTTGGTGGCTCTTCAAGACACAGATGCATCGGGTACCGCACATACTCCTCCAGGACACATTTACCACCGCAAACACGTCCCTGTGGCTGGAAGGACTTTCTGCAGGGGTTCTTCAATGCCCAGACCTGCTCAAAATGCAGGAGTTGACCACCAGCTTGAAAAAAAAAAGAATCATCGAATCATGGAATGGTTTGGGTTGGAAGGGACCTTAAAGATCATCTAGTTCCACCCCCCTGCCCTGGGGGGTATATTAAACACGTATATAATAACCATTTCACGTTCTTATGATAGGAACCTCTTCCCCCGCTGCAGTGAGATGGCCATGACCCCAAACTCAAAGCCCCAAGGCAGTGGGAGGCCCAGGACGGGTACGGGCACCTCTGCCACCTCCCCGCTCAGCGTACGGCACTCCCTCACTGCCACCCCCACCTGATGCCACATCTTGGCACTGCCACCAAAAGCACACGGAGATCTGAGCCGCATCCTGCCCCAAGCACGCGCAGACAGGCAATAAGCATTTTTGCCACCACCACTGTAAGCGGTAGATATAGGTCAGGGAACCATTAGACCAGATAGAAATCGGAATTGAGATTGGTTTTCAAGACAGATCTGATCAGTTCAGATAAACCCAAAATCTAGCCATGTTTGTATAAACAACTCAGACGTAATTATTTTTAAACTATTGGCCAACGTACACGATGCCATGTGTGTCCTGCTTTCAGGAATTAATGTCTTTTACTCGTAAGCCACCTACTGCTGTTTACTTTATTAATGACATTCTGGTCATCTCTCCTGAGGGCAGTAAATGAAAGCTAAATTTGGCTCACTGTCTTCATTTTCAATGATTTACTCTATCAGGCACTGACTTTTTATAAGGCTGCACTGAACGTGGACAAATACAAAGAGAATTATTGTCTGCTGCTAATGAGCGATCGTGTGGCAATAGCTCTGTTTTGCTGCAGAAACGAAGAGAATTTTCCATTGTTCCTTCCCAAAGGCAGCGCTGGCGTTATCCCTGCCTGATGGCTCTTAGTCACGACCTCCGGTAAGCACCGCGGCGAGCAGCCCTGGCCCCACACATGCTGCCAAACGCCCAGAACCACCCAGCGAGGCCTTTTCGGGGAGGCTGGATGGTTTCACCGCGAGCAAAAAAACCCCCAAAAAACGAGGGAGCCCTCCTAAAAGAAAACATATTGACATCAGCTAACCAGGTCGCCGCTACGCTAGACGTGATAATACGTTTCTTAAGCCCTACATTTTCTCCGCTCCTTTAGATGTTCGATAAGGCGGGGACCACCCAAGTTAATTTAATGCAAATGCAGTTTAACGGGTTCCTTGTGTATGCCTTCGAAACGTCTCCAGCTTCTTGCACCGCATCCCTCTAAAAAGGAAGCGGATTTTATGCCGGCGCAATACTTTAAAAACAGGGTAAAGCAAAAACTTACTATTTATCCACTAAGGGGTGCTTCCCAGGGGCGAGATGTTGGACACTTGCATCCTCCTTCCCACCCGGGAACCCAAGGAAAGCCATGCGGCTCCAGGGATGGGACTGGTGGCAGGGACCCACAGGGGTCCCCCCAACGCGAGTGGAACCCTTGGGGCGGTGAGATGGGGCAGCACGGGTACCACTCTCCACCACCTTTGGCCACCGGGCCACGGGCCACCCAGAAAGAGGTCCCACCCTGCGTTCGGAGGGTGCAGACACCTGGTGGCACACTAAGGACGTTTTTCAGCAGCGTTAAACTTGGGGTGATCTCAGAGAAAGTGAAAACCCAAGGATGGGGGCTGGGGCTGGGCACCCTCTGGAGGCTGCAGCACCCAGGAGCCAGGGGAGCACGAAGGGGCCGGCAAAGGACAAGCAAGACCTTTGGTTTTCGCGCTGGAAAACCAACTCGACTCGCCAGAACAAATGTTCTCAGCTCAAATAATGGCCCCCATTACAGAAATGACAAGCCTGCCTTCTAATGCGCAGAGTATGAAGGCAGGCATTTATACTATGGAAAACTAATTGGTTTAGGAATCAAATTTGAAAAATGCAACATCTTCATAGAGCAGTGGGAGTGCAAACACTCCTATTTTAATGAGCTTCCTCTAAAGGAGGCTAATGTGTAATATTTCTCTGTATGAGTTTGCATTAGAAATCTGCTGAGATGGGAATACTCATTACCTGCTCCTGCCCGAGCTCCGCACAAAGACACCGGCTTCTCCCGAGTCACCTGACGTGATTGCGGACGGCGCGGGGGCCGGGGGGGGGGTGGGATGGAGCCCCCAAAGAAGCGCCGTGACGCGCAGGTGTGCGCTGCCGCTCCTGCACGGACGCAAGCACTTCTTAGCGAGGACGCGGGATGAATATTAAGCCAATCGGGGGGGAAGTCTTAGTCCTCCCACCTCAGATCAGCCCCATCTTTTCTGCTCGCTCTCTAATGAGTCTCATTTAGGCTGCGGCAAACACGTTTTCCTCGTTACTCCTCTGGAACGCCGGAGTCCGTGAACCGGCTTTGGTGGGGCTGCACTCGGAGGTGACAGCATCCGTGGCCTGAGCACCACTGGCAGCTCCCCCTGGGGCTCCCGTGCCTCGCCAGGCGCCGGCATCTCCTTCTGGGCTGACCCTGGAAAAGGGGTTCCCCGTCCTGGTGTCGTCCGAGTCCTGGACGTGGGAAGGGCAAAGAGTCCTGCTGGAATCGAGACGCCCGTTACGTACAGAAGACACTGAAAAAAGGGAAGCTTGACTATTGGTGCTGGCCACTTGGGTGGGGGTCCACCGACAAATATCACAATAATAAACAAAAGCTCCTGCTATTCTGAATCCGTGGGCCAAAACGGTCGGAAATGAGGGAAACCCCAGCCAGGCCTTGTGGTCCTTACCCTTGGCCACCCCAGTCCCACCATCGCTCCCCCCACCACTGCCCGGGGGGCGGTGACATCCCACCCCCGGGGTCAGCCCTTCCAGCAGGGCTGCTCTTTCAGAAGGCAAAGTGAAAGGAAGAGTTTGGAGCCATTTAACATTACCATCTACTTCACACAGGTCCATCGGGAGGCGAAAGCCCCCAGGGAGTGTAAAAGGCAGGAACAGGTTGGTTTCTTTTGATTTGGGGCGTTTCTCTTTTACAGTTTGGCTTTATTCCTGGGTGAAGCCCAGCGTCCATCCCAACATCTGAGCGGAGCAGAAGAGCTCCGTGGGGCTGTGGCTCCTCCTGCGGCTCCCCCATCACCAGGAGAAGCAGAAAAGGCCGTGGCTGCCCTAGCAGGGCTTCATATAGAGCCACAGAACGGTCAGAGTTGGAAGGGACCTTAAAGATCATCTAGTTCCAAGCCCCCTGCCATGGGCAGGGACACCTCCACCAGAGCAGGTTGCTCAAAGGGTATATATACACTTATACTCTTTGCTATTGAACACTAAAATCCCTTTCATGGCAGTCAGATATTTTTCCGCAAGTAAAATTAAAGAACTTTTTCCTCACCTTATCTTCAAAAGCTGTAGCCAGAACTGTTAATGAATGCGCTACTATGCCTATTAGAGGAGCTGTTTGTTTGCATTTAGCTAAAATAAATTTGAAGAAAGGCTTGCCAGATGCTTTTTTAAAAACAGTGGTAGAAAAAAACCCCACTTGAGCACGGGTGTTTTGGAAAGGATTCTATTTGCATGTCTTTATTTATTATTTTTGTTTCCAGCTTGCTTTTACAAATGCTGAAAGCCTGAGAGAAATCTGACTTTTTGCTAAGGCTGCTTCTCCAAGGAGCGACACCGTGCCGAGCAGGACGCGACACTCCGGGCTGTACCTGTCACCCTGAGAGCGAGCTACAAAGCCCCAGAAACGGTGAGTCTATAAGGAACGCTTGAGCTTTTCCAAAGCGGACGCTGCCCTTCACCGGAATGCGGAGTTTGGAGATGCTTCTTCACAACCGCAATGCAAATCCAGAATCACTGCTTGGAAGTAAGAAGAAAGGTCCCCAGCTTCTGCTCCTTGGATCGCTGGTGGTCCATGGACAGCAGCGTGGCAACCTTCCTTGAAGACGTGGACCTTCTGGACTGGAAGCACTTCTCTACTGAGAGGGTGGTCAACTCTACCCCTACTCAACTCTACCCTACTCCTGTTGGCACCCATGTCCACAAGAGGCAAGGGAGCAGCTGCCAGAAGTTTCAGAAAGAGGTGACTGACCATGATGCCCACACAGCAGCTTGTTCCAGAGCCTGCTGCCTCTTTCCCCTCCTTCTCCGGCCGGGGGGATGGAGGAGGCGGCGGGGGCTTCCTCTCCCGAAGAGGGCAGAGCAAGGAGACCCGTCCCTCCTGGGCGACCAGGCGGCCTCGCAGATGCAGAAAGGTCAGGAGCATACATTAAACCTGCCTCCTGGCCACCTCGGCATATGCCCGTGGGTCTTCTGCGGCTGGTAACCTCGGGCAAAACTGACCCGGCAGCCGGGACCCACCGCGGCCCCTCGACTCGTCCCCCACCCGCCCGCAGAGCGATGCCGAGAGGGAAACGGAGTGTGGAAGGGAAAAACAGGCATTTTCCCGAGTGGGTGTTAGGAAAAGAGGTGGGAAGGAACGGCGAGACAGACAGGACACTCAGCCCACAGCGGGCTCCCCCCAGAAAGCACCAGCAGGCTGGGGAGAGGGCAGAGACCCCTCTGGGGCACCCCAGTCCCCCAGAGCGGAGCTGGTGGTGGCACCTGGAGGCAGAGCAAACCCATTGGAGGCCACGGCCAGCACCGAGAGGGGAGAAGCAAAACTGTTAATGCAGGGCACGGAGAGCAGCCTCTACACGGGGGGGTGGGAAGGCAGCTCCGGAATGAAAAAAAAAAAAAAAAAAAATATTCATTTAAGAAGAAATAAGAGCGCCAGATCCTGCTGCCAGCTATAATTGTGCAGCCTCGCTGAACTCACCGAGGTTGCAAGGGTTAAGGGAGAGCAGAATTTGGCCAGTGGCTGAAATAGATAAGCCATATGTCTGCACGCTCCCGAATGTGGAACAGAAATAATTACGCGATATTCCCACTGATAATAAACCTACTGTATTATCATCAGAAATTACAGCTTTCCACGATATTTACATTTTCAGTAAAACCCGTTGCAAGAAAATGGCTTATATTCATTGAAGCTTTTGTTTCATCAGGAAAATGCAAATAAATTGCCGTTGCGAGGCTGCTGGGCTCTGAGGACGGCTGAACGGGATGCGCGGCGAGCTCTCTGCTGGTGTTCCACCATCCAGCTGGAGAGAGGGGCTCCAGGGAGGGGACCGTCCTCCAAGAGGTGGAGGTGGCCGTGGCCGGCCCTGCCCGATCCCTGGGAGCCCCGCGGGGCCGGGAGGGCTGGTGGGGTGCCTGGGTGCATCCCCCGCTGGCCGGTGCTCACACAGGCCAGCCAGAGCATCCTCCGCCCCACGGGGGCTCTTTGTGGGGCGCGAGCCCCGCGCCAGCTCTCACCAGCTATACGTGTTTACATTCCTTCTGCTTAATATTTCTGTAATCTTCGCTGGCATCATACGCTAGTAATTTTTCTCCTCCTACTTCACACTTTTGATAAGCCTTCTGGTCCCGCAGCAGATGCATTGTGAATCTTCTCCTTCTAAGTATCTTGCATATGTTTCATTAAAAGTGTTTGTTTCTTTGATCGGCTTGAAGTTCTGATGTGGGGGGGAAAAAAAGAAAAAAAAAAAAAAAAACCCACCAACTTTTTGGACTTTGCTTAGCAGCACCCGGCCCCGAGATGAGTCGCGGCACCTCGGAGCAGGCAGCCACTCGGGGTCCCAGTGTCACCCTCCACTCCTCCCCAGTGGATCTGCCCGTCCTCCCGCCGGTGGCTACAACGTGCGCTGGCACCGAAGAGAGACAAATGGGCTTTTTATCCGCCATGGAGGAACGTGGTGGGAGGTGCCAAAGGGGAGCAGCAGAGACAGGGATAGATCTCACCCGCCCTTGCTTAGCGATGGGAAGCGCGGGCACAGGCTGGCATTTCCCATCGCGCTCCCACCCGGGTGGGCCAGCCACTAGGGAAAGGGTGGCCACGGTGGCCAGAGGGGACAGGGAAGGCGTGGAGTACCCCAGAACCCACCAAGCGCCCACAGGGAGGGCTTGAGGTGGCCCTTGGTGGCAAACCAAGGCACCGCCTGTGCTGGGGACACCCTGCCCGTAGGCAGGTGAGGTGCTGCCAGCACGTGCCACGTTGCTGTCACCCCACACCAGGGTGGCACACGGGTCCCACTGCTCCCCGTGGGCGCCTGGAGCCCTCAGAGCTTCCAGGAGCTCCCAGGCAGGTCTGGAGATGAAGAGTGGACCATTGGGATGGTCCGATATGGGAAGGGATGCGAGAGCAGCTCTGCCAGCACGCACCCAGCTGTGCCCAGGGGGGTGGCCCTGGCCCCACAGTGCCACCACCATCGCCACTGTTTCTGGGAGAGCTGGGGGGACACCGAAACTCACCTCCCCAGGAGTCTCCAACCACCCCGTGGAGCTGCCACCCGGGGCTTCGCACCCCTGCTCCCCAGCAGGACACAGGAGCAATGATCACTGACAGAAACAACAACAATATTATTTTCCTTTACGCTTGTGCCTAACGAGCACAGGTGCAACAGCCCCGCTGCCATTAGCCCTTAACCCCCCCCCCCCGCCCCTGATTTATTGATTGCCCTTTGTATTACCATCCCCTTCACCTGCTGCAGACATAAAGTCCTCTCCAAGATAAACTAACTGTAAAAAAACCCAGCTCTTCTATTGTAAAAAAAAAAATAAAAATAAAAAGGTGCAATGTAAAGGCAGAAAAGGGTAAGTGCGTTTTTTGCACCTCGCTGGCAGAGACACCGGTGTCTCCCCACACTTCCAGCCAGGAGGGGTCAAAAAGCTGTTTTTGCCAGCCCCCCCCTCAGGAGGATGCCAGGGCTTCCTGCAAGGACGCTCTCCCCTGATCCTCTGTGAAAATATTCCCTTTAAACGTTCCCGGCAGGAGCTGCGCTGTCGGGGGAGCCCAGCTCCTCCAGGCTTTCACCCCGCTCCAGCCCCAGCAAAATTCCCGCCTGGATGGATTAACAGCACCCTGAGCAGGGGTGGGTTTATTTTATTGAATGGCCCCTGACACAGCTGCCATTCATAAAACACCTAACCCCTGCTTTTATTCCTGTTGGAAAACAGATTTGGTTACAGTCCCTACCAATGTGTGGATGTTAAAAATAAGAGAGCATCCTGCAAGCCCCAACACATACGGCATTTTAACTTCCACTAAACCAAGTCAGAGTACCCTGGATTATCTAATTGCACATCCCTTAATAAAAGCAGTTTGAGGCCTTATTTCAGGAGGCGTTAGCGCTGGGGGAGGCGTGGGAGGGACTGCCCTTCACTCGGTCCCCCCCAGACCAGCTGGGGAGACCCCAGGGGTTTCGGTGGGGGTTGCACCGTGACTCCTTAGGGGAAGAGCGGGGTCTGCACCCACTTCACGTCGACTCCATCTCACCTTGGGCTCCCAGGCAGGGGGACGTCGGGAGGAGGGAAGCTCCGTCCTTGGCAGTCCATCAGGGCGGCTCCGGAGGGGAGGAACAGATGCTGCCTGGCTGCTCACGCTGTCCTGGAGGTTGCTGAGCAATTTGGGCGTGATGGATGCGACGCTCCGAGCTGATTTCCAACCCCGGGAAGGGGCTTCCTGCCCACCCCACCCCGCTCTTCCAGCCAAAGCCCCCGGAATCACACCCACAGCTGTGGCTGCCCCATCCCTGGAGGGGTTCAAGGCCAGGTTGGAGGGGGCTTGGAGCAACCTGGGCTGGTGGGAGGTGTCATGGGGTGGGAGCGGATGGGCTTTAGGGTCCCTTCCCACCCAAACGTGGTTCTGTGACCTGTAAAGCAGCGAGCCCTTCACTCCCGCAGGGCTGTTCTGCTCCCTCTGGTTCTCAGCCCCCTTTTCCCCCCTCTGCCTGCTGCAGCTACAAGTGGTTTATGTGAAACGTCTCCTGCCCGTAGCGATCCCATTTGGATCCCGGGTGTTAACAAAGCCCGTGCCGCCCTGCGCGGAATAAAAAAAGCCCAAATGGGTGAGGAAAGAGGCAGGGCTTGTCACGGGCAGACTGGCTCAGATAGAGTCCTCCCCATCACTGAAAGTCACCGCGCCCCCGACTGCTCACAAGTTTCACGTTCAATTTTTCCTGATGTCTTTCATGAAAAATGATATTTTCTTACCCATCGCAGCCGCTATTTTCCCCCGGCAGGTATGCTGTCGAACATGTTGCATTCACACCACGACACGGAGCCTAAAAAAAAAAAAAAAAAAAAAAATCACAGAGAGACTAATTACTGGAGGAAAATTACACCAAAAGACCAATTTCCGCGTGATGGAGATGACAGCCCAGCAGCCCCCTCCCCGGCCGCTTTGGGCAGCTCGCCCGAGAGATGCTGTCACCCCCCGCACCCCGGGCTGGGTCCTGCTCCTCCGTGAACCCTGCAAATTCCTACCTAGAAACGCAATTAAACCAGGGCTGCAATAGTTACAAACCCAGGCAAATAAGCCCGCGACTGTGAGACTTTATATATAATAAAAGCAAAACCGCCACAAAGACAATTTGTAGGAAAGCTGAGGTATGGCTGATGAATTAGTTCATACTTACCCAGATTATGTATAATAAATGTAATGCATATCATTTATATCTATATAGTTCTAATTTGGTTGGAATCGGAAAATAATGCAACATGAATTCATATAAAATCAATTTTGTACGGGAAAATTAAAATGGTAGAGCATATTGTTTTATATGAAATATTGAGCTGCGCAATCGTATTTGTTATATGCTTTAAGCAGACTTCAGGAGGAAAAACATATTTGTTCCCTTTGGAGCTTCTTTATAAGTGTATAAAAGCTTTCATTTCATATGGTCATAAACGGGTGGAATTTCACAAAAACGCCATCAACATTAGAATGTGATAAACAGGGATTCAGAAACACCCACCACCTCAGCTTTCCTTTCTTTTGTGTTAATTTATCCAGAGAGCTATTCCCCCTTGTTAATAAAAAATAATTATTAAAAACTATTGATGATTTCTAAGAATCACTTTTGTGGGAAAAAACCCCAACACATTTTGCCTGCCCTGCTGGTTGTTGAGGTTTTGAGCCCATGTCTACGCCTGTGGCACGTGTGTTGTGGTAAGGAAAAGGGGAGATGGAGATGAGATCTGGGGAAGAACTTGTTTGGTGGGAGGGTGGTGAGAGCCTGGCCCAGGTTGC
>JAOXJM010000019.1:679610-704464 GCA_026413425.1 Tringa solitaria | reverse complement strand
AGCGTGATGCCTGTGGTCGGGGACAGCCCTCGGGCAGGGGTCCCGCCTGGGTCCCGGCCCCCGGTGCCCCCCGGCCCGAGCTGGTGGGGCTCCGCTTCGCCGAGCTGGGATTTGGGAGCGTTTACGGAGCAGAGGCGGGAGCTTTGTCGCTCCGAAGTCATCTGTTTCCACCCCTTCCAGCCTATTCCCGCGTCTGCAGCCGGCACAACTTTAAAAACACATTTGCTCGTCATTAGCCCCGCTATTCCGTGTGGAATCCCATAAATTACAGCTGCTGCTAGAAAATGAAGACGTATATAGGGAAATCATTCACAAACCCTGTATCTGTTGCATCTGGAAGTTCTGGAGTGTTGATTAGTTAAATACATAATTAGGAGATAGCCTTAAAGGCAAAAACTGTAAGCAGTGACTCTTGCTAAGGAGTCTCCTGTTGGCGTTATCACACAAAATACAAAATGCTGCGAGTCTAAATAAATTTATCGAAAAGAAAAAAGTTGAAAGAACTTGTGCTGAAGATACGACTTCCTCAGAACATTTCTTCACAACTTAGAGAATAATGAAATACAAATTAATGACTCCCACACAGCATGTCATTAAGGCCAAAGCCTGCGTTTTTGAGGACCACTGGCATCTTGTTCTGCAGTTATAGAGCTCGGATGCACCCAGGTCGGTCCAGCAGGAGCACTGAGTGACCCAGCAGTGCAGCTGAACTGGACCTGCTGCTCCCCTGCATTATTATTTTTTTTAATTAAAAATCATACCAGCAAGGCAGATGTCTTATTTTGCCCCCGAATCCTTGCAGAGTGGGGCTCAGAAACCACAACTGGCCGTCCACCTCGTGCTGGCCTTCAGAGCATCGAGCTGAGACTCGCACAGCCTTTGGGCAAAGGGTGGGCAACACGACTCCGTGATAACCCACTGCATCCAGAAAAATAACTTTTTTTGCCTTTAAAGGAATTCTCTCTCTAAAATTTGGCTTTCTATTGAATCTGGAAAATCCAAACACTAAAAATACTTGTGTCATGGAAACTCCCAAATATCTCAGTTTGCAAATATCAACATGACCTTATGGAAATGAAGCTTTTTGATCATTATCCATCATTTTAAACCGTAGAAAATGCAACCATAAAATCACTTGGAAAGCTAATTTTCCTTTTTGTTTGTGAATCCTTTCAAAATTCTTTTACTGAAAGATTGTACGAAAAGTGCATCATTCCCGCAAAGCATCCCAGTTTCATCAAAAGTATATTTTCCAATGAAAAATTGTTCAAATTACTTCTTTTCTGCCAGTTTTAACTGCTCTGACTTGTTGAAAAAAGCTCTGGGAATTTCTTGGGGGATAATTGTTTTAACCATTCAGCCTCGCAGCTCATTATCACGAGTTCTTTATCTGGAGGAAAATCTCTGCTAACAGGAGGAGTCACTGGGAACTCTCAGGTGCTTTGTGCCTCTGAAAAATCAAGCTGTTTGATTGAATTTCTGAATATAGCTTTTTTTTTTTTTCCCCCCTCCGCCTCCTGTACTGGAAGCAGAATTATATTGAATTACATCAGATGACAATTTATTGTTTACGGGGGGCACTGGAAGTGCCGAGTGAATACCCAAAGTATGACATTTGAAATCCCACCTTTATTTCCTTCCGCAGCAATAAAGGCCCACTGTACCTTGAGGTGTTTATAGCCGAGGAGGAGGAGCGGGTCCGTCCCAGGTAACTGTCTGTCGGCTCAACCCGCAGGCCCTGAGAGGTACAAGAGAGAAGCACCGGTGGGTTAATACAAAGCGTGATGAAAACACAAACAAATCCAGCAAACCATGGCAAAACCCCGTCCACTGCTCCAGCCACAGCCCCCCCCCTGCTCCCCACCCAGCTCCTGAGGGCTCCATGGCATCAAGAGCCATCAAAAGTAGACATAAGCAGGATGTCCTTGCCAAAAAAATGAAAATCACCATTCATTTAACTGAAAGATTCACAAAATAGAAGTAGTTTCCTGTCTGTTTTGGTTTTGGTTGGTTGGTTTCTTCCTTTCAGGGAAACCTGCTTATTGCAGCTTTTTCAAACCAACAGCTTTTTAAGAAGTATTTAGTTATAAATACATTTCCCCCCCCCCCAAAAGTCACCATTCAAATTACGCACTACAGAGTTCACAGAGAAACACCTTGGTAGCTTTCAACGTTTGGTCCTTCAATGTGTTGATTCATCGGAAATTTGAGCAGTTTTTGCCCTGATTTGGGCTAACGGCATCATCGGAGCCTAGAGAACTGTGGAGGGACCAGGAGCGGGTTCCTTGCCCCGGTCTTCAGGGCTGATAGCACTGGAGGTGGCACGTACTCAGCAGTAAGGTGTCCCCAGTCAGCGTGGGGTGGTGACATCCCCTCCTGGGGGTGCTCCCAGGTGTCCCCCCCACCCCTCCTCCACAGAGACACGGCACTTCCATGGGCAGAGATGCTCTCCTGTGGCGCTCGACGGGCGCGTGGATGTGAAGAATTCGATGAAGTGCTAGATTAGGGCTTTTAAAATAATTGTGATAAATGATAGCATCTGCACGCGCTAATTTCCCTCAAGATGTGTTAGATTAATTTTATGAAATTAACGTCCAGAATAGCAAACATTAGCCATTTGCCTGACCAATGCCTTGAATCCGCGGGAGCTCTGGCAGGTCCGCACACGCCATCGGGCCCTTTTGAGTCCAGGGAACAGCTCAGATTTAGGGAGGGAGCCCAAAGCTGATGGGGAAACTCACATTACGTGGGGAAAGCGATGATCTGGGCAGTTCATTGTCTGGTGGAGAGACGTGTGAAGCGCTGCAATCCCCCCGCTCCTCCTCTTTCTGGAGATCTGGGACTAAATCTCCAGTGCCACCAAGCTGACACGGGCGTTTGAAAATACACCCCCATCTTCTCAGCTGGTTCAAGGAGCTTTGTCACAAGGAAGGAGACGTCTGTGAGATACGAGCATCTGGAGGAAGAAAGCTGAGCTGAAACTCAGCCCAGAGGAAGTGGAAGTTGGAAGAAATATGGTAACGCTTAGTGGAGCGAGCCAAGACCACGGCGCTCTCCTCTGCTGGGGGAATCCATGCTCCCACTGCCAGAACCTGGCTACGGCAGGCAGCCTGCTCTGCTGGGAGAGCTGGACCAGCACGGAACAAGGAGATGATCCGTGTCTTGGTCCCATCCCTTCCTGATCTACCGCCCCTGGCAGCTCATGCAACGTCTACGGGACAAACTCCAGCTGGTCCTTCTCCCTGAAGATCAAACACACCAGAGCAGTGGGGAAGCAGAGCGGATTCTGTAACCTGACCGTAGAGGTGACCATAGAGGTGACCAGCGCCTCTTCTCCTGTCCTGCCCCTGGGCCCCACCAGATCCTTTTACATCCTCCCCAGTAAGGAGGACTTTTAGCACAGGGAGACCCCCGGGGCTGGGACAAGAAGGGGCTGCAGAGCAGCCACAGTCGGCGCTGCCCGTGGGGAAACAGAGAGCCTTGAGCAAGAGGTGAAAGAGGGGGTTCTGTGGCCCCCAATATTCTCTGAAGTGCCCCCGTACCTGTGTGTAGTGGCACTCAGGGTACAGCAGGAATGACAGGAGCTCACCTGCTGGCTCTCAACTGCCGCTGGCTCTGCAGAACGGTCAGCACGACGTTATGCCCTACTGCAAGCTTCCTTGCCACCACTTGCAGGTAGCACTTCTAGAAACAGGGACAAAGAAAACTTATAAGAAAGGGAAAGAGTCAAAAATAAGACAAGACGCGTTCACAACCAGACAAGAGACATGCGACAGCCTCAGCTGTCTGCTGCAGACGCACCTACGCCGGGAAAGGGGTCCACGTTCCACCCGCCTGGCGTTGAAGGGGTCATGGTCAAGACCCTCCTGAACCTCTGAAGCCTTTCCAGCCGGACACTTAGCCCTGAGAAAGGAAACACAGCAGGTACCAGGGTCAGGCAGGTACCGACACAGACCCAACAGGACACGCCGCGCTTCCAAAACACTTGGTTTTTCCTTCCCTTCGGAAAAGCCCACCAGGATCACGCCATCAGTCTGGCAGGGGGCTGCTGGAACCAGAGACACCGGCTGGGAGAGAACAGCCAAGTTATTTCCCCCCCCCCAGCACCCACACCTCTCAGCAGAGGGTCCTGCAGCAGCAGCCGGGGTTGGGAGAATCCATCCACGCCGAGATCCACTCCGGCAGTCACGGATCTGAATTGGAAGAAACAACTGGACAACCTGTCAGAGCATCCAATGGAGACACGCGGCTCAGACACCTCTGAAATTCAGGTGAGTTAATTTAAAACAACACAGACATGCAGAATCATGCAAGTTAACCTCTTAACCGGGCACGTATCATCTCCTCTCCTTTTCCTGTCTCCGAATGGAGGGGAAATTTCCGGGATGAAGTGTAGCTGCTACAGCACGGCTGAAAGGAGATACCGGAGTCACGGAGTCGGGGGTATTCACCATCCACTCATGAACAGCAGTCCTGGCTCCAGGGGGGGCTGGGTTTGAGGACTTCCACGGATTTAGCTGGGTGCTGGAATTTTGAGGACTTCCACAGATTTACCCTGGCGTTGGAATTCTGAGCTAGAACTAAAGTACTCCGGGAGACGAGTGCAATTAATGGGATAATCTGGTAGATTACAACAGTCAGAGGCAGCTCCTGCCGCGTCCCGCTCTCCGAGGACAGGCTGTGCTCACATCCAGCTGCACATCCCTCAGCACCATCAGAATCCAACCCAGGACCACAGGCCTCGTTGTAAAACTCCCGTGACGTGTATCCTCTGCGGCTGGGTACTGCCTAGAACGAGCTTTACAAATTTCATCTCAAATAGTGTAATTTTTCAATTGAGGGAATTTTTTGTGCACTGGTTGCGTACACACTCACCTTCCCATAAATACATACATATATATATATATATACACACATACAGACACCCACCCACAGCCCTCACACCCGCTGCAGGTAACATCCTCCAGTTAATCATGTGCTAATTAAACAACGATCAAGTCTTATTGATCAGCCCATTGTCACTGGGGAGATGATGGGTAAGGGCAGCGGTGGATCCCGACTCCCACCCGCATCTCCACTGAAGGTGCCTGTGGAACTTTGGCTGGACAAGTGGCCACCGTGGGCAGGATTAATCGCCGTACCTTCTGTTGGATTAAAACTCAGGTCTCTACTAAATTAAATAAGGCCGAAGCCCTTCTTGCTGCTGAATTCAGGTCATTTTTTTCCAGCCCTACGCGCTCTGCAGCGCTATGGAAAGGGATGACAACAGCTAGAACACGTTTTATCAGGGGAAAAAATCATTTGGGCAAATTTGTGGGCGGCCACCAATTCCAGATTCTGGCATTAAGAACACAAGGTTGACATCTCCGGGAAGGGGATGGGCAAGGAGAGCCTCTCTGCGAGCGCTGGCACGGCGGTCACCGGCACTGGGAGCCACAGTGCAAGGAGGGAAGCCCAGCGCTTGGCTCAGAGGTCTGTCTCTGCTGCCGGCAGCAGCGCCCACACGCAGCCGCTTTATCTCACTTTAGGGGATGGCTCTGGGGCTTTTTCTCCTTTTTAAAAGCTTTCGCATCCAGCCACGGGGGGTGGTGGGGAAAGGAAACACCAAACCAGTGCGAAACGCACCACAAGAGACAAATTGTACGGCAAGTTTCACACCTGCAAGGCTTCAGGACGCACAAGGTTCAGATTATATATTTTAAGGTAGCATAATTAATTGAACTTAATCACCTAAACCTCTGCGAGGCTCTGCTGTTCCAAGCGAACGCAAGAAGAACACGAATTAAAGACAAGCCTAACGGGATGCTGAGCCACCCCCTGACCCCGCTGGAGGGGGAGCACTGCCCAGCGCCTGGTTTTCAGTCGAGGACAAAATAACTTTGAGTATTTTGAACTTTTTTTGTTTAATTTGATCGCTTTGCCGTAACCCATACTAATTTTATCTTTTTTTTAATCACATACAGCAACAAAATCTTGGTACGGAGCTAGCCAAATCACAGTTGTCCCCTACTCCCACCCATCTCACCGCTGCGGTGATGACTGTCCCTCTCCAGCTTCTGCTGGAGGGGGGGGGCTGGGAACAGAGGGGTGACAGTTTGGGGTCCCCCCCATACAGCTGTGTCCTCTGCCACAGCTGGCGGGGGGGGGTCATTGAAGTTTCCCTTGGAGTTATTCACCTGCGCTTAGACAGGCTCTTCTGGCTTTCTCGCTAACTTTAATGGATGTAGATGGGGTTTTGCCCCTTTCTCCCCCGTTTCGTAGCCCCAGACGCCCAGCCGCAGAGGGAGGGGGGGACACAACCGAGACCGCAGCCCCCCCGCCGGCCCCCGCACCCGCCACCGTCCGCTGTGCGTGGCTTTTCTCCGCTTCGTGCGTGTGTCGCAGCCCGGGCCGGCAGCGCCCCCTGCTGGCGGCGAGCGGCACCGCGCCCCGGCCGCGGGCAGTGACACCCCCGGGGGTGTTCTGCAAAGAGGCGCTTTCCTATGGAATATTCCTCGTGTAGAATAATCTATTTCTTCAGATTTCCAAGAAGAAAAAAACAAAACAAAACAAAACAAAACTCTTTCTTCAGCCTTTCCACTGAAAAAACCCAGTATCCACCCAGAACTGGGCACAAACAGGTAAGATCTCAGTTAAGGCAGCCCCAGCCACCAGGCTGCTGCGTCCCAGCGACGTCTCACCAACACTTCGATGAAACCAGGGCTGTGGGGCACCACCTGGGCACCCTCACTGTGTCTGGTGCAGCAACACCCTCCCTTTCAACGAGGGAAAAGAATCAAACTGCCGAAATTCTGCCAAGGCCAGCTGAGGAGAGGTTGCTTTGACACCCGTCCTGATGCAAAACACCCCAAAACAACCTAACTTTGAAGATTATCTAAAGATAATCAAGAGGGAGAAGTGTGGTTCATGCCAGACAACACAGCTTTATAAAAAAATACGACCTTATCACCCAATGCAATTTACATGCACGTTTTTAGCAAGATTCCATACCCAGGAAGGCAATTTAGGTATTTATTTCTTCCACCCTGCTCAGCTGCCTGATAAAACCCGGCGTTCTGACATCAGCGAAACACGCTAACTACTTTTAAAAACAATACTGCCAACAAATTTACAGCATGCAAAACGCATGGCACGAAGGAGGACGCTTTATTAAGAAATATCCAAGTAGAAAAGACCCTTCAAAGTTTCAGCCACAGGAAAAGACAGATTTGGTATCAGGGAGTCAAATCTTCAGGAAAGCCAGAAGTGAATAGTTTAGATCCACAGAAAGCACTAGAGTTTGTGCCAAGCCAGGCTAGGAATTAAATGCGGTGATAAATACTCACGTTCCCCAAAAAAAGTGAATTTTATACTCTGAGTATTTGATATTTGAGTCAGTACCTGGGCATTTTATTAGAATATCCCAAAAATACTCCTGTAAATCTAGTTACAAACTGGCTGTTAAAGGAAAAAAAAAACCCCAAATCTATAATTTTTCAGAAGCAGAGTTTGCTGCAGGTTGTTATCCCTTTGGACATCGGACGTCTTCTCTCATTTTATTACCTCTGACATTCCTTGTACGTACAGAATCCTTTGGATATTCTATCTAAAATGAAGCACCACGTCGGCAGCAGCAGCCCTGGGCAGATCCGAGATGCACCTCCCCGACCGCAAGCACTTTTCCAGGCTTCAGCTCCCAACCACTACTACTTTTCATACTTCCTCCCTTAATTTAGAAGTCAAGTGATATTTAGAGGTTAGTCCTCTAATACCTCAGGCTCTTATCAGAAATAAAAACGTTGAAGACTATAAACAGGGCAATAAACCACTTCCCTAGTGCTGGCAGCCCTTAGCTCGATCCCAGCGCCTCTCTGCTAATACACAATTATTAATCTCCCTACACAAGCTCCACAAAGGCTGGAGACAGGCCCACACCAAAGGCACCCAGTATCTGCTCCAATCCCCCTTCCCAGCCCATCCAGGCAGCAACAGTTGACACAGCGATGCCCTAATTAAGGCATTAATTCTCTTACGCAGTCCCCAACCCGCCACCCAGCCGGCGTGCCCGGCCCTGGGGAACCCCACAGCCAAGAGAGCCTTTGGGTGTTCAGAGACACCCAGCAAACCTCACAACGAGCCCGTCACCCCAGGGGAGCGGGAGAAGGTACAGGCAAAGCCATTCTTTTCAGCTACCGCTCCAACGAGGGCATTTGCTGCAAAATACACCTGCACCCACAGATTTCCAGGATTTCGCTGAAAGTTCAACAGCTCAACTTTTGCTAGAAACAAAGCGCCTAAATAACTCCGGGCACACAAGAGAGCTCTGGACACTCCAACACCCTATTTTCACCCACCCAGCCCAAACATCAGCCTTAGGACACACAAAAAGCAGTGACCTGAGCAGGGAACCAATTTAACTCAACAACAGCGAGCGCTGGGGGCTTGGGCCAGCAACAGATCTCAACCATCCCAGCCTCGGCAGCACCAAATGCCAGCTGCATTGCGGTCCCCTCTTTGGACTCCTGCCCAGCCATCAAACAGATCTGCTTCTCGGCGCGACTCTTCCCATCGAGGATGAGACTGAAAAGCCCCAGGCCCAGCAGCAGCATCGCAATCACACACCCCGTGGGATCCACACACCCCGTGGGGACCAGGCCCGCCCAGCAGAACACCACTTCACAGACAATATCCCATCGTAACTTCGGGTTGGTGACTTTTGCCCGTAACTCCGTCCCCGTTCTCCACGAAGCGAAAGGCGTGAGAGTCACCTCTAAACATTTATTTGGCTGTACGTACAGAGAATCGCCATGGAAGGTGTGCAACAACACAACCCGGGACATCACACACAGTCTCAGAAACAACAGAAATCGGACCGATCTTTTACAAAGATGAGAATCACCAGGTTATCAAATCTCTCCGGTATAAATAGTATGAGGTAAGCAATACTTAAGATGAGGCACTTAAACAATAACCCAAAAGGTAATCAGTGTACAAAATTATAAACAGGAACAGTTGTTCATATTGCCCTCAGTTATTTTTTTAAAAATGATTTATATTCTATGTACAGTGCCTTACATGCCTTCCACCCCCTTTGCAAGACAGCAAGGAAGTAGGAAAGAAATCAAGTCACCACCATCATCATCGTCGCATGTCATCGACCGACTCAGGGAGAGGAGGTACCCGGGAGCACGCAGTCATACCAGGGGAAAAAAAACACTTCCCAAAAAGACCATTTTTCTACACAATCCCCAGTTCTCAGTTAAAAAAAAAAATAAAATAGTATCACTGGGAGCAGAAAGTGAAGCTGGTATTAACACACCCGTCTGGCACGGCAGAAGAGAACCACCCTCCTGCGTTCAAGGGAGGAATGCCAATTAGGACAGGATTTAAGCCTTAGCGGGATTTATGGTAATTAGAAATGTAACAAATTTAACTTTACAAAGAAATTAATTATGCCAATTAAAACACTTAGCAAGTTTTACTGGGAATTTATACAGCATTATATGTATAGGGTGCCGATCAATGCCCGATTTATTAAAATTACTCAGGGCAGGCTTCCAAGAAAATCTACCAAAGTAGTACAGGAATTCCAATTAAGATGAAAAATTAATATTTGCAATAAACATTTTCTTATCAAGATCCAGAGAGAGCAAAAAACACCCAATAAAAGAAATAAGGAATCTACGTTCAGGTGGGGTGCACAAACACCTACATCCCCGTAACTGCACAGCTTGCTAGAGTCTGCGGGGGAAGTGAGGTCATTATTTTTTAATAATATTAAAAATCCCAAACACTTTGGAAAGACTGAGGAATGCACCAACACATCGTTTGGGACCAACCCGCAACTTAATGGAATGGTAACTTAAAACACGCCTCTTCCTCCTCCTCCGCTTTTGGAGACGGGGAGGGAAATGAGTAACTTCACCTCTTCTGGAAATTTCCATATCTGAGAAGTATCTGTGGGAACAGAAGTATTTTGCAAGAACAAGGATCCTAAGACTTGTAACAAAATAGCTGGGATTTTACCTTTAGATAGCTCCTGAAGGCCACCTATGCTTTACTTACACCTGACACTTCAAACTCTCTGAACAAGCGCGAGCTACGTTACGTCTCCGTTTCCAAAGACAAGCCAGTGGAGTTCTGAAGTTTCAATGGAAGAAAGGAAGAGCCACAGTTACTCACAGTTAATAACAAAATTAAACTTGGCAAAAGTAATGAATTTTATTTACAGATACATGTAGGAGGATTACAAGAGAAACACACTAGGGAAGCTCCATCTCAACAAAAGCAATGATTTATTGGTAATGGCATTAAATGAAACAAATTGACAGTCTCTGGTTATGGTCAAGCAATTATCCAGGAGTTGTAGATAAAAGTGAAGATCTCTGATTGCGATAAGGCCTTCCAGTGTCTTTTGCGTCCTAGTGGCTCTCTCCTTTTTTGCCAACTACCTGGGTAAGAGACAAAAACCAGAAAGAACGTTTAACCAAAAAGAGCCCTGCCAAATATTTTTTAAAGTAGGTCTCAAAATAAACAGGTGCAACTGAATTTTCAACTTAATCAATGCATTTACGCATGCGTTACTGTAGCACTCGCAGAAGCTGTGAATCCCTCTGAAGGGTTAAGAGGGATGCAAGACACAGGAGAAACCTTATCTGTAGTACTCAGACAGCAAAGCATCACTCTCATGTTGAGTTAGAAGACAGTAACTGCAACAGAACAAGCCACGCTTTCAAAGGTAGGTGTTATACACCAAGCATTCAACCTTAATCCGTGATAGAAAATATTATAGTGGGAAGAGAACCGCTGGCTGCTGAAATCTCAGTTTGCTCACTTCCCTTGGCCCCCTTGCCGTGTCCCTCACTGACAGCATTTACCTTATAGTGCAGCTCAAACCTCTAAAGAAATCTGGAAGCCACCTGATTTTCAGTTATGCCCCATCAAAACATCATTCCTTACCAAGTCTCCTTCCAATCTCCAATTCTGCCAACTCCACCTGGAATCTGAGCCAGCTCAGCGCTTCCCTTTGCAGAGAAGGTCCCCACTGCCACCACTCCGGTGAGTCCGTGTGCCAGCCAGCAGCACTCCACACTGCTGTGGGGGTTACAGTCAGCGTGGGGCACTGCGGAAGGGAAGCCAGCCCCCCTCCCTAAGGTAACGCGACACAAAAGCCGGAGAGGAGGAAACAATGCCATTTTAGTCACTTTTCAGGAAAGGATTCAGACATAGTTCTACCGCTCGTGCAGACCCTTGGAAAAAATATCCATTTATAAGCCAAACCAAAATGAAAAGAAAGTCTTAAAGTGTAAGGCTTCAGGAGGGACCGTGGGGAAGGCACCAATTCCTGATTCCTGTCCATCTAAGCAGAGAGCAGCTGGTACAGCTCTGACAAGGTGCAGCCAGAACTCACATGAATAGAGATCTGAAAATTACACAAATGGGAGAATAGACCTTCCCGTTACTACTCATAATAATGCTGAAAACAAAGGAGTAACACCTTTCCTGTATTCTTACCAATTGCCTGCTACAGCAAACACGTTAAGTATTAACTACCTCCACAGTTAAGTGGCAATATAGCCCACAAAATTCATAGTCAATAGTGAAATACAGAACTAGGGGGAAAAACAAAAATAATACAAAAAACCCCAAATCCCCCACAGCCCTAAAATAGTGAAGGCTCATGGGCCCACCAGAACTATTCTTCCTGATCCTTCCTCTTTCTTCATTTCTTGTTAAACTTCAAGAGGGAGAATTTTTCACTACCCAGCCCCTTTTGGTCAGCTGAGTTATCACCATCACAAAGTAATGGAGATCTACTGATGGAAACTACTTTTGAAGACCATTTTCACCTTCAAGGAACCCTTGACCAGAAGCATTTCACCAAGCTGTAAATTCAACTAATGCTTAAGATCAGGAAAACTCCAGTCTGGCTACATGAAGAAAGAAGACCAAAAAAAAAAAAAAAAAAGAAGCCCAATCACTTGCATTAAAATCCAATTAATCAAGTTAAAAAAAATTACAGTTAAATGTGTCAAGAAGCAATATTTATTCTCTGTGCGCTTCCAAAGCACCAAACTGTGTTCACACACAGATTAAAGAAAGAAAAAAAAAAAAGAAAGAAAAAAGAGGAAAAAAAAAGAAAACCCACAGTTAAAAGATTAAAGATTAGCTGTTAGCAAGTGTGGAACACCAATGAAAAGGATTGCTGTACCAGTCTGAGGCAGAAATTGACAACTCGCCCATGTGTATTATCTGTGAAAATCAATCAATCACACTGATTTGCATATTTTGACATCACAGGTCAAAGAAACCCATTTTCTGACCATCCCACTCCACCTCCCCAAAAGGAAACAATCTATTTAAACTTAAACCAAACCATTGCCATTATTCTCTCGGAAGTAGATCTGTTTTCCTTCCTCTTACAGAAACAAGTGCCATGCAGAGCACTCTGCGGCAGTGGCTACAGCCTGTAGTTCCCACACAAAAGATGACAGTTTTGCAGTAAGCTTTGTTTTGCCAATTATTTGGCTTTTTCACAAGCATCAGCGCAGAGCCTGACAGCGACAAAGCCACAATCAACTCTATGCTTCATTACCAACCAAGAGCAGGGCTGGAAACACTACCACTGAACCTTCTAGAGAACAGGTGGTGTTACTTCTGGATTTATTTTTTTAAAGAGGTCAAGCAAGTAAAATTACTACGATGTTGTACATACAGCCATGTATGTACAAACACTCACCAACTCCTCACTGTATCTTCCCCAGCAGGTGCCCAGTGCCACCAGAGGGACAACAAAGAGTAGCCCTTTGCAGCCCATTCTGGCTACATACTAAAGGGTGACAACCAAGAACGCTAAGCTCCACTAAGATACTAAAAAAAGTCAAGTCTTTTTTTAGACTTTTCAAGAGTATTTCACAAACTGCAGCTCAAGCAGCTTCACAAAATTCAGCCCAGGCTGAAAAAGGAGTTACAGAAAATAATTTATAAGAGTACCATATGGCATGCCTTTAAAAGGTCAAGGTCAGGGCAGCAATGGGACAGCAGGTTGTAAGACTGGAAGGTAAAGAGAAGTGTTTGAGGGCAGGTTTGGAGCGGGGAGCGGAGGGGAAGGATGAGTTGCTGAGCCAGAAGGTAGAGAAGGCTGCTCCTGAGGGTGGAAGGCGCAGAGAAGGCGGCTCTCGCGGCAGGGCTGAGATTGCGGGAAGGGTGAAAGAGATGCTAGATGAGCAGAGGGAGCAAGGGAGGGAGTAGTGCAAGACCACTTCAATCTTATTATTACTTTTTAATTTCTTCTGCCTTTTTAGTTCTTTAGAAATGGGAAGTTAAGCTGAAAAACAAACAAACAAAATGTTACAAGAAAAAAAAAAAAGCAGCAGCACGTAGTGCAAATCAGTAGCTGAGTAGAAAGAAAGCCTTCATTTAAGAGGGGACATAGAAAATATTCCACAACCTGTCGCTATTCATCTATGCCCCAACCTCAAATCTGAGCAGCAGTATGTTTCACTCAATAATACCAGAAATAAACAAGAAATATACCAGGCATCAACAGTTGCATGCTCTTCCAGAAACAAACACACCTTTACAAGCTCACCACGAGATTCACCAGAACCTACCCAATACTAAGCTATCAGGCAATACTAAGAAACCCAGAATTGCACCTTTCCTCTCTTTCAGCTGTCTGCCCAAAGAAGGCCAACTAACAAATGTCTTTGTGCATTGGAAAAATCTCAAATACAGTCTACTGTAGTTGTTTGCATGATCAGTTATACCTTACATCAGGCCTTGTGTGGCCCAGAAACACTTCTGTCCCCCTCTGTCACTCCAAAGACTTCCCTCCTCCCCAGAGGTTAAAATCAAGTTGTGCAAGGAGCAAGATACACACAACACGTTAAAACAAGTGTGAAAGCAGCTCCTATAACTTTACTCGCTCACTTCAGCAATACCAACTACATGCAACAGAAGGGAAGACATTTTTTCCATGAGCCCAGTCAATACTGGAAGAACTTCCGCAGGGACACAGCAGCCCCATTGCTGGAGGTTTTCAAAATGGGACTGGAGAAGGTGCTCAATATTCTCATCCAGGGTCCCCTTCCCATTAAAGGTCGGACCAGATGATCTTTGAGGGGTCCCTTCCAACCTGGGCTGTTCTGTGGCTCTATGTATGTCCAAACTAACTTGAGGCCAGAACCACTAATGAAGGACTGACTTAACCACACCTGCTTAGCGCTTCTGTTATTTTTCAGAGTAGATGAATTTTAGCTTTGTGTTTGACAGCATAATTAACAGAAACAATGCCTCATTTATATTAAACACATGAACTGATTCCCTGATCAAGAGGAGGCGATTCTTCTTACAGCCCTGTTGCTGTTAGCACAGCACTACATGAGCAACTAGGAGTTTTCCTTGACTGTCTGAAGGACATGGGAGCTGCAGTTCTGCACCTTAACCATCAACTGCTGAGCACTAAGTGGCTGTACCTAAGCATGCCTTCAGATCCCAACCAAACTGGGAAGCAAAACATATTAGCCTGATTTTTAGGGGAAGTCATTCAAACTAATGTGTCTGGGGTTTTTTTGTTTGGTTTTTTGTTTTGTTTTGTTTTTGTTTTTTTTTACTTTGAAACTGAACGTGCATACAATCAACTGAGCACCAACATGATTAATCATAAAAACATGACTGGAATCACACTCATGTCCACTTCTTAATTCAAGCCCTTCAAATCAGCAGATTTTACAAACGCTCCTCAATAACTCAAGAAGGGAAAAAAAAGCATTCCCCCTCTTGTTAATCGTATCACAATACTACTACTGTCAAAATTAGAAGAGGAACATGAACAGTAGAGACAGAGATGGGGGAGCGAGACAGATGAAAGCAGTGAGGAGAAGCGTGGGTAACTGCTCAAGGAGATGAAAAGAAAAATAAGGTTTCCCAGTTAATCTACAAGCCTAAATATAATTAATGCCCAACGCTATATTAAGGTTTCATAACTGACAGCATCACTGGAAGAGAGGAAATAAAAGTTAAAATTCCTAAGAGCGCTGCAACTCTGCCAGACTACACATCCCATTTGTTACAGTGAAATATTTTAACAGCCTAATATTAAAGCTACATGTTCAGGAAGCAAAGCAGGAGTATTGCACATAGCATTGAGGCGTATTTGAATTCAGACAGGATCAGCCACTTCATACCCCAGTAATGCCTGCTCCTCTATTTAAGGCCATCCTGACCAGCTCCTTAACACCCTGATGCTCCCAGCACAATGCTAACACCACAATTAAAAAAAAAAAAAAACACAAACCAACTACTTTAAAAATCAGAAGATCAGGTTTAAAGAGTGCACTTGTTGACAATAAACTTTCAGTACTTTTGAAAGCAAAACAGAGAACTGAAAGTGACACAGAGATCAAATACCGAGTCAGTCCCACCCCCTATCTCACAAGGATACCAGGAAATACCGCAGATAACGATATTAAAGTAGCAATTGCACAGCTCATTGCAGGGGATGCCCTAATACCGTAAATACCAAAAGAAAAGCTGTATAAACCAAAAAATGTAAGCAGATTGCAAAGCAATTAACATGTTTCTAGTTTTGGAATGGAAGTTCTAAATATTGGAAGTGCTAGAATTGCTATCCAGTTAATTTTAGTACATTAGAAAAACTTTTTCAACGACTTCAAGTTTCATTGAAAAGCAGCAAAACCTGTAAACTTTTACTTATTAACTTAATTATTGCCCGCAGAGATATATTTTACATGTAGAAGTTAAGACCAAGTTTTGACATGAAAATTTGCAAGTATATGACATGTTGGTGGGAGTGTTTTTAACCTTCCAAAGTTAAAGGCCATTTGTACAATACATTCTGTGGTGCTTCTGATGTTCCTGGTCACTCACACAGTAGTTTGTAGGCTGGTGTTACAGCAGGATTTGCCCTTTTAGAAAGGCTACTAAGTTTTAAAGCAGTTTATTTTAAAAAGACTTACTACATTTTGAAAAGCTGAAGGTAGCTTTAAAATTTCAATCCTTTCAAACCCATTCCACATTCTCAAAAAAAAAAAAATATCAAGGACCTTATTGTTCAGCACTAGAGTGTCTAAAGGCACAGCATAACAAGTCGTTTGCATCTTCATTCCCTCTTTATAAAGCAGATATGTTTAATATAACAGACACCTCGCGAGCAAATTTTTCAGCTCTTGAGCTGAATGCTGCCCAGTGAATCAATCTTTCCAAGCAGAAGTCAAGTCAATCACGAGTCTCCCTAACTCGTCCATGCCATTGCTTTTCTACTTCCTGAAAGCCACCAGAAAGCAAGTTTCGATGTCCAGACATAAATCTCACAGCTGTTAAAAAACCTCAATGTTATCTATGGTGTGTATAACTCGTCAGTCCCTCAAGTTTTCATACATACATTCTCACTAGTTGTTTTTAAAAAGTTGATGAACTAAAACTTTTAAGCAAGACCAAACACCTGCAAGATAAAGCTACACATTTTCTTTTGGAAGCCAAAACTACCTTAAGTTGTGGAACTGTAGTAACAACCAAGTGTATTTGTTCCATCTACCTGTTTTTGAGTCAGTTTAAAACATTCAAAAGTGCTTTTAAGAGGACTCACTCGCTTGAAGTCATTCATATTTGTTGCTTGGACTGGAGTTCCAATAAATGTGAAGTACGTAATTCTTGTTGTCTCTTCATCGCCATGATTGGATTGGACAAACAACTGAAAAACAACCAAACGTAAGAGTTTAAACAATCCATCCCTGAATTAATACATAAAACATAAACATTTTGGAACGAACCAAATTAACACTCTTTCAATTATTAAGGCCTCTGTAACCTTTAGAGAAGCTACTGTCCCCTTTATTTAAAATAATGATTAGAACGCTGTTATTTCCCTGGTAGTTTGTTAAAAACCCCACAAAGCTTGGATATTCCCAGCTTCTGCTTCTGACCCGAGATCACATTCAGCAAACAAAAACAGGATCTAAGAAGTTACAATTCACTATTCACTGGAATCTGACCTGAAGTTAAATACTAATTTAACTATGCTTGCTGAAGCTCCTAAGACTGTGTGGTTTACAGTTTGCACAATCATGTGTTTTACAGCATGAATACTAGGTATATGAAGTTATTTTAGGGTTTCAAAGAAATATCAAAAGGTGACTTTTTTTTTTTAAATATGAATTAAGGAATCATTGCTGGAAGCACTACACTTTTTAGTATTAGTAAGTATTAGTAAGGAACTTGGAATGAGAAGAGCAATGAGGTGTTTGTGGATGTTTCCACACTTTATTGTGAGTATGGGAAAAGTGCTGAGTTTTGTGGAACAGAGGTGAACTGCAATGCCTTCAGAGATTGTGTCTCCAGAACCATATGAACAGTTCAACAAGTAGAGAGACCAACAAATGAGGTCTTAAATCCCAAATGCAGGTTTAGGTAGGAAACTAGGGGAGTGCTACTGCAGCACCCACACGCAGAGTGCAAACAAGCAGAACATCTATTTAATCACCTTATCACTTGTCTGGTGTTTGCACATCATCCTGCCTAAAGCTGACACAGGATTTCATTAAAGAACAAATACGTAACTTGTGCTTGTCAGCACAGCTTTGTAGAATATAAGCCTACGTGACCCATCTCTATTTCATTTGGGGGGAGATAAAGTTGGTTGCAGAGGTAATGCCATAGAAATAACAGCCACAAAAAGGAGGTTTTTTAGGTTCACTTCCCATTACATTTAAAATAATTGCTAGTAAAATATCACTAAACATGAAAGTAGCCGATTGATCTAAAATGCAGTCCACAAAGAATAATTCAGAAATTTAGCAGAAACGTTTTACAGAAGAAAAAGCATGATGAAGAGACTGAGAGTGCATCAATATTCTGCAGTTACCTGTAAATCATAATAAGTTGGTGATTTCTGAAGCCAGCTCACTAAAATACAGTTCAATTCAATCAACTATATTGCACTTCAGAGTCAGAACGCCTATGGGAAATCTGTGCAAAGTCACTTGCAACAAATTCAACCAACACGCCCACTGTTTTAAAAGCCTATGAAGTTTTCAGCCTGCTCAGACTTCAGGACAGAAACTTTACTTACAGTTACACTGTTAACATTCTGAAATTTTACATAGCGAAGCTGGACAATACCATCTTCTTTAATATCATCTGGGGTCAGCTCCAGGGCTTGAGTTGGTTCACTTCTTTCCGCTTCTTCAAAATCCATAGATCGAGGAAGGTTGATAAAGATTTTTATGTACTTTGGACCCTGCCCTGTGTTAAAATATAGGAGTGGTATTCCATTGTTTAAACATTTTCAAAATGCTGCTTGAGAAGCCCTCGCTTATCCCAGTCTCTAGATACCACTTGAGGAAGGCAGGAGCTTCCATACTTCTACTGTTTTTCTGCCAATCCCACATCACCAGCCTGGACACTGAAGGACATCCAAAGCTGCACTACTCCTCTACGGGTCAGAGACAGACAGAATTCCATAAAAAAGTCCAATAAAATAAAAACCTAGTAGTTTTGCACACCTGAACATTTTATGTAATTTTACAATGTAAACTGAGTTACTGTAAAAATTAAGCTATGCCTCTCAGTAGCTCTCACATTAATTCTTGAATTTCCTCTTTGCAACAAATCAAACTACAGTAAGTACTTACAACACACCAAATACTCATGCACCAGGGCAGTGAAAAGCGAATGAGATCATTTGTCATGTAACTCATTAACAATAAATTTACTGAAGCTACTGTGGGATTCCCAGGAGGTAAATGGTTCCAAAGACAACAGTGACATTTTTAGAAAATTCAGTTAAACACAGGGAAAGCTTCGGTTTCAAAGATATGATTAAACAGACATTTCACTCACCATTATCTGGCCCCTGAAGTTTCATAGAATAAAGCTTGACAGGTTGACTAAAAGCTACAGTAATAAGCAGCTGTGGAGAAAAAAGTTGCTGTTAAATACTGTTTTCATCATTCTTAAACACAAACATAGCACAATAATTAATTAGAAATAAATCTGAGCTCTGAAATAAAATTAAGTACTTACTGTCACTATATTCACACATGCACTAGTCTGTCACTTCAAAATATCAACAAATGCTACTTTACTTGGAATTTTTTTCCATACAGAGGGATGTGAAACTGAAAATGCTACGATGACCTTTGTACGCTAATTTTAATTACATCCTATTTCTCCCACTCTTACTTACACTACCATAAATATATAAAGCAGGTAAGTTCTTAAAAAAACCCCAAAACTTGCAGACCAGCCCATCACTGAAAATATCAGACTTCAAGTATCTACTGTACCTGCTCGTCACAGTCTGATTCCAAGTAGGTAGAGTCTTTACGTAAACAATTATCAAATCCATGCTCATCGCTCTCATTAAGACATTCACAGCCGGCTTTATTGATAAATGGCATTAAATCCATCTGAAAGTAAAAGCAAGAGCATTGCTGAGTGCATAAGTGCGCCATGAACTCATTGGGGATTAGTAAGCATTGGAATGAATGAAATTCTTCATTCAACAGATTAAAATAACAAGACACACAGAAAACCTCGGGGGCTTACATCAAAAGACATTACAAGCAAAAATGACGAATACTGGAGCACTTAGATGTGTCCTGTTCATAACGATATTTTTCCCCTCCATGCAAAATCCTGCACCCCTGGAACTTGTGCTTGCCATTCTGAGGGTAAGAAATGGGGCACAGGGAGAATTTTCAGATTACAGCATCCTAAATTACACGATGGCACAGACAAATTGACACTAGGCTGGAGCCATCATCAACTTCACAGGGAAAAAAAAAGAAAGAGAAACGGGTCTCCTCAAAAATATATTATATATCACAGAATAAATTAAAAGACCACAACTATAGTTGTTACCAGGCTTCATACGCAAAGCTAGTCCTACTTCAGTTTCTTTTAACGCTCAGCTCTTTTGTAAAAGGGCCAACTAAAAGGTTTAAGATACACACATTCTCAGATCAAAGCAGAATGCTATGCATAGTCCAAGCCTCAGTCATTTAAAAGGTATTAGTGCAGAGGCAGAATAATCTGTATCAATTTCCAGATAATCAGAATTTTTTGCCTGCAACTAAAGTAAACCAAGTCCATCAGAAGCACAGTAAACCAGGCTAAAAATCAAGTATTTCAGATGTTAAGGCCTGAAGACACAGTATCAACATCTCACTCTAACAGTACAAACTTGAGATCAGTGTACAGACAGCACTCCAGATGTAAAAATGTGAAGGAGCTTTTAGGATTACAATCCAAAATACCCTCCTTTAAGGCAGATATTAGGTCCCAAACAGTAATATATCACTCTTGGAAAAAAAGCATACACTAGCTCCAAGATTACAGCATACAATTCAGGCTACAACCTCATGATATAAAGAGAATCTGAAAATGGACGGCTGAGAGGAAACAACTCAGCTCCCGTACCCCACTTCCCTTAGCTCATGCAACTACGTTATTCTGAACAAAAAATACTTATCCCCCTCCTGAAATCCAAATGAAAGCTCAGCTTGCAACTCCAACGCTTGGTAGAGATACAAGGTAAGAGAAGAGAAGGAACGCACAGCTGCAAGAGGATGAGGATGCTTTCACGGAGCCCACAGCAGTCCAGTCTGGGTCAAGCATAACCTAAACCAGCATTTCAGCTACACTGACAGGTCAAATGGAGCTCCCCCTGAGCCCATAGAGCCCGGACATACTCAGGACACAACTGGTGGGGGTAAGACACCACTTCCTACAAGATTAACTTTTCCTAGAAGATGGTGCATTCATCTCAAAAGCTGCGCTCGCTACTGGAATGATTTTCAGCATGTTTAGGGCTCCAAAGCCAACAAGCCAAACTTTTCTCTTCTGACATTCCCATAGTTCCACAAAGGATTTCACAATAATTATAAAAGTAAGCATTCACCTGTAGAGTGAAGCGCAACACATGCCACGAAACAGCTTGCAAGCAGCTGAACTGCTAGAAATTCAAGCGACCCGTGCCCTTGCAGTTTATTTAAATGAGAAATACTCATCTGGATTTGCACTCTCCTTACTTGGCCAGATAGGATACGGCCAGCTAGGAATTTAAAACACTTAATCTCTAAAAAACCTGGTTTTGCATTTAACAATAGAATTTTGGGTTCTACAGATAACTCATCACAGCTAAGTTTAAGGCATTAGAGTTGCTAATGCAGAGCAACACACGCACTACAGCGACGAGCCAAGCACTCAGCTGTGACACACAATTTAAGCGAAACATAACACACCACAAAACTGTGTTTATACTTGGGCAGAACAATAGACAATCCCGTTTATGGAGTAATATTACACCGAGGGTTCTTGGAGGACACCACCTAAGAGGACAGCTCTAGGAAAGCATTTTGTCCCATCAGAGCTCTCATTTACACACATTTGTCAGTGCTGCTGGCAGACAGGCTTAGGATCCGTAACGCACAGCTGTCTTGGGCAAACAGGAAAACAGGGAGAACACGGTGATCATTTCCTGAGAGCACCAGTACTTCTGGTTTGCTGGTATTGCTCCCTTATGGAAATTTTGGCCAAAAATTCAAGCATCCCTATAAAGTTTTGATGTACATAGAAAATGTGGGCAAATCATGCAATGATAAAAAAAAATATGTTCACGAATACAATTTTTAAATTCTTTGGAAAAAGTTTTAAAATCAAGTTTTAGTTACCAGATATTTTGATGTGAGGTTTAAAAACCATTGCACATGAGAACATACATGTAGAAACGTTCGCTTTTCTTTTTTACAAATTACTAAAAAGTAACAAGTTGTTTACTTAATTTAGATTATTTGTGAATGCCTGATCAGTGATTACTGGAGTGACGTGCAGTATCCCTACAGAAGCAAACCCATGCACATTAAGCATTATATCATAAGCAAATTCACAGTCAACAAGAAGGAATTCTTGTACATCACTCAGATGGGGCATGTAATCCTTTCCAAGTATGCCTGCAACATATTTTTTACTTTATATATTTTTATATCCTTGCCATGCTTTTACAGGCAAGAAGAAATCTAAAGAGAACACTGTATAGCACCACCCGCTTTTGTAAACGTTAGCAATTAGGTGAAAAAGAGTATACCATGAGATATTGTTTATCTAACGATCCTCTCCCAAAGGCATCCTATTTCCAGGGCAAGCTGCTAGGGAGGAAGATGGAGCTGAACACTTCTAAAGGTTAATTCCTTTGGCAACAGAATCTCTGCCTTTTTTTTTTTTAAAAAGAAACAAACAATGAAATAAAGAGGATTAAAGAAAGGGTAGGGAGCAAGAAAAAAAAAATCTATATGACCCTCCTACCACATAAATAAGAGAGGATTTCTTAAGGAAATTCAGAGCAACTTTTCAACCACATCTAACAATGTCTTTTCCTATGGACTTTTTTACACTTTAAAAAACATTTTGGGAAGACACACTAGGATGTCTGAGAAGAGGAAAGAAGCAGAACACACAGCTGCAGCAAAAACTTCATCCAAAAGCCTGAAACTCATGATTTGCATGACTAAGGACTACGCGTGGAGATTCTTCTTAAAACATTTTACAATTCTATAACCATACATACTACGTATGTACATGTTAAACATTTAATTTTGGCTGAAAAAGGAATTATGTTTAAAAAGCAAGAGAGATTTTTTAACTGTTCAAGTTACACAAACAAATAAAACCACGTGAAGAGATGCATACATATCCTTTTGGGATATCTGTATCTTCACTGTTTCCAGGATCATTCTCCAGGTGCTGTTTAATTTTTTCTTCTAAGCCCACAGCATCTGCTCCTTGATATTGGTCGATCCGCACTTTGTTTCGAAAAAACAGAAACGTCGGCGTTGCTGATATATTATTGGTAGCAGCTGTTCCCTAGAAGGAAGAGATGAGTTACAAGTTACATCAGCTTGCTTCACCTACACGAGAATGCACACACAAGATATTAATCAAACTACATCACCCCAAACAATATTTGTTATTTTATAAACAGCTTTAAATCAGACAACCATTTCAAATGCATTTAAATTCTTCACATCCTCCTAAACCTTTACACATTTGGGCATTCTTTGAATGGACTTCACGTTGCCAGTAGATTTGGTGGTACACCATAAAAATCTTATCACTCACTCGCTCTCAGAAGTGGAGAATGGCTTAACTTAACACATTTATTTTACAAGCTTTCTTTACACCTGCAGTCTTTCCTCTCCCAAGCCACAGAGGTGCACACCCAGGAACCGCAGCCATTTGATTTCTACCTGTATTCTACCTGGTATGCACCAGGTAGAAAACTGTAATAGTTTTTCCCAAAACTTTCCATAATTTACTGTCATTTGCAAACATTGTTGCCACTTTTATATTCAACTCGTGCCTTTATAATTTGTAGTAATTCAAGACACTTCCTTTCAACACATCATTGTTAATTTTTGTTAACAGCCCTTAAGTCAATCAATAGCTCATCTGCAACACTGTTGTCTGTTAAAAACAGCTAAGGAGCACTTGAGAGGAATCTCGTCCCACTAATCAGATCAGTTTATTGCATTTTTCATTTTGCTTAATAATTACGCCACTATTTGTTTGGAAAGACTTACTATTTTTTTGTTCATACTGGTGCTACGCTCTATGTTTATCAGTATTATCTAAACAGTAGGAGCAGCAGGAACTATTAAACTGTCTGTACACTGCTTACGTGAAGGACATCACCGCTGCAGCTATAGTTTTCAAAACAAAAGTGTTGTCCGTTCACATCTTTGTGCAGATCCTGACTTTGAGAATTTCACAACACGGCTATTTGTGACTCACCAAATGTGTGAACAGCCACAGTTTTTCTTCAAGTTTCCCATCCACTACATTACCCTCTCTTTTTCTTACGACTGAAAATACGTTTTCCAATACCAACCTGGCACTGATGTACATCTACTTCCAAAAACGTTGCCTGGGGATATTTGTTACTCAGAGCATTGAAAGCCGGGGCTATCCTTAAACAAGGGCCACATCTGTGAGAAAAAAAAAAATAAAAACACAGTTTAAGTTAACTCAGTCTTTCTTTGAAAAACGTCTGCCCCCAATAGAATTAGCACGTTCATCTTCTTACTGATATCCTTGGTACATGTAAAAATAACCTTCCTACCTGGCTGACAGATGGCGAGCAATCCTCGTGATACAATTAAGAATGACATTTAGAAACACATTATGAAGTGTTAATTCCCACTTCCTCAGACAGCTTCAATGTCACATGATTAGCTTCACCTATTAATTTATACTAACTTCATATTTTCATCTAATGGGTTTAGCTCCTGCATCTTTTACCACGAGCCAAAGTCCTGCTAACCAAAGTGACATAAGGGAGGGCAAAGAGTTGCCTGCTTTTCTCGAAACAGCAAAAAATACTCTTAACAGGAAACTAGTCCTAGCTCTCCACATTACCTCCTGTGAAAAAACAGTATCTACAGGAAATAGGACTTGAACTATTTAACAGTAATAATATATCAAACCTTTAGCAGGAATTACACAATTCTTACTATGTTAAATCTCACTTACTACAACTGTAACCAGTTTCTACCATACTTTTTTTATCCTGATAGAACAGAGCTGACTTCTGCTGAAAAATGCCTATTTGTTTACCATTGTACCTTTGCTGGCCTATCTGGAGTGTACAGACACAACCATTCCTGCAAAGGATTACTCTCACTTTTCCAGTACCCACTCAGACACACAGCTAGTGGTTCTTGTGGCCTCTTCTACCCAAATACAACATCTTTCACAACACTAGACCTGAATTCTTTCAAGCTCCCAACAGCCATTGGAAGTGGAATGCTTCAACTGTATATATAAATAAGCAGTGGAAAGATAAGGGGGGGGGGGGG